>VZRV01010994.1:154691-246641 GCA_013398115.1 Falcunculus frontatus | reverse complement strand
CTGTGCCAGCCCTGGGGTCACAGCTGCAGGGCAGGGGTCCTGTGCCAGCCCTGGGGGGCACAGCCCTCGTGTCCCACGGCGCAGCCCCCGGGCACGTGGGGAAGGGCTGCCGCAGTCTCTGTGAGCCTCAGCCCCCGGGAAGGAGCTGGGGAGGGCTGCAGCTCCACACTATTTTGGCTGTTTATCTGGTCAGTGCCAGTCTGTTGTGTGGGCAGATTGTGCTTGTCTCAAGGTATTTGGAGTGGATAATCTGATCAGTGCCAGTCCGTTCTTGGCTTCTCTGTCCACCTGCTGACTCCCTTGTGTCACCCTTCTGGTGCTTCATCCATCTGTTAAGAATTTACTTACAAAATGCATTAAAATAAATCACTGGGATTTTATGTGCACAGAGATCCTGTTTCCAGGATCTCGAACCCCAATAAATACCTGTGTCTGTAGTAACAGTGTTGTAAAGTCCTGCACTAGTGATTTACAGGAATGCCGTGATGCCTGGGGAACAGCCTTTTACCATTCAGATTTGGTGGTTTTCAGGGTTCATTTCATACCTTGTTGTTGAGTAATGCAGGTTTTCAGTGCAGGTGTGTGAGCTGAACACTGTTATCAAAGAAATATATTCAGGTACAGAGCACAGCAACAGCTTCCATGGAATTATTGCCTGACTGAAGAAGATCATAGCCGGGACCTGGGGCTACAGAAATCCTATAGATTCAGGCATTTGTTATTTTCTGGGCTATTGATTTTTCACGGGGAAGAACAGGGTGAGCCTGCGAGGAGTGGGTTGACTGACCCAGGGATTAAGACCTTTAAATGTTATGTCCTAGATAGTGAGCAATGTGATACAAAAAGATTCTAATGCATTCAGCACAGCCAAACACAGCAAGACCTGAGCAAACCTCTGAGGACACCAAGACAGCCAACCTAAGATATAGGTCAGTGTTTTCTAATTTGGTGTAAGTTCTTTTTACCTAATTAATCTGTATCTACCTATATGTTAATGAGAGGGAGATGCAGAAAGCTGACTGCTGCTGAAAGGTCCCTGAGGCTGAAAGAAAACACCTCCAGCTTGTGGCTAATTATTTTTTTCCTCTGGAAGATAAGCAAACATGGAGTTTATTTGACCTGTGCACCTTGTACCAGACTCTCTTTCCAAATACTGTTCTTTAAAACAGCAATTAAAATATTAGAAACAGGGAAGAAAACGCTGCTGGAAGCCCAGCAGCACAGCGAGGTGGGAAGGAGAAGAACATGGCCTGAAACCACAGCTGGCTGCAGCGAGGTTTTCATGGCCTGTGGCTGTGGCCGTGTGAGACGTGGGCTGAGTGTCCAGCCTTGCTGATTGTCCTCATGGGTCTCAGGACATCTGCTGTTTCCATCCTGAGAACCCAAGCCTGCAAGAACGTAGCTAAAGGAGACTCATCGTTCCACCACAAGGTTCCCGTGTCCCGTTTTCCAGGGCAGCCAGGCACGGCCACAGGGCGTGTGATTGCCTCTGTCTCGTTCACTGCTCTCCATCCCTCCCCAAGGTGAGCTGTAATCCTCAGGGAGCTATCGGGATATCTGATTTATGCAAGAATCTGTAATAAACTGGCAACAGTTATTTCTGTAGCTAATGGGAATGTAAATTTTCAGATAACATATGTTAGTAATGATAAGCAAAACCTCTGATAAGAACACCCCCCACCAGGGAAGAAAACTTCGCTCTGCCTGCTGCAGTGCTGCTGCCCCTTGCTGTCAGGAGCTTTCCTGAAGGACGAATTTGTGGTATAGAAGTGGCTGCTGGGACTGAAAGTGTCCGTCCTGACACAGACCTTGTTCTTCCCAAGCAGGTGAGTTGGCTGTGCCTGTGTGTGGTGCCTCTGTTTAGCCTGGAAGGAGGCAAAGAAGGGGCCTTTCTGATTTACCTTTCTGATTTACATTCTGATTTACATTCTGATTTACCTTTCTGATATACATTCTGATTTACATTCTGATTTACCTTTCTGATATACATTCTGTTGCATCTTTGGGAAATAAATGTGAAAATGCGATGCCCAGGCAGCGCTTCTGGCGATGACGGTGAGAGCTGTGGCACACAGCTGCTCCCACCAGTGACTGACGGGGGCCCAAGGGCTCCAGATGGGGCTTTGATCATCTATGGATGGTTCTGAAATGCACAGATTTGCTCCCTCCATCCAAAAGGCTTCATCACAAATTCATGGTCTCGCTCTTCAGAGTGAGGTTAAGATGTGACTGACTGTGCTGCTGAGCAAATGGCTTTGCTTCGTGGTGTTTCTATTAGGCTTGAAAGCAAGTATCACTGCCTGGCCTAAGAGGAGGTTTATATTTCATGTAATGGAGGCTATATATCCCGATGTGCATTTGTAATGCACTGGTGGAATTTGTCATGGGAACATCCAGACCTCTTAAACACGCACTAAATTTAACTTTAAAGCAATGCTAATTCAGGGGGAAAAACCAGTGTGCATCATCTGTCGTCAATCTGATAGTCTGTGATATGTGTAACCAATTGTTCTTATTTACATTAATTTGCATTGTGAAAAGCAATTTTACAGTTTCAGTCAGACTTAATAGGCAATTTGCAGCTCGCTGCCTAATGGCGCAGTTACTTAAGCCTGCCCCGGGGTGCTTTCGAGACCTGAGAGGAGACTAAACCTTTTAAATGTTCAATTGAACAGCTTAAAAAGTCAGGAAGTCCTCAGCTATTAGCTCTGGCTCCTGCCTGCCTTGTCATATTTGACATTGTTGCTACAGATGCCCTTTGATTTGGATATATTTTGCTCTAGACAGCTGAAACGCTGATCTGATCCTGCAGAACATCGTGGCACGAGTGGCTCCCAGCCTGCAGAGGCACCGTGCTCGAGGAGGGGAAGGTAAGAGTGTCCTGCAAACCTCGTGCTGTGGCATTTGTGGGTCACTGGATCTGCTACCTGCGCTTAATGACTGACTTTGCACTGAGGCATCTCACCTCAGTGACCCATTTCTGCATTTATAGACACAAGAAACGCCTTGGGTAGGTGTGATAAAAGCAAATTCTACAAGATGATTGAATGAAAGCCCTTAATTTGCAGCAATTTTTCTTCAGGTTGGATGTTTAGGGACAAATTGTAAAATAAAGTAACCTACAATTGGGTGAGCAGCAGAGGCTGTTGTGAATTTGGCATTCTCGAGCACTGCCCGAGAAAGGGTCTTTGCCCCATCCAGGAGATCCTCATTATTCTAGGAGTCAGTTTGGTTGCTGCAGAGGTGCTTTGGGAAAGCTGTAAGCAGGTCCTGTGGGGAAGGGCTCTGGCTCTGGCCGTTGCAGATGAGGGAGGAGGTAACAAATACCTTCTCAAAAGTTGGAGCACCACTGAAATCCTTACTCTGGTAACAAGTGAAGGTCACAGGATGTTTGAAGTGATGTATTGTGTGAAGAATACAATCTACATGAGACTGAAGCAGGCCACTGGTGGTGGTCACTGGTCATGACCACGGTTGTTTCTCTGGCCTTTGTACGTGGTGGGTCATGTGAAATCACAGAATCGTAAGTGCTGGAAAAAACCTTCAAGGTCATCTGATCCAACCCTTAACCCACCACCACCACCATAATCACCCCAAACCATCCCCCCAAGTGGTACTTGGCAGTTCAAACAAGAGCGAGTTTTGTACGAATTGCACAAAGTACGTGCTGTTTGGTCGTCCTTGTACTGATGGCTGATGGAGACACTGGAGAGCTGGGATGCTCACACACCCTCGTGACAATATTGGTGTGTTTGAGGTCACTGTGACGCAGTGACTGCCTTGGTGCTGGAGTGTGACACTGATCCTCTGCCACATTCAGCAGTGTTTGTTCCCAGCATGCTTCCAGATGCAGAGGCATGGATTTTGTACCCGTGCTGATGTCACATAAATCCGACCCCACTGAACCTATGCAATACCCCCATCCTGCTTCTTTAGGATCTTGCTTTATTCCTGCAAGAGGATTTTACTTCAAAAGATGTTGCAGTTCACTTCACAGGAGTAGACTGGAGAGATTCCAGGGCACTGCTGCAGCTCTGTGCTCCTGGGCATATCTGGCGTTGGCAGCACTGTGTGGAGGAGCACGGAGAGATAGTCAAGGGAAGTTCCTGATCAAATCATTCCGTGTCCTCATGCACAAAGTCCCTTATCTACAATTAGCTCAAAGGGTTTGAGGCTGTGAATATCCCTGCCACTTCAGTGAAAAATAGCTAAAGTAGAACTATGCTTTCATAACGTTTTTCAGATAGATCTGGCTAGTTTGAGGCCATCTGAGCTTTGTGATGCATGGAGGTGGTGTAGGTAGCCGAGGCAATCTGGCACTGTCTATATTTGTACTTCAGAATAGCAGAGATCCAACCGATTTTCAGTTTTAAACCTTCATTCTTTTTAAGATGGCCTTTGCTGTTTTCTCATGGATACGTAATTAAAAAGCACGAAAGTTCAGAAGCCAAAGTGTGAGAGGTTGAAACCAGCTCATCTAAATGGGAGGTTTGGGACATATTTACAACACTAGCATGAATCTTTACTGCCTTTTGGAGGTTCACTTGTAACACAGCTGATATTTTTAGCTTTTTGAGGGAAATGGTGACAATTGGGGCTGCACACGGTGTGACCTGTGTTCTGTGGCTGAAAGCAGCGTTAGACCCGGGGCAGGAAGATGGCTGGAGCTCCTCTTCTTCCACCCAGGCTCAGACAGCCCTGGTCAAGGTCTGACACGCCCCACTGATGATTCACTGCAGCCCAGGACTCTCACAGGTGACTCTGCTGTTGTCCTTTGACACAAGCTCCTTTGGAAATCCTGCTGCAGTGTTTGCCACAAAACCCACCAGGAATAATATTTTTTTCAACCTGCCCTGGTTTGTTCCCCTGCACTGACCAAGAAGTCCCTGCCTAGAGTAAAAGGCTGTCACCTGAGAGAGCCATCCACTGCTAAGGTTTGGTTGGCTCCTTGCCACTCCGGGGTGTTTGCTCACAGTCCCAAGGGTGTTGGAAGCAGTTGCTGCTGTTGGCCACGTGTTTTAGAAGCAGGATGTGGTGAAGCTGCCACCCAGTCTGTGTCCTGCTGCTCGGACACCCTCTGCATATCTCTTCAAGGCAGCTGGGTTTTATGTGTTGAAGTCATAGTCTCTAACATGCAGAGGCGTGTTTAAGAAAATCCAGAATAATGCAGGGTTTGGGCACAGTTGTGCTCTTTTATCTTTAAATCAATGACTGATGGGGACAGTTTCTAGTTTGCAGCACAGTGCAGGCACAAAGTTGTTTGTTAACATTTAATGCACAGCCTCCTGCAGACACAGGATGCTGCGTTATGGACACGTACTCCTGTTTCTGTGAAGATGACTTGCTGCATCTCAGCCTTCTGGTAATGGACACTGGGCTTTTCATCTTTCATTGATTTTTGAAGATGAATTTCATCAGCTGAGCTGCAAACCCTCCGGTTCATGCTGAACACTGAGTACATTCTTTAGAGCGTAGAGGAATGCTCGGGGAAGACATTAGTCTATTAATCACTCGGATGCAGAGTGACCTTCATGCCTGTCTCTTGCAGGGGCTGGCCGTGGCCGCCTGCACGGTGACACCAAAGGATTTGTCCCCAGCCCGGGTGAGAAGCAGGCACGTGCCCTCCGAGGTGGGCACAGAGGAACAGCACCCACGGGGAAGGGGATGGGTGTGCAGAGAACAACCCAAAATGCAGATCTGGGTCAGAATTAAATTGCTGTGGAAGCGGGGTCGGTCCCAGCAGCCCCCAGCAGGTTGGTGCCGGGAGAGGGAGCCCCCAGTGCCATCTGTGTCCATTTGTGCCTGGTCTGGCCGTGCCCTCCCTGCAGGGGCCAGGGGGGCCTTGGGATAAAACAGCACTGAGAGCTCTGCACCAACCAGAGAAGGTGACGATGTTCTTTAAGGCACTGATACACTCAGAGGGGGGTCTGGCATTTCCATGTACCGAAATGAATCTTGTACAGATTGCTCAGAACAGATCTGCATAGGCTGTTCAGTGTCCAGAGTCCTTTCCAGTACTGGAATGACCATCAAGGCAAATTGGAAATCAAATGAGCAGGCATGTTACGTTTCAGTGATTATGCCAGCATTTTAAAGCCATGGTTACAGCACAGAACAAGGCAGAACACACCCCTTAAAAGGGAATTACGTGCAAAAGCATGAAGCCTTTTCTGCAGCTTTTCCAACAACTGAGTGCAAAGACTGTTTGTGAAAATGGGACAAACAGCCCTAAGATGATGTTCTACCCGAGAGAACTTTGTGCTTCTCACATCCTCCACTGCTGTGTCAGGGGGTGGCTTCCAACACCATGGGGACTTGTGAAGAAACCGTGGCCTGTGTCAGCTGCTGAAACCAGCATCTGTGTGACCTGAGAAGTCAGGACTTGATGCTAAACAGCGATTTGATCACCTGCTGGTCTTTGTCTCTAGGAATGAGATCAAACCTTGATATTCAACACAACCTTCTGCCTTCTCTCCTTTTTTTTGGTGAGTTTCCTCCTTCTTTTCCCTGCCATGATGCTGTGGCAGGGGTGTGAGGTATGTTACCACTGCACATCCCCAAGCGAACGCAGGATCTGCTGCCTTGTGTCAAGGGCTGATGATGTTGGGGCCGGTCCCAAGGTGAGCAGGGGGAAATGAGGGAAACTTCCCAGAATGCTGACCTACCACCATGCCCAAAGGGCACTGCCACAGCTGCATCCCACAGAGGGCACAGCAGTACCCTGGGCACACACAGGGCTCCAGGCAGGGGCACTGGGGGGCTGGAGGGGATGGACAATACCTGTGTACTAAAATAAGCACTGTCAGACAAGGCTGGCTGTGGCTGGATCACTTGTTTCCCTCTTGAAGAGGAATGCATCGAGGTGTGCTGTGATACAGCCTGTGAGATGTGCAGTGACAGAAAAACACAGGTGAATTTATCCTGAATGGTTCTGATACTCTGGGAATCCTGGTCTCGCTGGCTGCCTTTGATTTACTTCTCTTTTCTGTCCATGGTGCTGCATCCTTCCCAGATAACTCCAGTGTCTAATCTGCCGGTTCTTTGTTTTCCTCTTTGTTTCCTCCCTGCTAGACATTGAAACATAGAGGTTCCTCCATCAGCTCTCTTGGCAAGGCTCCTTGCCTGTTCTCGGAACACCCACACCCGAGCAGCTTGTCTGTGGGTTTTCAGCGAACTGATGGGGAAGCTGCTTTGTGACAAAAGCATGATTAATGATTGCTTTTGCATGTTTCTTATAAATGAGATGCTCTGTCACTAAATAAATACACAAATAAATGGGCTGGGTGTAAAAGAACATGTTTTTCACCAAAAATGACATCCTTAGTTGCAAATTTTAACAGATGTCATGAAACCAAAGATATTATAATCTATTACAAAAAACCTTTGAAGTTCTATTTTAATTAACTGGCAAAGCCATCAGAACTCTTGGAGAGAAAATGATATGTGCGTGTATCTCAGGAATCTCTTGAACGTGATCAGGAGGATGTGATTGGCATGGTTGGAGGATGAAGTGCCAGGGAATAGAAGTCAAGAGCAGGCGCTGCTGTCACAAAGCATAGCTGATACTTAGCAAAGGAACTCTGGCATGGAAAGCAACTGAGAAAAAATTGATGCCTAAAACCCCCTTTGTGCTCCAGCAGCAACAGGGGAAGGCGCTGCAGCTGAGCCAGTGCTTGGAGCCCCTCTGGAGCGAGGCTGGGAGAGCTGGGGCTGTCCAGCCTGGAGAAGAGAAGGCTCTGGGAGACCTCAGAGCCCCTTCCAGTGCCTAAAAGGGCTCAAGAGAACTGGAAAGGGGCTTTGGACAAGGGCTTTTTGTGGAAAAGCACCTTTTGGTGGCCTAGCAAAGGTCAAAAGATTAAATACAAGGAGGAGGACTTCCAGCCACCTGTTCTCTTTTGGTGTGGACAGGTATCATTACCCTGAACAAACAGAAAAGCTCTTAATTGTAATCACCTGAAGGCCTGGTGATGTCAGGCCTTAAATGTCATCACCTGAAGGCCCACAGGTGTGACTCAGTGATGTTTCATTGGGGTCAGATGAGTTCAGGTACCAGCCTCAGTTTCTAATTTCCTGCCTGCCTCGCTCTGAGCCATGGAGCAGTTGGCATTATTTCTCTGCAGTTGTTTTAAACATTGACTGGTAACACTCTGTAGTCAACCCTTCCACCAGAACAATGGTGCTTTTATGAAATTCAGCTTTTGGGTTTTAGGTTGTCATCCTCATTGGAAAACATCTCCATTCTGATTTCCACTACATTCTCAATCTTGTGCCTTATGGGGAATTTTTAATGGGAGACCTCTCAGATGAGTTTTGCAGCACCAGCAATTGGAGTGGCCTGTGTGGGACACAGGGAGCCAGAGCCTCTGCCATCCTCAGAGGAGTGGAGCAGAGGGGGCTGCCATTCTTTGGCTTCTATTGCCAAAGCCTTAGTGGGAAATTCCATTATTTCTGCCCTTTCTGCCCTGATCGTAGTGTGACTGTTCCATTTGGACAACTTAAGGTGCCTCAGAGTGTCCTGCAGTCAGTAAACCCTTCTAGTGCCAGCACTAGCCATTGCACAGCTGGTGTGAAAGTGAACACTTTGGGGCAACTCTGAACAAGAATTCCTTCAGCATCAATTTCTTTTCCAGGAGACTGATGCCAAATGCGATTTTCCATTTATTGTACTGAGCAGAATAATCTATTTCTCAGATTTTTGTTTCTGTCTTCCAAAAACCTGGAGAAGAGTGTATTTATCTGAACCTATAACTTGTTGGTATAATGACCAAGAATTAAAGACTGAGGATGACTGGCAACACTGAGCCTTTTTGATCACTAAAAAATCCCCCGGTTTTAAGGTTACTTGGTATGTGCTTTGCTGTATCCAGCTTGGGGCTCAGTTAACCTGCAGTTTAGCTCAAAAGGAACAACAAGAAAATTAGAAGAGTTTGATCAGTGAGAAATAATTGTGATTTTCTTACAACACAGATGAAAGGAAGCAAACTCCACAGCTGTGGCATCAGAGCAGAGGCTCTGACGTCCTCTGGAAACCGATCCTCACATGCTCAGACCTGGGTCAGGGGGAAACTCCACATCATTGCAGCCACTGGGAAACTCTGGGAGAGACCTTGGCTCTGGGAAATGCCGGGAGAGACCCTGTCCCTGCGCCAGGCCCCGCTGGCAGCCCCTGCTGCTGCCGTGGTGAGGGGAGCTGCAGGGCAGCCCCGGCACCGAGCGCTGCCTGCGCTTGCTCAGCCTCTGTGTTTCCAAGTGCCTGTTCCATTCGCTGTCCCCGTCTGACTTGGGTTTTCTGAATGATGTCTTCAATACATTTCACTGCTAATGTTTCCCCCTTGTGTTAGAAAATACGCTTTTTAGAGATGATCACATCTTCTGAATGACTGTGTCAGCTGCTCACAGGGAGGTGAAGTGCCTAGAAAAATGTGGTTCTGCAGCCTTCCAGGGAAATGAGGGGAAGTCCCTTCCTCCTGGACTGAGGCCACCCTCAAAAAGATGCCCAGGTTTTAGCTCTGGATTTATCTCAACAACACTCATTCCAAAGCTTCCCAAGCTTTTGGTACTTACAATAAATACTTCTAATGCAACTTCAGAGCACCCAAAATAAACACATGGCAGGCAGCTTGGAGAAACCTGCTCTGTTCAATCATTAGGTCAAACTGAATTAATTTCCACCTTTACCGGAGAAAATTGTGAGTGAATGTTGAGGCTGAAGTGATTTTAACTTCCTTGACAGGGAAGCTTTAGTCACATCAAGCAACAATGAGCAGTTGAAAGATGCAATTTTGGTTATAAAAGGACTACAGCAAGTACATGTTCAAAGATAAAATAATCCTTACTATTCACCACACCGTAATATTTAAATACTTACGGCATTTATATAGTAAGACTTATTTCTAGAGTCAGTTGATGGCTCTGAAACTTAGCCCCCACTCAGCCTGTCAGATCCTTGAGTTTCCCAGGAAGAACTGAGCAGGGACCTGTGTTCTCTGGCAGAGCTGTCACTCTGCTCCAGAGCCATAAGTGGCAGTAAATGGAGCTCCAGTGATGGGGAGGTCACTGCAGGGTGTTTGGAAAGGAAAGGACTATTTTGTGTCTGATTAGAGACTTTTCTCTGTTTATTGGTGTGTGTTTCCCAGCAGCCAGGTAATGGGCCTCAGAAAAAGGTGTTGTTTAAGGAAAATAGCAGTGGTTTGGGGAGGAATAACTGAATCAAAAGTTCTGGGAAGCCACGGCTGTTTCTTAGGCATTGAAATGTATCTGCTGCTAAGAGCAAAGCAATTTTTTCTAATTCCAAAATCCCAGTTTGCGAGATGCTAAATCATCCTCCGGCTTAACACAACAGTCTCTTGGCAACTGCAGATGCTTATCTTGAAAGATTCGCTTTAACAACAGATTGAATTCTCAGAAAAGAGGCCAAACATAAAGATGTTAGAAATCAAAGCGAAAATCCAAAAGGATTTTGAGGCTTGATTTGGTTAAGCATCCAAATGTTTGGATATTTATTTGAAACTTATTCAAGCTGCTTAAATCTAAAACTGGGTAATAGGCTCTATCCCCACTCGGTGACGGGAGTCTTGGCACACACAGTTCCAAATTGCATTGACCTTTTGGGCTGCCAAATTCTATTGCATTTTCATGTCTAATTTACTGTCCAACCCAGCCCCAAGGTCTCCAGCTTTACTGCTTTTCTAAGTTTCCATTTCCTGTCCAATATGTGCTTTCCCCCCTTGCTTAATAGGTTTCATTTTCCCCCGTTAAGTCTCATCTTATTACTCAGAAGTTTAGGGAGTGATACAGGAGATCAGACTGACAATCCATCCCTTTTGTTATTCTTTCTTCTATAATTTGTCAGGCTCAGATGCTTCAGAAGACACAGGAATACACAGAAATGGATCATCATGGAGACCTTTAGCCATAGGAAAAACTCTTTTGTGTGTTTCTGTGCTGCTGCAGAGGAGTTTATATCCTTTTCCATAAAACCCAGCTGAAATAAATGTTTCACTTAGGCACCAATCTACATATCCATGTTTTTCTGAATCCTGTTAAATATTTGGTCTCAGCAATATCCATTAGCAATGAGTTCTACAGGTTTATTCTGGAGGGTTTTTGGGTGTCTGTGTCCACAGTGGTATTTCCTCTGATGACACTGGTATGATTTATCTTCTTTGCTGGTTTGCTAATTTCCCAAAGAGGTGTCATTTGTGATTGTCGTTAATGTGGTGTCACTTCCTTTTGAGTGCCAGGAGGCTACTGTGCAGTGTGAGTTACAATGCACATCCTCGCTTGAATTTTAAAGTGTATTTGTACGAAGTATATTTTAAAATGCATTTTAAAGTATATTGTAAAGCATGGGGAGCTTGGGTGTCGCACCTGGACACGAAAAGAACACGCAGACACCTGTTCAGAGAGAGAAGCAGAAAAAGAGAGGCCGAGAAGACCTCGGACTTTATTCTATATCTTCTTAATAATCACCTTGGATTGGAGGGCGAGGTTTGCACCCCTCAACCACACTGGTCAAAGGAAAGTCCATCAAACATCTCGGCCCAGGAGAAAAGAATGCAAACAACAGAACAAAGTTACAGAAACATAACGATGTTTACAAACAGTGCGTGAGAAACTCTTCTACAGAAATGAAAACATCGAAGAACTGCAAAACTCAGGGCGACACTTGGGCGGCTCCTTCCCAGGGGAGGAAGGTCTGGGATGGGGGTCCCCTGTGCCGCTGACCCCTTCTCCCCAGCACAGGTGCCTGTGGGTGCTGTGGGGGTTGCTCCTGGTGGGATGGAGCAGCCCTGGGTGAGGGGTGGGAGCCCTGCTCCAGCCTGGGGCTTTGGTGCCAGAGTCAGACCCCGAGGCTGGAGTTACCTGGGACTTTGCCTCTTCCCTCTGTTTATTTCCTTGTTTCAGCCTTTGAGCCTTGCTGGGCTGCTGGGACCTCTGCAAACTTCCCAGAGGTTTCCTGGCTCCCACTTGCTTTCTTCCTCTGTCTTGGGTGCTTTTGATCTGTGCATGGGATTTACTGGTTTAATTAATCTAATCTCTGCAGTATCATCCTGCTAACTGAAATAATTCCTGACAATGTTTTGTTGATCCCTGTGACAGCCGAATGCCAGCGAGGTGATGTGGCAGCATATGGCAGAATTTCTTATCTGTGATGGCTCAGTTTAGCATTTTAGAGGTTTTTTCAAGTACTTTTTTTTTTAATCAGAGTTGTCTACTTGCTAAGAGACTAGGCTGGTTTTGTGTGTTTCCTCTTTGATAAAACTATAGGATTTAATGTTCTGTGGAATCCTGTTGTGTTCCCACAGACTTTTGCAGGAGCAAACTTCACACACAAAATCACTGGGCGTTGCTGCAGCGAAAGGCAGCAGTGGGGTGCAAAGGCTTGTTCTGAAGTATTAAGAGTTGTTGTTTATTTTTAAATGCTTGCAGAAAGGATAATGCTCTTTAATTCATCCCTGCCTGGATGAGTCCAGGACTGCTGCCAGCAGTGGCAATGCCATGATTTCAGCCCCTCAGTGGCTATACCAGCAGTGCCATTACATCAGTGGTGTCTCCTTGCCAGTGAGGTGGGAGCTGTGGTGATGATTCTGCCTTCCACGGATGTGCTGAAGCATTTGGAGCCCAGTGCCTGGTACTTACAGGAGGTTTTTATGGTACAGAGTCAGCAGTTTGCACAGTTTGGCGGATTGGTTTAGAGCAATAAGTGTAACCCCAGGCTAGATCCACTGGACTGTTTCGGGTGCTCTGCTTCAGGTCCATCAAACTCCAAAGCATCTGCAATACAAACATTGATCTTGTTTGGGTTATTCCACTCTTCCTCTTCACCCCAGTCCTGTTTGTCCCTTTGACTCCTGGACCAAAGGCCTGGCCCCATCCCTCATGGAGTCTGAGTTGGAGCCCCTGGGCTCTGAGTCAATGATTTTCCTGGCCCTGCTGGTGGTGATTTTTCCCCGAGCACAGCAGCCCACAGTGTGAAACACAGTGCTCCTCACGCTGTGATAGAGAACTGCCCTGTCAGGAGATGCTGTGCTGCACCTGCACACCTCTGGCTCTGCTTCCCCTTGTCCTGGTTACGTTTGTGTTGGTGACAAAAGAGCCAGTCACAAATTTACTGCCATTTGATTTAGTCCCCGTTGCAAAGCAGAGACTCAGTCTGTGTGTTTTTAATACCATTTTCTCCCAAGGCTGGGCCCATTTTATCCTACATCTGCTCTCTGGGATGTGCAGAAGGCCCCACAGCACTACCTGAGACACTGTGTGGCAGAAACTGCCTCAAGAGAATTTTCTTCCATGCTTTATTCTAAAATGCCTGTACAACTGCTCAAGGTTCTTCCTCCAGTTATTATCCTTGTGCTCGTGTGGTGTCCTGTGAGTGTGACTTGATGCACAGACCTACTGGCAAACACTCTGGGGTAAAGCAGATTGCTGCCCTAGAGAAAACCCCAACCGTGTGGCACTTTGGTTTGTTTTCCAGAGAAAAATTATAATTGCTGAGATATGAATTAACAGTTGGGTGCTGGCTGTCCCTTTTGGCAGCTTGTTCACTTGAAATCCCAGTCAGATAGCACAGGATGGGGGGTTGGATTGCAACTCCTGGTCTGGGTTCCCTGTTCAATTTAATTTTTTCTGAACATCACCAGAAATTATGTTTCTTGTGCTCACTAATTCCTTTATTTTTACAGTAAAGATAACTCAGAGTAGCTGAGCCACTGCTTTTATCTCAGATGTGGTCCACCCAGACAGTCACATTCTCCCCTCCTCCAAATGCAGCTGAGACCAACGCCAGATGTTTTGGTTACCACGGTTTACAAGTGATGGATCAAACAACTGGGCAGTGCTTCGCTTTGGACCATTTATCTGTGGCCACTTTTTCCCTGGCTGCCATGAACTTACACTGGTACCTTTGTCTGTATTTCAGTGAGTGGTTTAGAAGTCAAATGGGAGTTGAGCTCGATGATCCTCGTGGGCCCCTTCCAACTCAGGGTGTTCTGTGATTTGTGGTTCTAGTTTTGAATCACACAAATTCAAAGTTCTTCTGAAATTAAATTGTTTTCTCCTCACCAGTAGAACTGGCCAGAAAACAGTGGAAAAGTGCTGGTTGAGGCGGTGGCTGTGTCCTGCTCGAGCAGGGCTGCAGAGCCGGGGCCTGGGCAGGCAGGAGGGGCAGGAAGGAGGTTTGTGCTGGAGGAGTGAGCAGCGCCGTGTGGGAGCACATCCCTGATCCTGGCCACAACAACAGGAAAGCCGATACGAGACTTGATTAACGAATAATTAATTAGAATGCATTCTAATTAGTGTCAATCAACTTGCAGTATGGAAAATAGGACCAGTACATGAGATTGACTTTTTTTTTAATGAGATGACAGATGTGACAGATGAGGGGACTGCTGATGCACCGGCCGTGTGCTGGTGTTGCCAGGCACCGAGAAGCTCCGAGGGATCAGTCTGCTGAGCTCAGGAATGGGATGGGCAAGAGGGGTTTGTTCTGTGGGTACGAGCACAAGGAGCAGAACTTTGACAGCAGAGAGCTGTTCAACCGAGTGGACAAGGATATAAGGAGATCTAAAGCTTGAAGCTGTGATAAATGGACATTTTGAGTATGGTGAGAGCCCTTTGGGAGCTGGAGCATCCCACTGGAGCAGCTGCTTGGCTCCTCCTTGCCAAAGTGTCTCAGTGGAGCTTGATCTGTGGCTTCTGAAAGGGTGCTCTACTTGGAAAGGAACTGATCCTATGAATTTCTGTGTCCAAGCCACAAAGGATGCTCACAGCAGCCTGTCCTGGCTACGGACCCACGACTACATGCTCCAGTTAGTTTTGCTGGAAGCGGGGTGAGGCCCTGACCCCGCAGAGGGGGGCAGTGTCCCAGCCATGGATGCTGCTCTGGCACTGTGGCACACGATGAGTGGCACTGGCATCCACGGCCCTGTGGCTAATCAGCACATCAGCTACAGTGGGTTTGATTTGAGAAGTCTTATGGACCCCAATAAAGATCAGTAATCATTAAAATTAACCACATGCTGATTTAATCAACTTATAGCTTTGTTAATTACCAGCTCTTTCTTCATGTCCATCTGTTTTAAAGATTTTAGTGAACCTGCAGCAGATGTTCATGTAAATATAATAAGCTGCTTGCCATGTAAATATATAATTTTCAGGAGTGTTTGTGTATCAGACACCCAATTTATTTGTGCTGTTGTCAGGATCACGTCTTCAGGGGCTTAAACACAAAACTGATGACTTTGTTATAATCCGTGCTGGAGACAGTGTCTGCTGCTGGTCTGGCCTTGCTCCTCACCCCACTCCTGGCATTCCTGCTGCATGGCTGGGCCCTGCGTTTCAGCATTCCAGCACTGCCCCGGGAGCTGCCACCCGAAAATGAAATTGGACCCATCTATTCAGGCTCCCTTCAAGAGTATGAACAACAATTTCTGCTCTCAAGGTGAACACACTCCGCGGGGTTCAGGGAGCGGGGCCTGTGGCTGAGCGGGTGCCACCAGCATTCCCGAGAGGATCACCATTCACCCTGCACAGACAGCCCAGCACAGCACTGGTGAGGGCGAGGGAAGGTGCCAGCCCGGCCTGAAGCACGCCTGTGCCAAGGTTTGGTGTTTGCATCCCGATAAAGCATCTTCCTTCTGGTCATCACCTCTCTCTCTCTCTTGCACGGATTTACCTTTGTAAGGCAACATCCAGAGGCTGATCCCACGTGCTGGCTGGAGAATGCCATGTGTGTTCTGGTGCTGGTCAGGGGAGCAGAGGGAAGGGTTGCTCTTAATTCCTAGTGTCCTGCAGAAAGCTGAGTCTGGAGTCACCGCTCCTTCACGTCTGCACTTGAAAACAGCTCTGCTCTCTGATTTCTGCTCTCATTTTTTATCTTGTAAGGGAAGGAAGCACAAAATGCAGACACCAGTGAGTGACTGGGGTGTCCCCAGAGCAGAGGCTGTAGCTGCAAACCAGGAATGAGGGAGGAGAGAGGAGAAGCGTGGAGGGCACAAACCTGGCATCTCAGCTGGGGTAAATCCATTTCAGCAACAAAAAAGGGATTTGAACTTGAGGGAAAATAATCAGCAATGTGAGTGGGAGTTCATCTAAACCAAGATCATTATTTTTTAAAATAAAGTCACATTTCTACATCTTTGTATAATATTTGCTAATATTTCCACTGTTTAATTCTAAAAACATGCCCTTTACTGAACACAGAAAATGCTAGAGAAGCTTTTATTTCCCACCATAATTGAGTCTTACTATGTCAAATCTTTAGATTTCCAATGACAGTGTAAATTAATAGCAAGAATAAAATCTTATAATTGAAACTGAAATGAAACTAAATCTTACAGCTGGGATAGTGACTCGGACTTCAGCCTGAGCGCCTAAGGAATCACTTCATGAGTTTTAATTCTTCAACTCTTTTCCATAAATGTTTTGACATGGTCAGAAATTTATCTTTGTGATTAAGGCTGCTGATCATCACCGACTGATGAGTCCAGAGTCAAAATCTTTACTTGCCATTTACTCAGGAATAAATTTCCACATGAAAATCTACAGTGAGGACTTATTGCTCCTATTAGTCAGTCACACGAGGCGGTGCTTTGCTTCACACCACGGTGCAGCCCATGCCTGGGCCTGGGGTGGTCAGGCTGGAAGTCTTTCATTTTTATTGTCAAGTAAGGTACCTGATACCTCTTGTATTCCTATAACATATATTCACTCCTATAACATACATTCGCCTGCCTAGAAGCCCTGGTATTTGTTCTTTTCTAAAAAGAATATTTGTATTTTAGACTGTATTGATATTTAATTAATCGATTCGGGACCTTCCTTTCTGCATCTGTTTCTCTTCAACCCTATCCTTTTATATGTTGCATTTCCCTTTTGTGCATAATTAGAAGATGGCCATAAACACGCAGGAAATGAGAGGCCATGAAATGGAGGAGGAGGAGGAGCACCTTGAATTTTGGGCCTTCTCCCACAACAGTTGTGTGGATTGGGAAAAGAGGCTCTCACTGGTGTGAGGATGTGTTTGTGGTGCTGGGGTTCTGGGTGGGCAGGTGCTGAGCCTGTGCCAGTGACCCATCCAACCACCCAACCACCCAACCACCCAACCATCCAACCATCTAACCATCCAACCACCCAACCATCTAACCATCCAACCATCCAACCACCCAACCACCCAACCATCCAACCATCCAACCATCTAACCACCCAACCATCCAACCATCCAACCATCTAACCATCCAACCACCCAACCACCCAACCATCCAACCATCCAACCACCCAACCATCCAACCACCCAACCACCCAACCACCCAACCATCCAACCATCCAACCACCCAACCACCCAACCATCCAACCATCCAACCACCCAACCACCCAACCATCCAACCATCCAACCACCCAACCATCCAACCACCCAACCACCCAACCATCCAACCACCCAACCACCCAACCACCCGACCATCCGACCATCCAACCATCCAACCATCCCTCCCTCTGTCCCTCCTGTAGTTCAGCCCAAGGGCAGAGCAGCCAACACCAGGCTGGGGTTTGTTTTCTGAGGGTTCGGCCCTGGCCCCCCTTTGGTGCTCCTTACAAACACTCCGTTGTGATTTACTGGGATCACACTAAGCCTCTTGCCTTTGGAGAGGAATTAAAGTCACTGTGGAACATAATAGAGGAAAGATCCATTAGTATTTCCTTCTTTATAATTCATATAATATACTTTAATTTCCTCTAAGCTCCTTAAGTGCCTGCAAAACGAAGGAGTTTGGATCCTTCCCACGCTGTTTATGGCTGAGGTGGGAATCATTCCCAGGAATGGCCCTTGTGAGCCCCTGGGGTCCCTCCTGGAGCAGCCGTGCTGGTGGTGGGGCTGGGCTGTTCAGTGGGATTGCTTCTGTGTCGTTGCTGGGCGTAGGAGAAGACAAGGTATTTGTATTTATTCATGCTGCAAATCAGCACTAATTTCCTGAAGAACGAAATTTATTGGCTTTATTCCTTCATTTGAATAATTACTGCCAATAAATATCTCAATAAGCTGCCATTTACAAAGCCATTTTCATAAAAATTAACGCCCGGCTCCTCTGCAGCGACAAACTTGCAGGCACAGCGTGTTCAAGGCAGCTCCAGCCCAGCCTCGGGCTCCGCAACTTCCCGGCCCCTCGGGCTCCGCGAGTTCCCGGCCCCTCAGGCTCCGCGGGCTCCCGGCCTCGGGCTCCGCGGGTTCTCGGCCCCTCGGGCTCCGCGGGTTCCCGGCCTCTCGGGCTCCGCGGGCTCCCAGCCTCGGGCTCCGCTTGTTCCCCGCCTCGGGCTCCGCGGGTTCCCGGCCCCTCGGGCTCCGCGGGTTCCCCGCCTCGGGCTCCGCGGGTTCCCGGCCTCGGGCTCCGCGGGTTCCCGGCCTCGGGCTCCACGGGTTCCCGGCCCCTCGGGCTCCGCGGGTTCTCGGCCTCTCGGGCTCCACGGGTTCCCGGCCCCTCGGGCTCCACGGGTTCTCGGCCACTCGGGCTCCGCAGGCTCCCAGCCTCAGGCTCCACGGGTTCCCGGCCCCTCGGGCTCCGCAGGCTCCTGGCCCCGGAGCCGGGAAGCGCCCAGGGGGTGCCGGTGCCCCTCAGGGCCCGGCCGCTCCTCAGCAGCCCGGGGCAGCCCCAGCGGGGCCGTGCCCTCCCCGTGAGCTGCTCCGGGAAAGGGCCAAGCGGGGGTTTTGGGCTCCTGAGCGGTGCCTGGGCGCTGCTGCCCGACGGGCACAGGAGGGACAGAGACCCAAACCCAGCATCTCTGCCATGAGAGCAAAAACATCGCCCTGGGGAGCTCTGCCTTCTCTGCCGCGTCTGCTATGGCCTTCGGTTCTGTTTGCTCCTGGAAATGTTGGGTTACTTTCCCTGTTTGAAGTGTTTGTTTATTTGCATTTTAAAATGTTTAGTTATTTTTTTCTTTTTCAAATGTTTGGTTATTTTTCGGTTATTTTACTGTTTGAAGTGTTTGATCTACAGAAAGCAGCACGGGACTCTTCTGTTAGTTTAACAAACACATCCGAGGAGGATTCTGCCTAATCGCCACCAAATCGCTTTTCAATTGCCCCGGAGAAAGCCCATTCCTTTGTTTCGCCTGCAGGTAAGGTCTTTACCTCTCGGTGCCCCCAGGAAGGAATTTTCTTATCTACAGGTTGTTAAAGATGCTCCTAGACTCCCAGGCCATCCCAGAGGTCACAGGAAAAAAAAAAAAAAAAAAAAAAAAAGCATTAGGTGGTGTGGCACCATCACATGCCAGTACTATTTTATTTTATCGCGTTATTTTATCTTATTTTTTAGAAAAAGATGGCTGCAGACTGGAGGAGAGGAGCATGGGTTTAGTGTAACATCTGTCCAGGTTTCTGCTTTCTCCAAACTTGTACTGGTTTGAACACTACTCTGTCTCTTCCCTCTCTGCTCATCACCACTTTCCTAACCACGAGCTTTCCCGGTTTCCCTGTCCATCTGTCTCTGTCCATCTGTCCGTCTGTCGTGCAGATGTGTGTCCCCATCTGCCCGAGCTCCTGCAGCTGCACTGCCCTGTGCTGGGACAAAGAAACAGTCGTAGGTTTCAAATGCAAATACAAATGTGGTTTTCAAAGGAAATTGCTGTTTTCATCAGCTGGCACAGGAGATAAATCTGGTCAGAACATCAAGGAACACATTCCAGTATTTGCTCTGGAAAACAGCAACTTGCCAGGCCCAGGCATGAGCCAGGGGCAATGGTCACTGTTTGAATTAAAATAACCAGTGGGCACAGCCAAACCCAGCACTTAGAGTTTGGAATATGCAGAGAATTCCCAACATGAAACACAGTGGATTACTGTAACCCAGACTGTGTAAAAAGAAGCTGGTGAATGTACACAGAAATGTCTGTTCAGATGCAACTGAGATAAGACACTATAAACCTGACATAAAATTAAAATTAAGGATCTTCTGGTGGTACACATTACTTATTGGTCCAATATCAACTCCATCCTACCATCCTTGGGAAAACACTGCTTTTCAGCTCTAGAAGAAGCTCCTTTGGATCCTAAGGGGTCACCAGCACCCCTGAGAAGCCACACTGGTGCTGGAAAATTTCCTCTGGCTGGGGGAAGACCTTGTCTCCCCGTGTGTGGATTTAGGCCAGGGCTGTCAGAACGTCTGGCTTTGGCAATCAGTGCAGGAACTCTTGCACTGCAGCAGCTGAGCTAAGGCTGAAGCGGTGTTAAATCTTGACATTTTAAGGGAGTAAAATTAAAAACTTACTCACTGTTTCAGCACAGGCTGAGCAGAGCCAGCCCTGCTCCTGAAGCCCAGGAATCTGAGCACAAGGGAAGCTGTTACGGGCAAGTCAATTGGGAAATAAACCTAAAAGTCAAGCTAAGCAGCAAAATATTGGATCTGTTTGAAAATGAGCCCACTGTGGCAATCTGTTTCTTCAAGAGGAGGTTGATTATAAATGACATCACGGGGCCTTACAGCCACAAAAGCTCCAGCTTCCAGGGAGTTCCTCTCCTTTCTCTCCTCATCCTTTACTTCAGTATTTCCTTCTCAGTGGTGCTGAAAGAGGGACTTTCGTACTTGAGTGTGTTTTAGCTCATTACAGAAATAAAGGACTGCATGAAAAAAGATTACATGCTATGGAATCCCAGCAGAATTCCTGCTAAAGTCAGTGTTTGTATTAGATTTTTCTTTTTTTCCTCACATCTTTAGATTGTGACAGATGCACATAACAAAGAAAATGGAGGATCATGTACTGCATCTCTCTCTGCTTGTATTTTAATAAGGTTTTGAATGTCATTAAGCCCAAACCTCTCAAATCTTGAGCTGCAGTAGAGGCTGCGATCAGCTGCTTTTGAAATCATAAATCTGCAAAGTACAGCTGGGGAAGCAGCATTTGAAATGGGAAAATATTGTGCCTGTAGGACTAATTATGCTTTTGCAAACTTTATCAAAGTGTTGCTGTTTATTCACAGTTAGCAGCACAAGGAGGGGGTAATGAATGGCTCTGACTCGTGCACACAAACACCCATTTTCCGGGGAAAGGGACAATTAAGGGCTTGTCATGAGTTTTGGCTGTTCCAATCTCTCTGCCAGGACAACGGAGAATTAGAGACACCGTAAATGTGAAGGATGCTGGAATCCCATTCCCCAAATTCACCAGACCCCTCTCTGATTCCTGGGCAGGCTGAGGTTTGGCTCCTTGCACAGAGTTCACTGATAACCCTGGAAACGTGATGCTGCTGCCACGAGGTTATCCAAGGAATGAGAATCCAAAGTGTGCATTTCAAAAGTTCCGTCTTCTTCAGCCTTTGTAGGGAAAAACCCCTTCAAACATATTCCTTTGACATGTGTAAGGTTTTTCTCAGGTGTGAAAAGAAGTGCAGTGCCTCTCTCAGCAGGTTCCTGCAGGAAGGTGAAATACTGGAATTATTCAAACTGCTGAGTCAAGGCAGAACAACACGAGGAGAATGTCACGGATCAGCACGGCAGTCCCTTGGAAGAGCACCTGCATTTGGGGCTATTTTTCTTGCCCAATAAAGGTGAAGATGTAAAAAAGCCTTTTTCTGTTTCCTTGTCTGTGTCTCTGATCTCACTCAGTGCAATCAGCCGGCAGTGGGGGTCCAGATCCTATTTGAATAGGAATAATCTGGGATTTATTGATGCTCTTGTCATTTACTTAGGTTTTTTGTGGGTGAGATTTCTCTTCTTGCCTTCTTGATCCCACCTTGTCCTGTTTACACTGAGACAGCTTTTCCCTGTGCCCATGGATGAAGCAGCCTGGGTTGTTCCTGGACACCAGGATTGTTGCCAACTCCTGTGTGCAGCTGCCCCCAGCCCAATGTGTGGTGCAGCCATGGGGAGCCCTCAGGGGGCCTGGCACGGGGCTGCGGGCGCTTGTGACCCCCGCAGGGTGTGGGGTCACCCCTCGGCTCTTCCCTTTGGCCTGGCAGGTGCTTCCAAACCACCATTGCACCCCAGATGGGACTCGAAATGCCAGGTCAGATGTGGCTGCAGGGTCCCTCCCTGCCCTGCCCCAGCTGGCCCCTGAGCCAAGGCTGCTTTAGCAAACGGTGTCCAGAAAGCTGAGACAAAGAAAACAGGTTTTTATTCATACGCTCACGAGCGCTGTGATTTGACACTTCTCAGATGGAGGTCACAAGCTGTGCCCAGCTAAAGTGAGAAAACTGTGCTGGCAAGTGCTTTAAAAAGCTTGAAACTATTAAATTAGAGACAGAAGATCCTCGAGAGAGGACGGTAATATCTTTATTATTTCCTCACTTAACTGTTTTGTCACCTCTTGCACAGACATGGTTGCAAATTAACTCTCACACTTTTCAAGGCTATGGAAGTTTTTTGACTTAGAAACATCTTTCATCATGAACATTTATCGTACCAGATTACTTCAGCCAGTGTTACGTGTAAGTACGACAAGAAACCCCTCAGCAAGAGGGAGGTGAGGATGCCTGGATGCCTGGGGAGCAGCCCTGGGCTCTGTGCTGCCCACTCGTGCCTGGGCCAGCCCCGAGCACGGGCTGCTCTTGCAGGAGACCCGGGAGGGGCGTCAGGAGGCTGAGCTGATAGAGCCACGGTATTCTGATTAATTTACCAGGAGCCCTTTACCACTGAGCTGCAGTTTTAGGGGAGACATGAAGTAATGTACTTTTCTGGGAGCTTTCAAAGCGCTGTAATGCCAGGAAAGGCCCTGGAGCAGGAGCTGGTGGAGGGTCAGGGGTGCTGGGGGGTGGCTGCCTGCCGTCCTGTGGGGCAGAGCATGGGCAGCACCAGGGGTTCCACATGTGGCTCCAGTGCCTGGAGCTGTCTTCTGAGGAGATGACAGGGAACAAGAGGATTCATGAGGAATAAACTGGAGCGGTTATGGCCGGAATAAATACCCCAGAACTGCGGGTGGAGTGTTTGCCTCCTCCCTGCTCTCTCTGGGAGGGGAGCAGAAATGAGCTCGGGTCTGAAGCAGTGACAATATGAGCCAAAGGCAGTCACAGCCACTCTCCCACCAGGAAATGTTATGGTTGGACCTGATGATCGTGGAGGTCATTTCCAACCTTAATGACTCCATGCTTCAAGGACTCTATTGCAACTGTAATTGAGGATGTAAAAGGTGAGAGAGCGTGGGGGGTGCTCTGCAGGAGGATGGCACAGAAGGGAAGAGCTGTTTGCTGTGGACTGACAGTGTCCAGGTTTGCTGAGGGGACTGCAGGCAAGGATGTGACCCACGGATGCTGAGCAAGTGCCATGTTTTTCTGGAAGTTACACTGTGTGGAAAAGCCCCGGCTCTGAGCCCCAGAGTTAGGAAATGATGTAAAAAGCAATGCAATCTCTGTCATGTGGATGGGAATAGTTACAGGAATGGAGAAGGCAGCAGACAAACACCCATGAAAGGTCTCTGGGGGAAGAAGAGGGGACAAATAAGAAAATGAAAGAATTTGGAGAAGGGAGGGAATGGAACACAGCAATGTCCCTTCTGCTCCTTCCCCTGTCCTGGTGTGGTCAGTAAGAGCACATCCCTGGGCTGCAGCATTAGTTCTTCCTCTTCTGGAAGCAGCTGAAGTATTGCTTAGGCAGGTGCAATCTTATTCTTAGTGATGTCAACAGCGAGCATCATTAAAGCCAGCTCACCTGGGAGCAGTGGCTTTGATTTCACATCAAAGGGAAATTCAGACAGATTCTTGTTACTGCCAGCAAGTGCTGTGTGAGCTTGGCTTAGTAGGAAAGGAGGGAGAGAAGGGAGAGGAGCTCAGATTGCAGTTTGTAAAGCTGATTACACGATAGAAGTCTGCCAATCCATCCCAGGAACAGCATCCTGATAGCTTTTTATCTGCACAACTAATTGCAACTACCAGATGCATGTGGCTCCCTGAGGGAGCAGAGGGGCTGTGTGTGAGCACTGATGCAGCTCCCTCGAGCTGCCCCAGCCTGGCACTGCCATTGCTGCTCGTGCACATGCAGCTGCAGCGAGTTACAGAGTCGGAGACGCCTCTGGGCTCAAAGCAGATCTCCTAAGAGGAGGATGTGACAAAGTTCAGGTAGAAAGCTGATCACCTCGGCAGGAGCTCGGAGATGTATTGCAATAGCTGCAAGGCCATGTAGGACACAGGATTTGGTCTTGTGCTTTAAATGGATATCCTGATGCTGAATATGGGCCAGCTTCACTTAAAGTCTTTCTTTTAAATGCTATCTCATGTTTAATTACTGAGCTCAACTCCCAGTGGTTTGACTCTTTTTGAAGTGAAGCAGCTGGCCACGGACTCTGCAAGCGCGGCTGCGTTTGAGAATCAGGCTAAGGAAAACGCTGGTGGAAAATGGGTAGAACATCTGTTATTTGCACAGACAGTAAGAGCACTGCTGTGTGGGCAGTGTCACCTGTGATCTGTACGCTGCAGGGGTGGCTGGAGCAGCTCAGGGGGATGGCAACATCACTCACCTCTGCAACAGGGCTGGATGTGGAGCAGGCATATGGGACCCTCAGCATTTATCATCCCAGATCTCTGTCCCAGCCTGTGGGCAGCCCACTGTGAACAAAACCCGGGCAGTGGAGGAGCAATGAATCAGGAGCGAGGCCTGGAAGCAGCGGCTGGAATGAGCTTGTGCTGCAGTGAGGGGATGTGCTGGGTGTCTGATCTTCCCAGTGTGGGGGAAGGAGAATGCATTTCTCTGGTTATAGACACAGGGCTTCATGATTAAAACTGTATAAAATCAATCTCTTTTGCACTTTAGGGGCTCAGCCTGAGAACATTATTCATAAAATATCCAGTTTATAAAATCATGACTCAATTCCTGTGCACTGAAGTCTTTCAGCCACTGGCCCTGCAAGAGGCCAGGCTCCATCCAAAGTCTGCTGCACGTAATAGAAAAACTCCTGTTTATTTCCATAGGCTTTGGATTGGGTCCTTAGAAAGCAATTTGGGCACTGAGGTGAGGAATTTGGGATGAGCAGCGTATCAATAACATGAGCACGAGCTCCACTCTTTTCACTTCAGTTCACAGACAGAATTCCAGTCCAAGTGAGAACAGACGACCTCGTGTGCACTGCCAAGGCAGAGGCAGGTACCGAAAGGTGCATTTGAAAATGGATCTTTTCAATGCATTTCTCTAGTGTGTTATTTTTGTATATTGATTCTTAATTTCGTTGCAGATTCTGGTTTTAGTTGCTGTTCTGAGATGATGCTCTGGCTGTACCAACACCTGTTAGACCCAAATTTTAATGTGATTCAGAGGAGGGGGGAGAGCACTTTCTACTCTCCTGACCCAGCCTTGTGTTTGCTGGGAAAAGCCAGTGGAGCAATGCAGGTTTATCCCACATCTTTATGAAAGGCCCTTGTGACAGTGTGACAGTAGGGTCCAAGTTCCTTTTTCCCCTCTCAGTATTTATTTCTCCAGCTCAGCATTCATGGAGAAAACCCTGGCCCCTGGGGACTCTGTAGAGCAGCTGTGACCCTTCCAGTGGACACGGGGGATGAGCCTCACGTTCCTGGCACAGCAGAGCTGAGCCTTCCTCGGGCCCATCCTCATCAACACCAGCATCTCTTGAGTGGTAGAACTCCTTTGGGGAGGAGACACGTGTCTTACTGAGGACATCAATAGCTTCATGCTTCACGTGTTGTTGGCATGGCTTTCTTATGAAATGTTAGCTGTGTAAAATGGCATTTTGGGCAAAATCACCAAAACTTGCACTCAGCATTGCCTTGAAAGAGCAAAGAATCACTGAATCATAAAATCCTAGAATGGTTTGGGTTGGAAAGGACCTTAAAGATTACTTCTAATACTTTTTACTGTTGGTCAGAAATTTTGTCCTACAGAAAAGTGTTGCTGTTGTCATTGCCTTGGAGCTCAGTAAAACAGGACAGGATGATTTCCCTGGTCAGGTGTGATTGCTGCTCTGGGAGTGCTTGGTGGGGCCAGGAGAGAAATAAGAAGAATATGAATATCAGTTTCAGAAAGGATGATACTGGACTCATGTGGCAATTTCCTATGGTAATAAGCACCCCGGAGGATATTAAAAATGTCATTTGTGCTCCAAAAGTAATAATAATTGAAATAGATTCTGGCATCTTTTATAACAAGAGAGCCAACAATTATTACTGGGGATATTTTAAAAGAAAACAAACACATTCAATAATTAGTTAAGTGAATTGCCAATATGCTGATGCTGCTGAAATTAATCTGAAAAATATGAGGTTAGCAACGTGTTTTTGCACAATTATGGTTAGGGATAACATTAAGAGGAGGACTGGGATGTGTTTTGCTGGAAAGCAGAGTCACTTGTGACTCTGGTCTGTGGCACTGCGCCCTGCGGGACCCTGGTGCCCGAGGACTCTTCTCCGAGGGGAGCCTGGGAGAGGGGCCAGGGTGGTCCTCCCCGCTGGCTGGGGGCTGTGAGGGCTCCTGCCACACGTGCACTGGGCTGGGCTGGTGATGCCAGCACGGTCAGAGAGCTGGGCTCCACCACTGGGCCCTGAGCTTACCCGACATCATCAGGCTCTGGGAGCAATGCCCTTCCTATTCACAGCTGTAAAGTTAATACTGCAGAAGCAGGCTGAGCTATGGGTTTATTATAATTCCTGTTTTTACAACTACAGAGGCACGAATTTAATGTATATTTTGAAAAATTTTCTTCTTGTATGGGAACAGGACAAATGTGAGTCTGGAGGCCACATTTAGCCAGAAGCCTCTGCTCTGAGCCTATGGAATCCTGTTTGAGGACAGGCTTTTACAGGGACTGTTAACTCAGAGATAAGTCCTTTCTTTTCCCCCAAACAGGCAGCAAAGCCCAGCACTGACCAAGCTGTGCCGTCGGAGGGGTCTTCACACAAAGGAAAATGTCTGCTGAAAACGTGTTCTGCCCCACTTGCCTGGCTCTGAACTTGTCCCTAAGAGCACCAAAACCTGAGATCATGTCCATCATAAAGCACCGGTTGTGTGTCGTCCTTGTTTGAAAAGGAACACAAATATTTTGAAATGGATGTTTCTTGCTGCAGCTTTGATGGCTGCTGTGTCAGCATTGCTTCCTCACCTCTCTGTTTCACAGAACAGCAATTTCCTGAGCGTTACCAGTGAGTCTGAACCTTTAGGTGTTTGAAATCCTGCCCACATGTGTGATGATGTCGAATTAGAGGCGCTGGGGCACCCCTGGGGAAGCACAAGGGCTTGGGAAGCAGCAGTGTCTGTGTGAGCAGCATCTCTGTGAGGAGCCTGTGGGAGGAGGGTCCCCAAACACCGTGCACAGAGCAGGCATGGACTGACCGGGAACCTGGCACTGGGAACCACAGGGCTCTGGCAGATGAAGCTCCTGGAAGGGCAGCAAGTCAGAGAGTGCTGGTGCTCCGGCCTCGAGGGTTCTTCTCTCCCTGTGGTTCACAAACTGCCGTAAGGCAAATCCCCTGGTCTTGAGATGCAGCTGGAGAAAAAAGCCATTTTCTGGAAATGATGACATTTCACCAGGACAGCCCAGGTGAGCGCAGTGACAGGGAACATGACTTTTTAATGCTGCCACTGCTTGCTTTTTTCTCCCTGGGTTAAATCAAGCACTGATATGCTTGGAGCCTGGCAGCAGAGAGCTTTCCCAGGTACCATTGTGCTCCTAATTGTGTTTTTTGTTTTTATTCATCATCAGCAAGTTGTCTCAGGAGAGTTTTATCTTTTGCTGTGTTCCCCTCACGCCCATTCCCAAGAATCACTCACTGCCATGCCCTGAGCCGAGCTGAAGGCCCATTCCTGCTGCTGTCTGCAGCCCCGGGGCCTCAGCACACGCTGCTGCTGCTGCTGCTGCTGCTCTCCATCTCCTCACACAAATGATGAGACACATAAACCCATTTGCTGTTGTAAGTCTGAAAACATAACCATCAGTTCTGCCTGGCATTCAGAGCAAACAAAATGTCTTTATTGCGACTTATCCAGCCACACCACTTGTCAGTTTTATGAGTTTTTAAAATAACATCTAATGTTAACTTGGCAATGAATCTGTCTTAAGACACACAACCCACTCACGTTTTAGTTCCTCTGTTAAAGAAAAATATGTATGAACACTATTGGAAAGCATGGATCAAATTTTTTAGTATCCCATAGAGTACAAAGAAATGGGAGCAGGAGGAACTAAGGGATGGTGGAATTCTGGGCAGGTGCTCCTCTGGGCTACAGCATCCAACGAGTATTTTATCTTGATCCAGCTGCACAGTAAGTGGGAACAAACACCCCACCATGGAGAGCCTTTCTGTTTAGTTTCACCATGTTTATTATAGAAAATGGGGATTGTTTGCCTTGAAAAGCAGTTTAAGGTCAGGTGTTTATGGTTTAACATTTATGTGATTTTTGGACCTTTATTGCACTGTTAGAACCTGATTCGTGGATGACCTTCATGCATGAACCCAACTTAAGGCATATAAATAGTCCCATTGATCTGAATTTTAACATTGATTGCAGTGGGGTGAGGTGCTTGTCAGTGTGACTAAAAGTAATATGCAGTGTGCCCCCATTGCCCTCGAACACAAGAATGGGATTTCAATTGCCTCTTGCTGGAAGAATCGTGATGTGATATGGATTTTAACCACTTGTGAATAAACTGAAGTTCAATGGATTTATTTTGTTCTTTCTTACACATCCACAAAAAATATATGTACTTTTGTATTTCTGCAGTTGAGAATGTCACTGGTTCAGCTTAATTCTCTCCTTGAAAACCAGATTTCTGGAGTGGGTCCAACACCCACTCCTGATGATTTTTCTCTCCATGGCTGCACACATTGTCATTCACACCGACGGCGCGTTAACCTCTCACTTCAGAAGAGATTCTTCTGTAGCACCAAGTCTGATTAGTTGTGACACAAACTATGTTATCTATATAATTAAGTGCCCTTGTGGGTTAGCCCGTGTTGGGAAGATGCTGTGACCCTTAATGAGGAGAACAGACAAGCAGAGGAGCCCGGCCCAAGGGGGAGGTGAAATCTCCCACGTCTGTCTGCTTTCATCCAGCTGAAGATGCCAACAGTGCCAAGGAATTTACCTTTTCCAAAGTGCTCTGCAAACATTAATTATTCCTGCAGCCCCTCAGGAAGACATGAACTGGGAGATGTCACGGTGCTCCTGCCCAGGTTCACTGTGGTGTGCTGGACTAATCCTAATCCTAAACCTTAAAGCTCATCTCATTCCACCCCTTGCCATGGGCAGGGACACCTTTTACTAGACCAGGTTGCTGCAAGTCCCATCCAACCTGGCCTTGGCCTTGGTCACTCCTCTGAAGTCCGAATAGTGAATCTTTTCTTTGCTCAGAGGGGTCAGCAGTGCTGGGACAGTGCTGGGACAGTGCTGGGCATGAAACCAGGGAGGAAATCCTTGTTTCGAACACAGCTCCAGCCTTGAGTCGTATTTGCGAGGCTTTCATGCCTGAGTGTTTGGAGGATGGGAACACAAAGCAGGGTAAACACAGCTGAAGCAAATTCATTAAACATTAACGCAAATATTTGCAGAGATTTTGGTTCACAGCCTTTACAGATTTCCAGAATTACAGTAATGGAACACGGGCACGCGTTCAGCAGCAATGGCATGACAAAGGAAATCAGCATGAGCACAAAGGGACGGACGAGGGAGGCAGGAGGTGACTTCTGAAGCCACTCTGGACAGGTTGTGCTGCTCCTCTTGGGGGAACAGCCCCCCAACTATGTGTCACCCCTCCTCAGCCCTCAGCTTCTTGTTCATTGCAAACAGGAGACCCTTGGAGCAGCCCAGGAGCAATCTGCCACTTGGGGAGTTCATCTCTTGAAGCTTAGAAGAGAAGCTGGTGAAAGGAGAACTGCAGCAGGGCAGGGCATGGGATACTGAGGCTTCTGTGGGGCAGGAGCCCTGGCTTTCCTCCTCCCCAGGAAAGAGAGAGCTGGCAGATAGGGAGAGGCACGAGAGAGAAAGGGGAATGTTATAGGGAAAAGGGGAAAGAGAAAATTTGCTGAAAATATACAGATAAGTATAGATTTATTAGCCTAATCTTTAGGAGTGGGATCAGCTGGGAATCAGCTGCTCAATCACTTCAGCCAGCAGTTGGTCAGATGATTTTATTACTGCTCTGATGGAAGGACTAAAACCTCTGAAGCAGAAGAATGATGGCCAACATTCACTCAGACATTCTGTTGAGGTTTTTCTCAGCTCCTAGTTGCTGGACTCGAAAACATTTGCAGGAATATTGAGACTATCTCAAAATCCTGATAAAGAGATTGGTGGGCAGTGGAGACGGCAGGGGGGGAAGCATCATACCACGGCTCACCAAAATACCACCAAGGCAGAGTATGATTTTGCATTTTTTTGCACAAGCCAAACTGAGGTGCAGTAGAGGCTGGAAAGAAGATAAACCCAGGCATTGCACATCTCCCTCCCTTTATCCCTCTGCCATGATCCAGGGCTGGAGAATCAGTCTCGGCATTACAAGAGATCCATGTCAACATTACAAGGTTGCCTCTGTCCTGGAGCAAGCAATGTCCATGTGTAAAAAGGACTCATGTTGCCATGTCACTCAATTTTTTTAATATATATTCATCCTTAGAGCCCCTTCCAGCGCCTAAAGGGGCTCCAAGAGAGCTGAGGAGTGGTTTGGACAAGGGCCTGGAATGATAGGACACAGGGAATGGCTTCCCAGTGCCAGAGGGCAGGGATGGATGGGAGATTGGGAAGGAATCGTTCCCTGGGAGGGTGGGGAGGCCCTGGCACAGGGTGCCCAGAGCAGCTGTGGCTGCCCCCGGATCCCTGGCAGTGCCCAAGGCCAGGCTGGACATTGGGGCTTGGAGCAGCCTGGGACAGTGGGAGGTGTCCCTGCCATGGCAGGGGTGGCACTGGGTGGGCCTGAGATGTATTTTGGTCCCTTCAGCTGCAGCCTGGATCTGTCTCAGTTCAGTGTGTAGCTTTTGCCAGGCTGTGTGTAAATAAAGCCATTTCTGAGGCACTGCTCCTGCCTGGGGCCAGAGGCTGGAGCTCTGTTGGCCTGCACAGCCAGGCAGTGGGACAGGAACTAACAGAAGTCACCTGGGTGTGTTAGGGAGGGATGTTCTCAGAGCCTGTGATTGGGTATTTCCCAAGTAAATCACACAAGAACAAAATTATGTATTCTATGATCCCATGTTTCTAAGCGAGATGCAAATTGAGACATAAGACTTCTCTCTGTAATATACAATAAAAATTCAATGGCTGGCAGTTGACATAAAGCTTATAAATATGTTTTCAAATAAGTACAACAGCCATGAGATCAGGAATCAGTAAGTCATAATGCATTTCAGCACAATACTGATGAACCCATTTTTCTGGCACATATGAAATAACGAGCTCATTTTAATTCTTTATAGATAACAGATAACAGCTTGAGAGGCATGTGCCGTGCCATTCACTTTTATGGCTCCATCTCCGCCACACTTGATACTCCCATGACATTGGGGTCGGGAGGAGAGGGTGGGTTGTGCATTCCTGCTTTCTTTCCTCCTCCTTGCCGCTCTATAACGTGGCTATCGTTAAAAACCCAACAAAATGAAGCAGCCATTTAGTGCATCAGAGTAGCAGCTGACTGATGTGGCCACAGATTATGTTGTTAGTAACTTTTCTGGAATTTATTTCATTTATCTCTGCTTTATATCTCTGCTGTTGCTCTCTAATCATCACTCCCACAAGGCATTGTGTTCCTATTGAGGCAGCAGCTAAATGAGCTGAGAATTAGATCTATATTACATCAGCAGTGGGCACTGCAGATATTACCAACACATTAAAAGAGAAATTCAAATGAAACAAACAGGAACATGTTCTTTCCTATTCCAGAAATTGATCCTGATTCCACAGCTGAGCAGTGTTCAGGAGGAAGAGATGAGCTTTGTCACAAACAAGCCGTTATATGAGATCATTAACTGGAATAGGATTACTGCCACTCTGTAATTTCATTTTTCTTTGCCCTTAGAAGTTTGACTAGGCTGGGAAAGGATGGATGCTTTGTTGTGGCAGCACTTTAAGGCTCTAAACTGGGGAAGTCTTGGTTGTCCAGGGATTACACCTTTGCACATCAGGCAGCCTGGACTTCCCACACCTCAACGCCGCGATGCCCTCGGGTTTCCGCTGCAGTGCAGAGCGCGGTTCTCTGGCTGCGGCCGAGGAGGTCAGGGGTGTCCGGCCCCTCCTGCCCGGGGCCGTGGCTGCCCTGGCGGGGCTGGCCCTGAGCCGGGTTTCCATCCACGGGGCCGGTGCTGTGGGGCTGCCGTGGAAGAACAGCAACCCAGCATTTCCACAGAGCCCTGGAGCGGTGCCAGCGGGGCACCAGCAGCAGGAGATCGCTGTGGAAATGTGCTGGGCCTTTGTCCATCTCCAGCTGCTGACTGCGAGAGGTGGCTGTGGCCTTTGCAGCTCCGGGGCTGTCCAAGGTGCTGGGAAGGTTTCAGGCTTTACTGGCTGTCCTTCAGCTTTGGACAACCATTACTTCTGGTAGGACAAATACGTGATGTTCTATCTCACCCCTGAATCTCCACTTCTGAACTACAACAAAACGGTAATTTTGTTTATATTTACTGACTTTGGCAGTCAGGAAATCCTGAGAGCAGGAGCATATCTTGATAAACTTAAATAGGAACCTCTGAGACTGCACGATTAATTCAGTTTTGGTGTGAATTCAGTAATGGTGTACAATAAATCTGACCTGAATGTAGCAGAAAGTAAGAGAATTCTATATTAATGTTTTATAATAGGTTTATAGTTAAATAAATTTTGTGAAAGCATAGGGGTCTCATTGTTACTCAGTCAGCTTTCCCCATAGCAATATTTTCCCATGATTAAGTTGGAGATCAGATAACCACCTTATGCAGTATATACCCAATAGCAATTTAAAAAATTCAATATCAGCTGTATTATTCTAAAGACTCATTCCATTTTCAATGCAATGTAAGTACAAAATAAAGAGATAAACTACATATAAAATGTAAAACATGGGAAAATTTATCACTTGCAAACATAAAAGCCAAAAGGATAAAAAAAGAGAACAAAAGCAAATGGAGGCCATAAAAGAATACAGAAAAAAAAGATAAATCCGCAGCGTTACCTTTTCTATATGCATTTGGCTGGGGTTTATTAAGGTGCATTCACTCTAGTACAGAATATAATCACCTCCGTAATGCACTTTACTGCCGCAGGCTAAATTAATTTATGCCGTGCTGAAAATGTTGAGCTCCGCCGGGTCCGAGGGGACGGGGAATGAGGCTCGGGAGCGCAGCTGAGCCCCTCCTGCGGAGCACAGGGAGCTGCAGGCCGGCGGCCGGGGGGACAGAGGTGCGGCAGGGAGGGGTCAGGGCTGGGGGTCACCCCGGGGCGCTGCGAGTGACCCAGAGTGTCCCATGCCGCGGCCGGGCAGCTTCGAGCGGGGCCGCGCTGGTGCTCATCGTGCGGGGGAAATCCCGAGGGCAGTCGCTTGAGCCGGAATGCGGCTCCGGGGACCCGTCCCGTGCTGGGCCGGAGGGGAGTGTGCGGCCACCGGGGCATCCTCCGAGCCCGAGGGCCCCACACCGATCCCGCAGAGTGAGGACACGGCAACATCGGGGAGGAGGCAGAGCCCGGAGCCTCCGGCTCTGTGCCCACGGTCCGAGCCGTGTCCCTGCCTCCGCTCTTCCCGTGGGAGCTCCGGCGTTCGGGGGCCACGGCGTGGAGCCGCTCCCCTCCCCAGGACAGGGCTCTGGGGGTCCCGGGCCAGCCCCCTGCCCACCTGCAGCGGGGTGCCCAGGCCCCGAGCGCCGGCTCTGCCACCCCTCTGGATGCTGGCAGGCAGCTGGCAGCAGTGTCCTCTCTCTTGGGCTCTGGAGAGCCAGCACAGAGACTTCTGTTCCTTAACCCGTCCTGGTGAACACCTGATGGCTTCTTCCTATCGCTGCGGTTAAGGTCGTGCCAACGACTCCATTATGAACGTGTTCTCAGTTATAATTTTCTCTGTAAAAAGTTGCCCTGAGCTGACATTGTGCAGACATGGTTCCACCCAGGCACAGATGGTTTGTTTCTGTCCCTTTGCTAAATTGCTATTCATGTCACAATCTCCGGCCGATTGTATAGATCATAAACACAACAACAGATTTTCCAATGGGCACTCTGGGTTCACACAGCCCTTTTCTCAGGAAATAAAAAAGCTATTTCTGGGAAAATAACCCCACCAAAACCCAGAAAACATTTGAGAGAGAAACTGGACTCCTGCATTTTCCAGTGACCCTTGTTTCAAAGAGCATCATCATTTTCGTTCCAAAGTCAGACATTTACTCATTTTTTCTCTTCAGAATCTCCCATGTCAGAAATAAAGAGTCATGAAACTGAGGGAATGGAATGGAGTATTTATCCTAAAAATAAATGACAGGATGTAAAGTTTCTCGTGTGAATAACTGAAATGGGAGACTTCCCTGGAGGAATGGTAACTTCCAGTGTCATGCAAAGGTTTGTATCATCGTGGTTACTCCTGAAGAGGTCCCTGAGCTCTTGTGAGTATGAGCACACTGGAAGTGGGAAAGGTCAGTGGAGCCACAGTGCAAAACCCAGGAAAGCAACATGGGGCCGTGTTTCAGGAGTCTTTGTTTCTTCTCTCTGATTCTTGCAGTACAGTTCCATGTCAGATTTTGGACTTACAGGATCTAAATTTGAAGGCTTGCTGAGGGATGCCTTGGCTGCATTAATCCCGAGGTGACTAACTCCTTTTGTTGTTGGTGAGCACCGATGGGATGGGGAGGAGCTGATTTTGTTGAGAACCATTGAGGGAGAGCCGGCCCTTGCTCCTGGGACCAGCCAACACCAACTGCACAGGAACCTGCCTCCTTTCTGTGCTGCTTGCAGAACAGTGGGTCTTGTGGGGGACTTCTCTGAATTTTCCAGTTTATTTTTTCTTTGGCATCAATTTAGGGCAGTTCTGAGCTGGGGCTCATTGATGTGGCAGATTTCCCTGGATCAGAAACATGACACTGGAAGCAAGATAGGAGAACGAGACTGAGAGGGGTTTTGTTTTTCCTTGATACCATTCCCCTCTCAGCAGATGACAGGCTTTGTTTCCCTCCAGGAACATGACCTTGCCAGTCTAGAGCTGCACGGAGAAGCCCCCCCGTGCCCTGTTCACCTGGGGTCTGCAGGATGCCTCTGACACTCGAACTGTGCTGGAGCCAGCGCTGCCCCTGCACAGGGCTGGGACAGGGAGAGGGGACACACACCCAGGGGAGCCGCTGGTGGGCCCATGGGCAGGACACAGTGGGGACATGGGCAGGACAGGCAGGTCATCTGGGACCACACCTGACTTCGGGTGCTGCTCAGCCCCGTGTGTTTCTTGCCATGGCCCTGGCTCACTGGACAGCCCGATGCTGGTGATGACCACCTCCACTCGCCCCTCGCCCTGCCGTGGGGTGCCAGGGATGTGCAGAGCCAGTGGTGCCCTGCAGCGGGGTGCTGGCTGCCAACCATGCTCCTGGGCTGCTGGGGGGCTCCTTCCTCCTAACAAATTCCAAACCTCACCAAACATCAAGACACCTAATTGGGAAGAGGTAATAAACTTAATATGTATGAAAATATGCATGAAAAGCTCTGGCCTCAACAGCAGCAGGCTTTTTAAAATTTCCATAATGCCAAGCAGTGTCTTGCTCACATACCCACGGATCGTGGTGGCTTTGTTGTCATGGATACTGGAACATACCTTGTTTTCTTTCTGAGATCTATCAAATATGTGCATTTGGATGTTCTCTGGATTTGCCTGAATGTTCTAAGCACATTTTTACACTAGTAAATAATATTAAACAGCTGTGTAATTTATGCTGGAAGACTGAACACACTCCAGCTCAGTATTTTAACACCCTTTTTTCACCCTTGAGATTTCCAATCCAAACACTCTGCCCGATGATATTCTCATCGAGACAGAGCATGACTTGCAAGAAACTGTGTTCTTTCCGTAGGGTTTTACTCTGAAGGACCCCTCCATGTACTAACCACTCCCCAGCCATCCACAGGGAGGGGAAAGAGTCACCAGCCTGGTTTTCAAACATGAGCTGATTCCTTTCAAGATAATTCGAAAGATACTCCCAGACTAAAAAAAATATAGCAGATTTCTGTGTTGCATCTGCTTCACCTTTTAGTGGAGACCACAAGAATATTGCAGGCTACAGGCACTGGGGACGAGTCTCGGAAGAAGGTTCCCCGTCTCTCCTCTCTGGAAAACCCGGTATTCCACCTGAAGGTACTGTGCACCTGAAATGGAAGTTTGAAGTCCCAGCAATGGAAGAAAATCCAAACTCGTGCCTTTTGCCTCATTACCTATTCCTTAGTCCACAGGAACCTTTGTGTTACCTTTGGGCTTGACAGCACGAAGCAGAAGATCTCGTTAACACCGGGTCCCAGGAGTGGAGTGTCCATCTTCTGCTGCAGTGTCAGGAATGCATTAATGCCATAAATAACTTGCCAGAGCTGAAGCCTTCATGCTCTGGGTCTGGAGCTGGTAAAAAGCCCAGGCAATCTTAGTCTCTGTCTGCTGAGTCAGCAACCAAGTGTGAACTCCTCCTTTGTCTGCTCAGTGGCTGCACTGAGGAGTCCAACTCAAGTAGCTCAGCCTGGGTAATGGGCTTGTGCCTATGGTTTACAGTATTAAGTTCAATTACATTTCATTTATCAGCAGCAGAGAAAGAAGATGTTGAAATGATAAGACAAAGGAATGATAATATTCTTAGAAAAGAAGCAACATTTGTCATGATTGAAGAACAAAATTGCAATAGAGCCAATTCCCTTCTCTGCAGTTTGTGCAGTTGAGAGCCGGTGTCTGGGTTGCAGCTCTGCAAGGTGTTGGGCTTGGACACTGCTGCCTTAATAAGGCCCTTGATGAGAAAATTTCAAAGAAGATCAAAACCTAAGAAAGACCCTGATATTCAAAGGAGGCCAGTGTCTCCTCTTTCCTTTTTACCAAAAAAAAAAAAAAAAAAAAGGAGAGAAAAGGGAAATGTAATTCTGTTTCATTTGTGTGTGCATGAACAAATTAGTTTCAGAAGCAATTTTACAGTAATTATGACCATCTCCAACGGATTAGATTTTCAGAAATATTCACTCTCATGTCATGATGAGAACTTCCACGTCCTGATTTTTTTATTTGATGTTCTAACAATTTAAGGGTTCCAATAATTTGTGTGCATGACTAGACTAGAACAAAAACACATTTACGACTTCTGAGTTTTGTGACACTGAAAATTTTATGGTGAAGTGGTTTTGACCTTTGGAGGATATAAAAAATTCAATGGTAACATGATCTTTATCTCTCAGCACAGCATGTTATGGTCTGTAGTTTCAGCTCCTATTCCCTGATAAGGTGGTGTGTTTGATCTTTTATTCCTCCTAATACTTCAAGTGTATCGTAATTATAAATTTATTTGGTAATCACTGTGATGGTGCTGATACAAGAATCCATTTAGCATTTCTACATCTGTGATACTTCCTTCCCCTGGGGATACACTGAATCTACCAAGGTAAAGTACAAAGCTTTGTAAATTTCTTTTAAATGGAATTTAAGGTAAATAAACTTCAGGGGAGTTTGGTAAGTTTTGGGGAGTTCTGCATGAAAAATACCTAGTGCCCTTTTCAGGTTTCACTAGCCATTTTGAAGGGCTTTTGTGGCCAATTTTCAGTGCCAGCCCCTCAGAATTGCTCTTCCTGGGACGAGGCTTCATGCCATTTGTGTGGAGAGCGGCTGAGTCAACAATTATAAATGATCCCTTTCGTGTTCTGTGTGAAATCATCCATCACTGGACACTGCTAAGTGAGTCTGGTAACATTAAAACTGTGTTTAATAACGCCAACATTTCAGTACCCCTTGCGATAGGGTCAGCAGTTGCCAAACGCAATTAATCGCTTGTTTACTGAGGAAGGGAAGAGATTGGAGAGCAAGAGAAAACAACAGGAGTAAGAGGAAGAACAAGCACACAAAATAAAACATCACCATTATACAAACAAAGACCATTTACCTCCAGTTTCTCCTCCTCAAATGTCTCCTGAAGATTTTCAGGACTATCTTGCAGGATGAAGCACGTAGATAGCAAGGATGAACCCCAGGGGTGTGAGGAAGATATTTTCCCAAGAGAAAGAAGTGCTGTAACTTCCCATCATCAAAAACAGGAACGTGCCTGTTGGGCCTCCTTCCCAAAATGGTCAGGAAGATGGAGACAGGTAGGTGGGGTGCTCTGCTGGAGACTCTTCCAAAGCCTTTCTGAATCAAGGATGGGCACGGTGAGAGTGTGCAGGGGTGTGTGTGTGTGTGCACACGCGTGTGCAAGGGTGTGCTGGGGGGATTCGGTGGCTTCTGTAGGATTTCCCTCAGCCCTACACTATTCCTGTGCCAGGAACACACCCACTGCCTGTTCTGAGCTGAATAGCCAATGATCAATAACCCAGCTTCTGGCTATTTGTGGTGTGACAGGAAGAAAAAGGCTTTTCTGCAAATTCTCCAGCAAGAATCTGGGTGAGAGGCTGCCCCTTTGCCCAGCCCCCTCCCGGCAGGGGTGGGAAGGCCAAAACTGTGCCCTGTTTGGCTGACATTGAGCAGAGTGAAGCCTTCTCCTCCCTGTGCCTTGCTCCGTGTGCCAGGGGGAATGGGAGCTGTGCTGGCTGCTGGAGGGGGCTCAGGAGTCACACCTGGGACTGTGTGAAAGGCTGCTGAGGCTTCTGGGCTGAGCTTAATCAGAACAGAGAGAGTTTTTAAATCCATGGGCTGTTTGAGTTCACAGCCAGACTGGGAGAGAAGCTCTGCCTGGCAGGGGCTGTGCTGGGCAGGTCTGGGGCAGCCCCACAGCCAGGCCCTTCCACCAAAGGCCTCCTGCTCTCACCACGGAGGAGCATTCCGGCATATCCCAGGAATGCTTTCATTTAAATGCATCTGATAACCCAGCGAAGGGAAAATGGGAATGAGTTGGCAGGTGGCCTTTCAAATGAAAGGGCACACGGTAAACTGTTTGCTGCTGTCGCACCCTGGAATACCAAAGGCATCACACTGTATGCATATTCCTTTCCATTTCCCCGTTGTTCTGTCCTTTTTATTGTTCATATTCCAAAAATTAAATACAATTTCAAAAGGCGTAGAACAGTAGGATGTGTTTGGGCTGGTTTATTGCAATTGCAGATGTGTGCTCTACTTTTATCCTAACAGTCCACAGCAAAGCACAACGAGGATTGCAGCCTTAAGACTTCATGCCTTTGTGAAACCTACAAATGAAAGTCTTTATTCTCTGAGCAGGATGGGAAAACAAAATTAGTGCTAAGTCTTGAAGCAATTACCCCCAGGTACCGTCTCTTCCTGACCACAAGAAGCTGACGCCGAATTGTGCTTCCTTTAAATTTAAACACATCCTTTGGTCTTACGAGCAGCCAGGCCTAGACACGAAAAAGCATCAGCCATCATCATTCATGTGTTAACAATTAATTATTCAGCTATTGGCTCAAAGCAAAGCCAGCACACTGGGACTTCAGTTGTTTGCATTCCTCAGCCTTGCAGCCGTGTATATAGGTTGTGCCTTCTGGGGGAAAAGGCACCTGAAAAAGCCCCGAGGTTCTCACGAGCTGGCCCTGCACTGGCTCCCAGCAGGTTAGTCCTCATGGGGAAATCAGGTGCTGATCCTTGTTAATAGCCTCTAGCCAGATATTTTGCCCAAAGTAAGGCCAAAATACAGCAAATTCTTTCCTTTGAAATCCAGTTCTCCTGTATGTGCCACCAGCAGTTCCCACCGCTGAACTCAACACATGGCTGGAACTCTTATCTTTGAATTTGTTGTATTTATGACAAATTTTAGCTGTTCAGTTTCAAATGTTCTCAGTGTGTACCTTGTACTACACATTTTCTGTGTTTTGGCAGAAACAGATAAATCTCTGTAAGGAAGTGCACATACAAATACTCAACATGCAATTAGGCTAAATTAATGGCCAGCTGACTGCAGATCACCACCATGCTGGAAGTGACCTGGGGCAACTCCTGACATGGGTGGAATTGTTTGGCACTGTAGTAACACAAGAGATGAGAACTGAACTCCCTTTTCTTTTACTGTCTGGAATATTTGTGAACTCTGATTACTGGTTGTGACACCACGGTCAGAGGGTGGCTGCTCAGAGCTGGAAATGACAGAGCTGAGCTGTGGTGAGCAGCCGATAAGAAATGGCAGAAACGACATCACAAATGGTGGTCAGGGCTCCTCTGGCACAAACAGCTGATATTCATTTGCTAATCAGGTCTCTGTAGTCAGTGAAAGCACACGTGATGAGCTCAGTGTGCGGCAGCAGCTGCCCACTGAGGCGGATGGATGGCTGTGTTTGGGCTTGATGCTGTTACAGGTCACTGGGAACCTGGGAAAACAGAATTGAGCCTGAGCAGGCACCCTGTGGGAAGCCATTGAGTCTTGCTTTGTTGTCTTGGCTCATGCTGATCACAGAATTATGGAATGGTTTGTGTTGGAAGGGTCTTTAAGGACCATCAGCTCCAACCCCTCTGCAACGAGCAGGACCTGTCCTGCTGGACCAGGTCGCTCAGAGGGTGTTGGACCGGTGCCTTCTCCAGAGCAAGTTTGTGCACTGCTTTGCAGAAAGGTCATTCTTCCAATCTAAGATGCTGGCATTTGAGAGACACCTTGATTTTTCTTTTGGCAAGAGTGGGATATATTTCCAGTTCATGGAAGCTTTCACTTTTAAATAACAGAAATTGGTTTCTGGAAGAATCTGAAGCAAAATCTCTTACTTTTATCCTTGTTCTTGAGCCAGTCCCACCACAGTGCATCCAGCTGGGGTTTGAAAGGCAGGTGCTGGCCAAGGTGACCTGTCTGGGAGGACATGCACCAGGCTGTGCTGCTGGTGGGGAGAAATATTTGTGCACGTGTTGTCTGCTGTGTAAATACATTTCAAGGGGTGATTTACTGCATGTAGCACTGTTGTAGCTAGACTTTTGAAGAGTAAGCCAAAATAGCTGTTAATTTGTGGTCACCTTGATGGCACACAGGCTCAGGAACCTTGACAATGTGTTTAGAAAAAGCAGTGATAATCACGAATACCCGGTAATGACCGTGGATTTTACAGCCAGATCATTTAAGAATTCTGAGCAAAAAGATGGCAGGAGAACATTGTTAGTGAGCTCATTAGTCCTCTGAAACTGCCAAGCAAAGCCACTAAAGGGGAGAATCAGATTTGATAAGAATGGGATTTGCAAAGGCAATCTTTGAGGACATGGGAAATGCAAGCGTTTAACAGGGGTTGGTTTCCCAGGCAGCTGCAAAACCTGGACAGAGGAGCCCCCGACCCCAGGGGTGCCCTGGCACTGGCACTCCCCGTGTCCCTGCGTGGTTCTCACTGGATGAGCTCTGCAAGGTGTTGGCATTTCCTCGGATGTCTCTTTTGCAGGTCAGCAGTGAATGAGGCACTCAGCATAAATAAATAAATAAGTACATAAATAAATGCTGATTCATGCCTCTCTTTCCTTCCACTATTTATTTTCCATCCTGTTTTTATTTACCTTATTCTCTAAATTTCCCTGGACCCATACTGGCTGGGTGTGATAGAATTTTTGCTGCTACTTCTGTCACCTCATTCTTCACTTTTACAGGCTGGCGTTGTGCTGTGGAGGGCTCCCTCCTCCACTGCAATTCTGCCTGGAGTGGGTCTTGCACGAGCTCTGCTGGGTCCTCCACGTGGAGATCAAAACCAGAAACCCTTTATAAGGAACCTGGAACCAAGCCATGAACAGGAGCAAGGTGCAAATTATTTGGTGTGGGTGTACGGGGAGCCTTCTTTCAATAATCAGAGCCTGGCAGTGAGGTGCCATCTGTGTCAGGGCAGGCACAGGACACTCCCAGCCGGCGGCCACATCCATGGCACAGCCCAGCCATGGAGGGGAAGCAGCTCCAGGGCAGGGGGACACGTGGAGCTCCCCTTAATGACAAACACAGTATGACATGATGCACACAATAAACATCAAGGAGTCTTAGTTACCCCGGGAAGGAAAGAAGCATGGGCAAAGCAAGCCATGTTTTATGAATCATTTTCCTTTTCCCAAGGCTGTAGTTCCTTTTATGTTCCATAAACAAAGCACTGTGGGCTTCTGTTCTTCCGGAACAACACAGCCCAACAGGTAAGGAGCAGTTCAGCTCGGAGGTAACATGTTCAGCCCTGAAAGGAAGAGGCTTAGATAATCTTCAGCATTTAATATTTGAGTATTTGCACAGGACCAGTGTTATTAATGATAAGAGGTATGATCGAGTATGGAAGTAACTAGTAAAACGATTTGATGAGCAGTATAGCAATAAGAGATTGCATATCCAATGCCAGAACCAGGGCTTCAGACACAGGGGAAAATGGCCACCTTTATTTATTTATTTATACTCACATTTATTTATTTATTCATGGCAAAACTGGCTGGTTTTCTTTCATGGCACAGGAATTAATCATCCTCCTTTAGCCCAGACGCTGCTTTTCTTTTTACAACTGAACTCCTTTGTGCTTAATTTCCTTGACAGAAGAGCTGCTCGCTCTGGCCTCCTCTGCAGCTCTGCGCAGCCTCAGTGTGAGCGATGCTGCACATCTGGCTGTGCCTGACGCCGCACATCTAGCTGTGGGCGATGCTGCACCTCTCTGCTGCACGCCATGGTCACGGTGCCACCGCAGGCACTGTGCCTCGGGCAGAACAGAAATGTTTGGGGTTCATTCTGGGTACCTGTGCACACGGTCAGTGCCCCGTGTCTGGGGATGGGAGGGGCTGTGCGACACCACTTCCAGAGGGGTCACATGCTCTCGGGTCTCATCCAGGCAAATTGCAGAAGTTAAGCCACAAACCTTCAAAAACATGGGTTTGTAATACACGGGTGGGAGCAGCACTGCCATAGGCCACTGTCTGTTTCTGCACACTTGCACCAGCACTTGCCGTCCCTATCAACTGCTTCAAAAGGCTTTTGACATCTGCTCTTCAGGCTGAGGAGCACAGGAATGCTGGGGAGCAGCCGAGGGGTGAGCTGCAGTCGGATATCGCGTTTGGGAGGTAACAGCTGCCTTGGGAAAACAGCTGAGGCCGGTTCTCTCTCCACCTCGGGGGTGTGAAAGGGGATGCGTGCTCTGCCTTGGTTGCTGGGGGGATTTAGTACCAGGGTGTAATTAGCCCATGACTACAACGTGTCCCTCCCAGGACACAGCTATGTGTGCTGTTCACAATCACAGCTGTGTTTGTGCTTTGCAAAGCGCCTCTGAAGGACTTCTGTGGGTGCTTCCTCCTCCACAGTCCCAGGGTGACTGTCAGGCAAGGGGGGTCCTGTCCCCAGTATCCACCACATGTTCATATTCCCCCTTCCTGCCCCCAGACTTTAAAACATGCTGCAATGTTGGTTTCACATCCCTAATTCAATTATAACGATTCACACTAATTCAATTTTAACAAAGTAAGATGCTAAAATTAAACGCCTAGAATGTAAAAAATAAATATGTAATTCACGTTGGAATATTGAAGTTCTGACTTTACATATGTCCCTTCTTCCCTGGGAATGGGAGAGGGGAAGGAAATCTCAGAGTCCTGGTTTGCAGCAGCCCTTTGCATCCCGACTGTCCCTGCTCCTGCCCTTGCTCTGCCTGACGCCTCCTCTCAGAGCTCAGCGATAGCAGCGGTCGAGTGACGAGATTGGGAGCTTTGCTCCTGGAATTATCAGTGCTCAGCCAGAGCTGGGGGTCGTGCCGAGCTCCCTGACCTCGCGGTATTATCGTAAAACAATCTTCGTGCAGGATCCAGCAGCCTCAGCAGTTCCTGTAGGATGTCACACTCCAAGTATCTGGGGGTCTGCCTTTATTTAGAACCATTTCCATTCAAACTCTTGCAAATTCGGGATATTCTTTTTGTTTCCTGATTGAAGTCAGGTTTGGGCAGCACCTCAGCTGTGTTGACTTTTTTCTCAGATTTTTGTGGGTGCTCCCAGAGGAGCCCGAGGGGATGGTGCCCCCGAGAGCTGAAGTCCCACCCGAGTTACAGCAGCGGGTGCATCCCGCCCTGCTGCAGCAGCCCGGCGGTGCCCGGGCTCCGAGAGGGCAGCAGCGGCTGCCCAGGGCCCGGGAAGCGCCCCGGGAGCGCCAGGCTCGGGCACCTCGGGGAGCGGCTCCGTGCCCCGGCGAGCAGAGCCCTCCATCCCCGGGGCCGTGGGGAGCGCTGGGCAAGGGCCGGCGGGAGGAGAAGGAGAGCTCCAGCGAGTCCTGTTTGGGTCTTTTCTTTTTCCCAGGAGTGTTGGGAAAAAGAGGCGTCGAGCGAGAGCCACCACAGCGCGACGCTGCAGACCGGAGCGCGGCGTGAGGAGCCCCTGACCTCTGCCGAGCGGGGACCGGCACCGCGGGACCGCCGGGGCACGGCCCCTCTGCGGGGCACGGCCCCTCTGCGGGACACGGACCCTCTGCGGGACACGGACCCTCTGCGGGACACGGACCCTCTGCGGGGCACGGCCGAGCCCACCGCCTCCAGCCGGGCTCTGCTGTGCCCGTCCCAGCCCCGGCAGCCCCGGGAGCACCGGGAGCAGGTTCAGCTCCCCGCAGCTGTGCCGATGGCACCGGGACACTGCAGGGCACAGCAGGGGCTGGGACCGGCTGCCCAGAGAACCTGTGGAAGGGTTCAGGTGTTCCCTGAAAGTGTTCAGAGCTGGGTTGGACAGGGCTTGGAGCAGCCTGGTCTGGTGGAAGGTGTCCCTGCCTGTGGCAGGAGGATGGAATTGGATGGTCTTTAAGGTTTGTTCCAGCCCAGGCCATTCTCTAATTGTAGGACACACACGAGCATCCCCCCCACAGGCCCAGGCAGAGCGAGGGCCCCACCGGACCCGCTCCCACCCCCTCGCTGCGGCTGCCCCACACCATTTAAGAGCTGAGAAATTGTGAGCGTATTGAGCGCTGAGTTTCACAGCCCCAAGTTGGCAGAGCTGCTTCTGTAACCGATAAAGTGGGAAACTTCACAGCACTGAGTGGTCCTCGGATTCACACCTCCACATGTGTCACAGTCTGGTGTTAATGTACTTGGAGCAATAATGTACAACATGGGAGAGCACTGGCTGGGCAGCACAACCTGCCAGTTTTCCCCATGCTGGCCGTGCTCTTTGCTTGCCGTGGGGGTTTTTACCTCTCTGATGGGGATGGGGCTATTTGTAATGACAGGGAGTGAAGGGTGGCAGACCCCTGCCCCAGTACCAGCACCCCCATCACCTGCAGAACAGCCCCTTCAGACAGCTGCTTTGGGGCTCATGCTCCACGTGCCTTCCTTCCATGGGTAATGCTCATCTGTGGCTTTGGCATCTCCCCTTGTTAATGGAGCAAGAGGACTAATATTTACAGAGGAAAATGGCTCTAAGCCAAAGGAGGATGGATTTTAATTGGCTGTTAGGAAGGAATTGGTCCCTGTGAGGGTGGGGAGGCCCTGGCACAGGGTGCCCAGAGCAGCTGTGGCTGCCCCTGGATCCCTGGCAGTGCCCAAGGCCAGGTTGGACACTGGGGCTTGGAGCAGCCTGGGACAGTGGAAGGTGTCCCTGCCCATGGCAGGGGGGGGATGGGATGGGATTTAAGGTCCCTTCCAACCCAAACCAATCTGTGATTCTGTGATTCTATGAGACTGGGTGTGTAGAGGGAGCAGGAGACCCCCGGTGCCGTGGCCTCCAGTCCTGCTGTGGCTGGAGCAGCCTCTGGTACAGCCACATCTTTGGGAAAGAGCCCGGTGGGTGCCGGTGCCCAGGGCAGCTGCCAAACCCTCTGTGCTGTGGGGGGAGGCTGCTCACGGCAGCCACCTTGGGAGCCCGATCTCACCAGGGTGTCCTGGGAAAATAAATATTTATGAGGAAAAGCTACAAATTGCCAAGTTGTTCTGCAAATTATCAGAGAGCTGGAACATATTGTGGAAGGAAAAGGTATTTTCTGAAAAGACCTTTCAAGCACAATGCCTCATTCTCTGCAATGTTCATCTTCAAAAACCAAGAATGGGGAAGGATTAATGGTCCAGGACCCTGCGAATTCGCACTTCCCGGAACAAAGAACAAAGATATAAAGCCTGTCTTCAAATGTCCCTGTTTTCTACAAAGGAATATAATTTTGCTTCTGTCATCATTTCAAGAAATACTTTCTCCACAATGATTTCTCTTCCAAAGTCAAAGAGTTGAAATCTTGCGGAAAAAAAAAAATAGGAAGAAAAAACCCTTGCATTTTCTGGGGGGGAAAAAAAAAGATACCCAGCAACACAGGCTCTTATTTTGCTGGCAGAGGCAGAAATCACTTGAAACAAGAAGAAAGAAGGAGAAGCTGAACATGTTTCAATTAAAAAAACATTATTAGCTCACAAAGGAAGAGATAAAACAGGCTTTGCTCTTCAGGAGAGCGATGGGGCTGCCTGCTGTGAGCAGTGCACTCTCGGGGGGGCTGGAGAGGCCGGGGGGCCGGAGAATGGTGCCCACTCCCTGCCAGGGCAGGGCTGGCTGGCACTGGGAATGCTCCAGGCTGTGTCTTGGCCCTTCCCTGGCATCCCTCCCTGCTCAGCCGGGCTGGGAAAGGGAAAAATGAAATTGTTACTTTGTCTGCATTTGGAGTTTGATTCCAAACACCTCTTGCTTGGCAGCTGTAGAGGTGACACTGAGGAGTGGCCTCGGTGGCCCCACTGCCCCCACGCCCTGCAGTGGGGAGAGGCAGAGGAGTTTCTCTGCAAAACACTCCTTACACGTGCACGGGTGGATGAACCTTGAACCCACGGGGCTTTGCACCTTGAATCTGCGTGGCTTTGATGTGTGGGCAAAACCAGGTCTTGCTGCCAGGCAGAGCCCCTGCCTGATCACTCAGTGCATGCTCAGAAGCAGAATTATTTGGACTGAAAGTAAATTCAGATGAATCACAAAAAACTTGCAAGAAATGAATCCAAATTGTTCTTGCTACTCACACTAAGAGCAAACACAACATACAGAAGATGCTCTGGCAGCATCATGCGGTTGAAGGTCACCAGAGATCTCATTTTTGTGGATATCTCTTAATTTCCAATCACTTATTGTGTGCTTATAAATAAGTAATAACATCTCATCTGGAAACAGACACTTAGGAGATGGCATTTCTCAGGCTCTAACATTGCTATGCAGAGAACACACTTTGAGGGCAACAATCTGACAAGTTAAATGCCTGGCGATGCCCGTGGCTGTCCTGGCTGCCCATGAACTCTGTGGCTTTTGAACTTTATTTATTATGGATGATACAATGAGCCTGACTGTTCCTGAGCAGCGAGGTACTGCTGAACATAATGAGCACCAGCGTGTCGAAGCAGCAGTGACCTGCTCAGCTACCGAGCTGTCATTGTTTAGATGTTTGCCATACAAGAGCCACCATGTTAATCCATCATTTTGGACAGTGGCACTTTCAGGGATGGCACTGTCATGGTGTCATACGACACTAATTAGCTGTCACTGTCACATTACTCTCGGAGGTGTCGTCTCATGGAGGTGGCACGTCCAGGAGGATGTGAGGTGGCAGCAGCCAGAGCCCCCTTGCTCCCAGGAAGGTCTGGGCTGGTGCTGGTGTGCAGGAGCACCTGGGAAGGCACAAGAGAAGTGCCTCATTTCTGCTGCTTTACCAGTGAAATGTTTGGCTGCACTGGAGAGATGAAAAGCTGTCCCTTTTCTCTGCTTTCCTCCCCAGAACACCTCCACAGCCAGCGTGTGGGGTCCCTCCATCCCGCTGGGAGTCGCTTGTCCAAACTCCTCACGTGCTCCATGGATTGCAGTGTCTGGCTAAGGAATGAGGGGCAGGTGTGAGCCACACAACACAGCCTTCATGGCATCCTCCTCGCCTGGCTGGGGATGGCTCTGGGGAAGATGAGGCAGGAATTGTGGCTTGGTACAATAAATACAATTTAAATTCCCCTTTCCCTGTCCCTTTCCAATGAGAAGTCATCTGGATTTTTTTTTCCAAACAATATTTTAACCAGAGCTCTGCACATTTCCTCTGTTCTTTCTGGATGCTGGTTTTAAGATTTTACACTGTTTTCAGATTGTGAAAGGGTCATTATGAACTTACACCTCAAGCTACAGGATAAATACATGATTATACATCCTACAGCTCCCTCCCTCCCTATCTCATATAACTGACCTGGCAGGTTCATTCTAATGTTCTTCCTGAAAAATTAGTGATGGATCTCACTGAAATTTCAGAAATGGCAACACTCTTCGAGGCAAGAGAGGTGGAACCATCTCCTGTCTAGACTATAAACAGGACTTTTGGTCTGATGTCTGGGTACCTGAGTATAAATTAATCATCAGCCTGCGGTGGAGGAAATGTTCCCATTTGCTCGGCAGCTGAGGGATTCAACTCCTGCTTCATGAATTCTTTATAGTTAAATCTTATATATCATGTAAATTAACTATGAGTGCCTGCAGCTTATGAACAAGAATGGTGCAGGATTTCATGGTCAGTTCTCACTGACCTCTGAGAGCTTGTGGTCAACAGCCATGTGAGGAAATTTAGACACATTTTGTGATTTCAGTTCGGATCACTTGTTCTTCCTGAAGCTCCTCTGGAATTTCATCCAGCTGTGACCTATTCAGACCCTTTGCTGCAGGTGCTCCTGTGAGACCAGATGGTTCTGAGTGCTGGAATGGCCAGAGAGGTGACAGGGAAGGTCCCAGGACGGGCTGGGAGGTGGGGTGGAACTCAGGCAGGAGCGAGGGCCCCATCCTGGGCTGGAGGGAGCTCCTAGGCCCTGGATAGAGGAGGCATGGAGGTGGCTTGGGGCCATTATGGTCTATTTGTTGTGATCTTGGGGCCCTGAGGATTTGGGGTACAGGATGGGATGACACATCACAGCAACTCAGACTGGCTGAGGTTGGCAGGGACCTCAGGATGGCTGGTCCCTGAGCTGCATGGAGAGCTGACTGTTGAAACAGAAGAGCTCCCACAGCATCTTCTAAACTATTGCCTCCCTGAAATATGGCACAAGACGTGATGTGAGCAGCTACAGCATTGGCTCCGTGTGTCGTTAGAAAGTCAGAGACACCTGTGGATGCTGACAAGCAAAATTTTTAAGTGGTGAGGCCCATGGGAAGTGGCCAAACTGCCCTCGATTTGGCTGCCTTCTGGAGGAGGACGTGCAGGTACCTGCTGTGAGCATTGCAGGGCTTGATGAAATTAATAAGTCGTCTGTTCAGGCAAGTGCCTCTCCAAGACATGGCAGCCTGAGCACCCAGGTGTGAGGCTGTTGATGGGTTTGGAATAGAATTCAGCTTCATGAAGTCTTGGGGTGTTTGTTGATGCAGGGAGAGAACTCTGCCTTCTGGCTTGCTGTTAAACCACTGCTTCTTCAGATGCACTCCTTGCCCTGGGGTGTGCTGCTGTGTGCTCTGTGCACGGAGCCTTAATCCGTCTGAGGGCAACAGTTCTGAGCTAAAGGAGGGGAGACAGATTGGGGATTAGAGGGAAATCCTTCCCTGGGAGGGTGGGGAGGCCCTGGCACAGGGTGCCCAGAGCAGCTGTGGCTGCCCCTGGATCCCTGGCAGTGCCCAAGGCCAGGCTGGACATTGGGGCTTGGAGCAGCCTGGGACAGTGGGAGGTGTCCCTGCCATGGCAGGGGTGGCACTGGGGGGGATTTAAGGTCCCTTCCAACCCAAGCCCATCTGTGACTCTCTGATCAGACATTTTGCCATCCTCTCAAAACCCTGCCTTTGTGTTGCAACTTCCCACGTTTGGATGCAGCTCCAGCTCTGTAGTAGGACAGCTTCAAGGATAGAGGTAATAATCTCCCTCCTTTTCTCTCTTGCTTATTGTTTTTTCTAACCGCCAACTCCATCTCGTCTCTGTACAGATAATTTCTGTACAATAAGCCTCGTGGAACAGCTTCAAGTGTTCACTGTAATGACGGGAGCACTGAGGCAGCTAGGTAGATAATTTATTTGATTTCAAAATGCTGCCACATTTATACGTGGAAAACTTTAAAGAAAATTAAACTCATTAAAAGCCCCCACATAAATTGTTTTTGCAACAAAGCAATTAAGAAATCTCGCCTCTCCAGCACGGTGGGCAACATTCTAAATAAAATAAAGCCCAAATTACCTTTTGCTAGAAACAAAGTAAAAGCTATCTCTTGTGACTTAATAAGAAATGGGCATTTTAGAATTAATACAAAGATTTAGCAGCTTCCTTCTGTATATGTTGCTAAGCATTTTTCTGAAATTGCCTTAGAAAAATAGCAAACAATGCAGAAGGATCACATCCATGAGAGAGTTTGGGGATTTTACCCAACTAAATTACAATGCTTTGCCAAATTTAGAAAAAAGAGTCAAGGATTTTATTTTCTTCCCCCAATACAGGTGTACAGAGGTTTGACAGGGTTCTGTTTGGATTTACTTTCATTATCTTAGGTCCAGACTACTCTTTAAAGCCCCCCCGTTTCTATGGGAACAAAGGAATAATGCCAAAGGACTGCACTGCATTATGGGGGCCTGTCCTATAAATCCTGGGGAGCAGGTTTTACCCTCTGAACGCTGAAACAGCTCCCATAAAGGCTTTCAGGACGGGCCCTGGCACGAGAGGGTGACACGATGGCTGTGCCCGATGTCTCCGAGCTGACAGCAGAGGAGGAGATGCTGAGGGGGGCCTGGGGCGAGGGGGATGAAGGGCAGGGTGGGATGATGGTAGCCAGGGAGTGACCCCTGCCCAGGTACCTCCCTGGGGTGTGTGGTCCCCTCTCCCTGCTCCCTCCTGGGGCTGTGCTGGGAGCTGAAGGGGCTCTGCCGTGGTGCACCCCAGGGTGGGCTCCCAGAGTGACAGAATGGTGTGGGTTGGAAAAGCCCTCTGAGACCGTCAAGTCCAACCACTAACCCAGCACTGCCGAGCCCACTGCTGACCCATGTCCCTGGGGCTGTTCCCATCCCCTCTCTCGTCCCGTGGCTGGGTGCTGTGGAGGGCCAGGGTGTCGCTGTCCAGTGTGGTGGCACCATTAGAGCATCGCCCTGGGCTGTAAGAGCAAAGTCAGAGGGAGGATGTTGAACAGGTCATTTATAAATTACGACTATGTAGAGGAAATATCAATCTACTGAGATGTTCCTGCTGGATCAAGCTGTTCCTGCCCCTCTTGGGAAGACCCTGATGGAGAACCCCTCTCTTCTTGCAGGGTCTCTGATGCTCTAGAAAGAGCTGAAGAAGGACGGGACACATTCAGTTCCTCTTGGATCTCCACCACCATCCCTGCAGGGCCCAGTGTTTGTCTCAGTGTCGGGGAAGTGCTGTTGTGGGATGATACAGGCTGCTCCATGCAGCACTGGAGTTCTGCAGACCTGATCCACGCAGAAAAGCCTTCCTTTGGCTCTGTGTGTGACAAGGAAAGCAGCTCCACAGGACAGGGCAGCCGGCTGTGGAGCAGGGAGCCATGCAGCCTGGGCTGTGCAAGCCTTTGGAAGACGGCCAGTCCCGTAGGGTCCCTCCCAAGCCTACTTAATTGCATGAAATAAGATGAAAAGACAGGCTAATGAGAAACCCCATCTGCCAGCCAGCTAAAATTAAGGCTGCCTTCTTCAGCGAAATGTGCTCAGATATCTGTATTCCTTTAATATCTCTTCAGATGGCCGAGCAGGTTTCAGACACGTAGCGGTGCTGCTCTCAGCTCTGATTTTTTCCTTAGTTTTCCTAGTTTGCCCCTGAACAGCGGGGGAAGTGGAAAAAATTGGCTGAAGGATTCTGTTTCAGCATGAACTTATTCAAGAGAGCATCAGCTCATAAAGCTGCCATCCAACCTGCTCATTATTACATTATATTACGTGATTCAATGATTCATGATATCAAATTGGTTACGGATGGATATAGCAGGTGGTCTCAGGGCACTTTTGAACTTGCTAGAAGAAACTGGGACAGAAATTCAAAAGCAGAGAGTTTCAGAACAGCCCTGAGGGTATTTGTATGGGGAAAGGAGATATATAGGGAAAGGTCTTTTATTTCACCCAGTCTGCCCCATGCTTCCATGAAACCTCTGTGCCCCGAAGCAGCTGATTTGTTTAGTTTACCTTTCCAGTCACTCTCCCAGTGCTCACGGGCAGATGTTTCTTGCTGCAAAGGATTCACAACCAAGAGCCCGTACCCCGAAGGCTCAGTGGGAGGGCTCTGGCTGAGGAGGGGTACGGCACAAAGGGTCCATAGGCAAACTGCGTCCCTCTGCGACGTCATGCCCACAAGAGCAGCAGCAAAGGGCTGAGCAGAGGGCAGCACCCAGGCCTGTCACCTGCAGGAAGGATGCAGCACTAAAGCCTGACACGTGCCTGGCTGCCTACAGCTGTGTCTGGATGTGGGCTGGAGCTGTTACCCCACACACATCGTCCCAGCTGGTGAATGCAGAGACATCTTCACTTCTCTTTAACCATCCAGTGCTGTGTGTCAGGAACCACTTGGCAAAAGTTCCAGCAATGTGAAGTCATGGACAAGAACGGAGAATCTCTCAAAACCTAGAAACAAATAATTACCAAACAACTCGTAGTACTTGAAGACCCCGCAAGGACAAGTTCTTAAAGCAAATTGCGCACATCTTTGGAAAACACGTATTGATTTCGACCATGCCAATTGAGAAATAAATGTCTAATCACTGATTCATGGATTAAGATCGAGGGAAAATGTATTTTTTCTCTCTCCACAACCTATTGTTCAAACAAAGTAGTCTCAGTTAATCAATCTTGTGATAATAGCTTTCAGGGCAACAGCATGATTGAAATTCATCTTTCTTTATTTTCCCATACCGCAATGCAAAAAGAGCCGGGTAGGCAAGAATACAATTGCAGCAATCTAAATTGAAATGGCAGTTATTTGAGGGCTGGGTTTTTGGAGGTTTTGGTGGTTCTCTTTCAGAATTCAGACTTTCTGCCATGTGAAAAAGTGTCTTTGAAAGTGATTAAGCCCAATTACCAAGTGCAGACCTGACATCAGAGGTTCTGTCAGCCCAGGTGAGTGACTGAAGCGATGAATGAGTGTGTACCACTGAGTAGGGGACGATGTATCTGCCTACCCAAGCAGCAGAAATTGACCTTACATGTTTGATTTCGCTTTGTGTTGAAGCAGGAGCAGGAGCAGGGAGGCACTTGAAGTCAGGGCAAACTGCTGAGTTTCCAGATTTTTCCTGGATCAATGCATTTATGTCCTTCCTCTTGCCCCAGGATGGACCTGTGCAAATGAACCCCCCTCTGCTCACCGAAGGAATCCACTCCTTGGAGGGGCTGGGCACAGGGGAGGGAGAAGACTTGGTCCTGCAGATGGAGAGAAATGCTGGGAGAAAAAGAAAACCCACTTAAAAATGAAGGCTGAGGTTAAAGTGAAGAACGCTGGTGGAGCTGAGAGAGCCTGCACGATATGATAAGAGCATGTTTTTAAGGAGTTCTCATTTTGGTGAAAATTAGTTTTGGATCCTCATCAGTGTATTCAGGAGAAAAATATGACTGTAATGTCTATAGAAGAGAGATAAAAAGGAGATCTGCTGAAGGAGAAGTAATGAATTTACACTTCCAACATCCATTCTGAGGTGCAGAAGATACATTACTCTACATTATGCCTATATTAGACTTAAATAAATTTCATTACGAAAACAAGATTAGAGGAGAGCAGAGCAATTTGAAAACAGCCAGTAATTATATGATTGCTTAAAATAAAGAGCTTTCGGGGTCGTAATACATGTTCTTTTGGATAACCATATATAAAATTCATATTAAAATGATGTAAAGGGACAGCATTAAATATACTACAGTGTAGGGTTTGGGGCTGCCTTTAACCCCTCCTGTCCCTGTCTGCTGGGCCACAATCCAGCTGCCTCGTGGGAAACAATGAGGATGAATCCCATTTGTCGGGGAAAAGAAGCGACACAGAGGGAAACGTTCAGCTCAGTGGCAGGGGTTGTGACTGCAAACTGGCCCCACGAGAGCAGCGCTGCTCTGTGGCTCCCTGCTCAGCACCCTGACAGGGCTCACACAGTGCCCGGGGCTCCTGCCCTGCCCATCACCCATCATCACTGCACCGAGGCCCCTCCATCCCAGCAACAAAGATGCTGCAGTTGAAATAAGGAGCAGTCACAACTGTTCCCACACTGATAATCTCATCACGCGGATCTACCAGCCATCTTCTTCTCAAAAATGCGTTGCCTTGCAGAAATAATTCAAATTGTCATTATGCAAAGTCACTCGGTACCAGCGTTGCACAGCGCTTTCTGCTTTCCGGCTGAGAGCCTTGCTTGCTAAAAAAATATCTAAAATAATGTGTCAGAACGTCTGCTGTAGGACATGCACTTGTTAGCAACACACGGGGAACTTTATAGCTCATTTTTAGTCATCGTTTTATGCAACCTGTGTATATCAGTAGGATGGAAAATGCAACCTGTTGATTCTTAAAATACTGCTCCTGGAGCGTTACAAACCATGTCTCCTTAGTGAAATGGACTGGCAGCCACTGCTTAAACACCAGGAAAGGAGGAGAACGGGAGCCAGGCTGGAGCAGGGAGGGACCAGCTCAGGGCTTGCTCTGCCCCGAGGATGGGGACACGAGTCCCCTCGGGCACGGAGGGTCCCCGCTGTGGGGAGGGGGATGAGGGGAACCCCTACACCAGCCTGGTGAGACTCCCCTGCCCTGGGAACTGCCAGACTCCTGCAGAAAACCTTCCTGCCCAGAAACTGTGCGGAGCTGCCACAGATGAGCCCGACCAGCCTTTGTGGTTAATGTGCTTTTACAGGACCCAAGTACAACTCCAAACATCTCAGTTTGCACGTGTGTATCTTCCAAGTGACACAACTGGGCCTTCTTTAATTAAATGCAAATTCCTATTTTCTCCAGTTTTATTCAGGGAAATTCTGGTTAGGATCACAGTAAAATCTAGCACTTCAGAGAAATAGAAAATAATTTAGAAAGAAGAAATAATATGTAATTGTACTTCAATTAAAAGTAAGGAACCTCCTGTGTGAGCAGATCCAAAAGGGCTGTAGGGTTGCATGAGGTGCTGAGCTGCCCCAGGACCATAAGGATTCTGCATGAGATGGACACACTTCAAAGGGATGCATTCCAAGCATCCTCCTTTGTGTCCCTTGTGCATCTGAACTGATATTTGAAAGGTTATAAATGCAGCTTATCACTCAGTATTTTTCTATGTGAGGAGCTTCAAACTGGTTTTTTACTTTGCTAATATTTTTACTTTGCTAATATTTTTACTTCTCCTCCTTGGCTCCTCTTGCTTCCTCAGCCTGAAGGTGAGTAGAGGCCTAACAACACAACACTGGAATGAAATATTGCCAGTGCAATATTATCTGAGCTCACCTGGTTTAGGAGTTCCAAACCGACGGAGACCTTTTAAAACAATTCTGTTGGGCTGGTCTATAACAGAAGGTGCAGGCTGAGGTCTGGGCACCTCACGGGGCAGAGCCGTGCCCCAGCACGAGAGGAGCGGGGCGGTGCCCCCAGGATGGGCAGCGTGGGGCTGGGTGGGCTCTGCCATGACCCACTCACAGCTCCCTGGGGAGGGGGATGGCCTGACAGCAGCAGATCTTCAGATCTCGCTGAATAATTTAACTCTGAAAAAACGAAATCAACCTTCCTCCCCTGGAAGTCTACAGTGGAGAGAGAGAGCACTGCAAGGGGGAGGGAGAGGAAAAACGGAGGTTTGAGAAAACCCAAGGCACTATTTGAGGAACTTGAAGTACGTAGAACAGGTTATTTTTACAATCCATTTAGATTTCCAGAATCTTTCAGTCAATCGCTCACACGCTGATGTTTTCAAACCAGGAAAATTTCAAATACGACATTTTAACAATTCTGTTACTCCAGACTAAGATATTTTATTGTCCCTGCCAACTCCAAAGAGAGGTCCAAGAGAAAACAGGTACCATTCCGAGTGCAGCATCATCACAAAAGTGAATTTTGTTGTTTGAGGAGTGAAAAGCCAAAGCCAGCTCATTCCTTCCCTTTTGTGCCAGATGGAATGTGTATGCCTTTACATACAGATGAAGGTCCAACGGGAAAAGACTTTGTCTGAAGAGAGTGCATCAGAGACACAGACAGTGACCCAACTCTAACAGCTCCAGGGCTTCCTAACACTTGAGCAAAATCTCAAACTAAACTTGGGCTAAAAGGGCTAAAAGGGTTTTTCCAGTCTGGGTCCTCAGTGAGCCAGGACAAGGGTGGGTGACCAGCACAGAAATCTTTTTAAAAATTCCATTTTTTCCTTGGTTTATGTTGATGCAAAATGCTTGTACAAAGCCCATTTCCCCAAAAGGCACTTAAAAAACAGATTCATGCCATGATGAACAAACACAGAAGATTGTAAAAATCACCCGAATGTGCAAAACTTATGAAAGTCCCAAAGAAATGAAAGGAAGATCTGACTGCAATAACGCTTCAGTCAGCTCTGGTAAGTGCACTGCCTGCAGCAAATAGGCAGTTGCCAATATTTATGTTATTGCTCTCTGTCTTATTCTTCTGGGTAAGCCTACCCATCATTCCAGACTGACACCAGCAGTAAAACCCCCAAATCTGAGTGAAACTGAGAATCACTGCAGCCAGCTCTATTTATTACCTCTGGCTGTTAACAAATCACCTGCTCGATGCTTTGATTCACTCTCTTTGTAGGCACGTAATGTGGATTGACTGGTTTCCAATTCCCCTGCCCCCCTTTTTAAAAATAAATACTCCTGTTCCTTTCCCAGCCCGCTGGGACATGCGAGAGCTCTTGAAGATAATCAGGAACCTAAGTGATTGCTTCCCTGAGTTCCCCAGGTTTGCCTGGGTAAATGTCACAAGTCTTCCTGCCTTTGATTAGCATCTCATTTAATTTAAATATTTATTGATCTTTTATCTCCCTATTTCGATGTGGGTTCGTGCCACCTTGCTGCAGAGATGTGAGTGACCAGCAGCAGAGCAGGTGGCCGAGCCACGCAGAGCCACGAGTGCAGGAACAGGTCCTCCAGCAGTTTGGAAATTCACTCTTTTGTGAGACAAGCAGCTGCTGTGATTTTCCTGGTGAGAGATAAGCAGGTCATCGATAGCACACCAGTTCAGCTCTATTACATTTTTAATTCCCTGAATGTTACAAATATCTTTTCTACTTTCAACAACTCCTCAGTTCAACATAAATTAAACATTTTGGGCGGTGCTTTCCAAACATTTAAACGTGGCTGTGACTTCATTCCAGCGATCCCATCCATGTGTGGGGCAGAAATCATGTCCAATTGGGTTTCCAGAGGAAGTTTCCAGACCTTTTTACTCTACATTCCACGCTCACTTAGGAAGTTACTGGTGTGCAGTTGTGAATATCTTGGTTTTACTTAATTTTAACAAAGAAATTAATTTAATGGATTTTGGTATTTGCGCAAGGATTATTAACAAGCAAAAGGATTTAATTTTCTGTGTAGGCTCTTGGCCCTTGCCTGTTGGAGAGCAAATTGGGAAGTGTTCAGCAGGAAGGGCAGCTGAGGGAGGGATTGAATCTGAGGTGTTTGCCTCCATGACTTTACCTTCCTTTGGTTCAAGAAATGCCATCAGAAAAACTACAGATTCCACGAGTGTCCAGAAGGAGCAGGGACACTACGTGTGTGTTTACCAGCCCAGATGTCTCTTTGAATTCCTTCTGCTGTAGCCTGAAAGTGCTCTTGGCCCTCGGTTCTGAAGGCAGAAACAGAGAAATACAATGGCCGAATCCTGATGGTTAATTGCACACAGAGTATTTTCTTAGGTACCATTCATTTCAGTCTAAAGACATTTTAATTAATAATAATTTTTAAAAAGGCTTTTTATGATCTACAGGCCTATAATTTCAGATCTATGAAAATATCTGCTTGCATATGAAGCAAGAGCACAAATAAGAAGAGATCTTGACCTTTTGGGCTTTGATTGCCAAAGTACCATGAGATGAAAATCATGGAATCACAGAATGGTTTGGGTTGGAAGAGACCTTAGAGAGCATCTCGTTCCACCCCTCTGCATTATCCTAAGACTGAATGTGCAATTAGGACATAACACCACATCCTTTTGCTTCATACTCATTGATGTCTTACTTATCAGGAATCACTAATGTGAGCTCTGCTTGACTGAGGTCAGTGTTGTGGTCCTTGGGTGTCCAGATAATTTTTCTTAACCTTGAAATTATCTATGAGACTGTAAAAGACCACAGCTCCAGGTCAAAGTAGTGTAAAAAACATTTATCTTTCCTCTCTGAAAATTAAAAATATAAGAAAACTTAATTTTTCCTTCTAAGAGTGTGAGAAGGGACACTGCCCCTCTGTGCTCCCTGCCCCGTGTGATCCCACCCTACAGACCTGACCCCTCCAGGGGTCTGTCTGCAGGGCATGGCCAGGGGGTCAGGGGTGACCCTCCTTGGCTCTGCACCGGGGCCAGCCCTGGTGGAGGATGTCCCCTGCAGTTACACATCATAGACACGTAAACCATTTTTATTTTGACTTAGCAAAATTACCCTTTCCCTCCTTTCTGAGGCTCCACTGCAGAGCAGGACCAGGCTTTTCAGTGGTGCTGCACAAGCGCTGTCCTCTCCGATGCCCAAACCTATTCTATTTTTAATAAAATCCCAGTGAGTACCTGAGTGTCAGAGCTTCAGTTCCCAGGCACGTATTTCTGCGTTCAGCTGAGTCAAAATATAAGATACCAACCGAGCCAAATGTGCCCCCAGCCCCAAAGCCCGGAATGCCAAGCTCCAGAGAAGGCAACTTAAAATGATGGCAGTTCTCCACCTAGACAGACTCATTTTCTAATTCAGACCAACAAAAGGCTCTTTCCTGATTTGTTTAGATGCTGTAATTGCAGAAGTCACTGGCAAATCAAGCGTAAAAGTGCAGAGGTGTGGGGGAAAGTCTTTCTATTGGAGAAACCCCATGATAAGTGATCTACTTGCAGTACAGCCTGGGTTTTTTTATTAGAGTATTTACCATTAACTCTATCCCTAGTGGCCAATTACTGTCCTTTTTATGTCTTTTTATTGTGAGACTCAGAGAACACTCTGCAAACAAACCCCTTCTGATATTCCTCAGCAATTATTCCTGTGATCACAGACCTTTCTTTTCTTCTGTGTTTGCTGTGTCTGCAGAGCCCCGTGGAGCTCTGTAGAACCCCACTGCTCGCTGGGGCAGCCTAGTCCCAGTCCCAGCCCCTGCTCCAATGTCAGCCGCAGCCCCAGGCTCTGCTCCAACCCCAGCACCTCCCTCTGGCAGCTGCACTGTCACCCCAACGTGCACGGGAGGTACCAGGGGATCCTCTGGCTCCTGGGGCACCCTGGTATCAGCTCTGGCCAGCATCAGCCTTGTCCTGAATCATTTCCACCAGATCAGCCCGACCTGGACTCGGTCCAGCTGGAGCAAGCTCAGCCCAGCCCAGGGCAGGTGGTTGGGTGCATCCTCACCTCCACCCGAGAGAAGTGCCCGGCTTTGGGCTATAAAAGTGTTTTTCGCCAGTTTACTTTCCCCCAGTGTTGTCATCCGTGGGTGGGCCAGTCCTAGAAGGAGGTTCAGTTATGTGGCACATCCTCTTCTCCAGATGAGTTGCCATCAGTTTGGTGACAGGTGCTACAGGAGTAGTAAAATCTAAACAAAAGATATTTGTTTGGATATCAGTGACAATGCACTGTGGAGAAAGAAAACTCTCTAAGTTCTGCTCCTCAGCAGTGGTTGAGTTGTTGTTGCATTACAACCCTGAGTAGTGGTTGAGTTGTTGCGTTACAACCCCGAGCAGCAGCCTGTTGTCTCTGTGCCCTTTGCTGAGAGCCCAGAGCTGTGCCTGTTGTTGCTGTGCCCTTTGCTGAGTGCCCAAGGCTGTGCCTGTTGTCTCTGTGCCCTTTGCTGAGTGCCCAAGGCTGTGCCTGTTGTCGCTGTGCCCTTTGCTGAGTGCCCAGAGCTGTGCCTGTTGTCGCTGTGCCCTTTGCTGAGTGCCCAGGGCTGTGTCCATGCCACCACCGCGGTGTCTCGGCTCTCGCTGCTGCAGTGGGTGGCAGGGAAGGGGCCAGGTCCCAGCAGTGGCTCCTGCCCATGACAGACGTGTTCAATAAAGAGGCTCAGCTGCTGCAGTGACCTCTGCACCTCGCCGCAGCTGATAACGAAGTTAAGGCACAGCACATCTCCGTTTGGGAAGCCATTTTACGGGAACACGGCGATGTTTCCCTCCTCCACAGCCACCTCCTGCCCGGCTGCTCTCCCTCCCGAGGCACCGAGCCCGAGTGGGCGTCACTCAGGAGGGTGATGGTTGTTATCAGAGGGATGTCTGGCTCTCAGCAGCTCGGCCTGTGCAGGCCCCAAAGGCTGCACAAGAAATGAGCCGCTCAGGGCTGCGAGACAGGTCTGCTGGAGAACATTTATCTAAAATTTGTGTTCTTGTACAAAGCTAAACTGCAAAGTACAGGAGAGCAGCAGGAGAACGCCTTGCTCTCAGGGATGGGACTTAAATATTCACGCTCAAGAGCTGCCTTGGCAGATCCACTCTGACCTCATTCTAGTCTACATTCATATATGTTATTTTTGGGTTCCAAATTTTGACCTTGCTGATGGCAGGTCGTGCAGAGATGCTTTGTAAAGACAAATGCATATACATGAAGACAAATATAAAGTGCTGCAGCTGTTTGTCAGGCTGATCTGGTTTTTTATACACAGTGTCTATCTACTGTTACCCTTATTTTTTATTTTACTCTAGCAAAAACAATTTTTACGTTAACCAGCACTCCAACATAGATAAAAAAGGACAGTGTCCAGCCTAGCCCCCCTGGCCCAAGCCCCCTAAAACCCAAAACCCACAGAAGAATCCCACCCTCACATATCACCATAGTTACCTGTCAAAAACCCCGCCATGTGCTCAGGGAGACTGTTACTGGTGAGGAGGTGTCGATAAACTGAGATACCTTGTGAATTTAATGTGCACTTATGAACTATTCATGTTCAAAACAAAATACATAAATACATAAAGAATGATAAAATACATACCCAAAAGCATTTTCCATTATGAGGTAGCCAGCATCTCAGTACTCCTGTAATGTCTGGGCTCACAGAATGCAGGTCTATTTTTACAATAGCAAATGGAATTTAGAAAAACATTGCAGGAGGAAAAACGCCTTTTGCAGTGTATTGTTTTAAAATTATCAATTACTAATATGCATTTCAAGTCTATGAATTTATTTATTGTTGTCTTGAAAAGCTCTTGGAGATGGACCAAGAGAAGCAGCTCTGGTGTTTGTACCCCTGGGGAGACTTTGCCAAAGTGCAAATAGTACAAAAAATAGAGGGGCCCCAGGACCAGGGCAGCAATTGTCCCCCTGTGCTGGCACTTCTGAGGCATCTCGATTCCTGGGGTCAGTTTTGGGCTGTCTGAGACCCGGAGTTCTCTCTGCAGGCATCAGCACTGCTCATGGCTGTGGTGGTCACAAGAGCACCTGGAATCTCCGTGGTCCTGCTTTCAGCCTCCTGGAGCATCCCCTAATCCCTGTGGTCCTGCTTTGAGTCCCCTGGGGCAGGGACAGGGTGCTGGTGATGCTGTGCCCCAGAGCTGTGGTGGTGCTGGTGGCCAGCAGCCCCCCCAGGGATGTGTCCTCAGTGCCACCTCACGCCTGGCACCCGTTGTGCCACCTCCGAGCGCTTCCCAGGGCCCTGGCTGCAAGGTGCTGTCCCCTTCCTGCAGAGCCACCGCTGGACACTGCTGTGTGAGGCTCAGGCACAGCCCTGACACCGTCCTGTGCCTCGTGCAGGCGTTTCACAGGGACTGAAGTTCACCTTTGAAGTGCAGCCGTGCAACAGCGCCGTGCTCTGATTTCATATCACGGCCTTGCTGCAAACTTGGGACCTTATCTTGCCTTGGCAAAAACGTAAACAGCAGCAAGTCAACATATCTCTGACAAAAGTGAATTCTCCTGAGCTGAACCTGAAATCCCAGTGCTGGAGCAGATTGTTTTGCAAATGTGTGATATGTGAGGAACAGCTTTTAAAGATGAGCAGAACCAGAATTTCACTTTAAGGTAAACCATCTCGGAGGGGTGCGAATTGTATCCCCTTGTGGGGGATGCTTTCTGGGACCATGGACCAACTGAGAGGATATTCAGGGAAAAGAGAAGACCGTGATGTAAACTGTCCCTGAAGGATCCTGGGTGAGTACCTGGAATCACCGCAGTTCCCAGATCCCCGGCTGAGAAATTCCGTGTAGGGTAATTGTAAAGGAATATGATTCTGCCTGTCCTTGCAGAAATAGGAACAGAATTGGTCCTGCTGGAGAGCTCGTGCAGACAAAAAAGAAACCACTCCTGATTGAAGTGTTTTCAGAACGATCCCCCCTGAGCCAGGCGGGAGCTGCAGCGGTCTCGTCCCTGCGATGCTCCTGAGGACTTGTACCACGGACTCGTCTTCTGAAGATCACATTCTCTTTCCTGGTAAAAGAGATCCCATCTGCCACATCAAATTTACAGACGGCGCTGCCGTGACCGCGAGCGTCGCTCTACATGCCCAGAATCCTGTTGTGAACTTCTCCTCCTTGATCTCCAGCATGAGAGGATTCGTGGCGCTGCCGCAGCTCCCTGGGCACCGGGGCTGTGCTGCCTCTGCTGTGCCGTGGCTGGGAAGCCAGGAAAGTGCTCGTGCTCCCCGTGCTCGTGTCTAAACCTGGGGGAAGGCTAAATGCCCACCACTTACACTTAACTTTTGATTCCAGGCACCTGAAGTCTGACTTGAATCTCACAGTTTTCTTTCTTGGGTCTTGCCCTAAGTCCCCTGATGTGGGGTGGGATGGGGGTGCATTTTGACCTTTTTTTTTTTTATTTTTAAATTGCTGTGTCTGTGCACCGTAAAAAGCAAAGCTTTTTGGAATTGTTCCTTACCCAATTGCAGGAGTGGGCAGCATGGTTTGACCTCTTACAGTGGAAAATCCAAGTGCAAATAATCAGCCAGAAGAACTGTGTGTGGCCAGAAACGGGAAGTGACCCTGAGGCTGTGTCCCCCTTATCCAACCCTCTCTGTGCACCCCACAGCCTGCTGGGTGCTGCCCTGCAGACCCCAGATGCCTGTGGATAGGAAACAAGCACTCAGGAGGGCAGGGAGGGGATTCCTCAGCTGTGCTGAAGTCCTCCCTGGTGCTCCCCACACTGTGGGACCAGCCCAACATCCCCAGGGGCTCCCCCAGCTTGGGGCAGAAATCAGCAAATCCTTGGTGGGTCTGGTTTTTTGCTGACCTGGCAGGATGAGGACTGATGCTGAGATTGCCCTTGGCTGCTGTTCACAGACTTTCTGCTCCCAGGAGAGGCTCCCAGGGGTTTGGGGTGGGGGAGAACATCCTTTCCAGGCACCATTTCTCGTGCCAGTGGGCTCAGGCAGCACCTGGGTGAGGAGCACCGTGGTTGGGACTGGACGGTGGGGCAGCCGTGTGTCAGGAAGGGACAGGAGGGAGCAGGGAGCTGGGGAAAACAGCGGGATCAGGGCTCCCGTGGGAGCGTCTCGGGGCTCCCCACGCTGCCCACAGGCCCTGGCCCCTGCCCCCAGCCCCTGCCCAGGGGTGCTGCTCCCCACGCTGACTGGCCCCTGCCATCACAACTTGCCAACGCAGCTCTCTGAGGTCACATTTAATCAGCAAGGCCCGAGAACCTGCTCCACCTTTGCTGCTGCAAGAGGTAGTTAGCAATGGGAGGCCAGTTGTGGTTACTGGAATCAGAAATAAAAGCCATGTGAAACATCTAAATATTGACTCTTCTTTCTGCCGGTGGCATCAGGAAGTCTTCTCTCCCACCTCCGAGCACAGGACTGCGATTTCAGGCACGGATACAGCATAGCTCTGGTAATTAAAAATGGCATTCCTGCTACAGCTCTTGTAACTGAGTAGTACTTAAAAGGAGCTAAAAATCAGACTGAAGCTGTTCCATTGTTTTTCTTCTCATGTTGGTTCTGAAAACCTGGCAAGTCATTAAAGGTAAGGAGATGTTGCAGCAAAGCCTGTATCTATTGCTGGTTGAATCTATTGAAAAATAAAGTGTTCATTAAAGAGCTTTAACTTTATCCCAGAAAAAAATTATTTTTTTGGCAATGTGAAAATATGCTCCTGCAGCCTTTAATCTTTTCCTGTTTTACTTAACCAGCCCTGCAACAACTGCTGGTGGCAGAACCACCTCGCACTGTGAAACAGGAATATGCAAATCCCCCACTGATCAATACTTTTACTGGAACAAAAATCTCTAAGGCTTACAATCAATTTAAAATATAATCCAATCCTTTTAATTTGATAAAGAGCCCTTTCCCCCATCCTTCATGCAGGTACCTGTTCTTGTGTTCCAGTAAGGATTAATCAGCTCCAGGCGACTCCACGCTGGGGAGCGCTTCCCAGAAAGGCCCCACCTGCAGTGGGTGAGGTGCTTTCCACACACCAGCCCACAGTCTGCAGGTTTTAAACAAAACCCCTAATGATGCTGAAGTCACTGCATGGCTGTGAAGCTCTGCCCCTCTGTTCCCCTGGCTGGGTTTTGCTCATTATTCTCCAGGAAAGGTCTCTGAGGGCTTTCCCATCACCTGGGCAGTGTTTGCCCGGCTCAGGTACGAGAACACCTTGCTCAAGGCACAGCTGCTCCTCTCCACAAGGTCCCCCACTGTGCCCTGGAAAAACATGAGAGTGAATTGACATGAAGTGTCTTAAAAATCAATGTTGACTTTTTGTTTTCCCTTTGTTTCCTTGCAAGGACATACAGTTGGTTCTCTTGTTTATTTTGGTATTTTCCTGGAAACTGGAGTTGAGTTCCTGCAGGTTGTGGCTCTTCTGGTGACCTTTTGTGCCTGTGCAAGTCTGCTTTCCCAGGGAAAGTACAAGAGGGCAATTAAATCTCAGCCTGAGTCAGGGTGTCTTAACACATCACCTTCTGCTCTTTCTGACTGATGGTCACAGAGAGCAGCAAGGAAAGTTTTCTGTAATTTTCTACTTCCCATCATTCTGAGACTCAAAAGCTGATGAGGTCAAATGGCTTCTCTTACAAAACACTGAATTAAGAATTAAGCGAGTCAGAATTATTTACTTCAGATCCGTGGAGATGTGAAAGAAATATAAGAATGATCTTGCCAAAGTTTGGCTTGTAAACTGAATCCTGCAGAAACACATTCTGCAGAACAGGCAGCAAAAAATGAACTGAAAACTGCTGCTGTGTTATAGCACAGCACGTGCCTGGAGCAGCCTGGGAGTCCAGTTCAAGTGGGGTGGGGGGAGCATTTTAATGCAAATTCCAGAAACTCCAGGGTCAAATTCAGGTTGTTTTTTGATTTCCATCTTTTTTTCATTTTGAGCAATCCTAAACAACAGAATTGCAGGAAGCTCTTTGCTCCTGCAGGCTCTGGCAACGTGTCCCAGAGGAGCAGGAGAGCTGTCGGAGCCTTCCCTGGGGATCACGTCCTGCCCTGACACCAGGGACATGAGGCCAGGGAGCAGCAGAGGTGCTGGACACCGTGAGGAGGTGGGAGAGGGCAGGTGTGAGCAGGACACGGTGGTGGCTGGAGCCCTGGATGCTCAGTGTCCCCTGAGAGCAGCTTTGGGGCTGGAGGAGAGCCCCGAGGGGAGCCAGAACAGCCCTTCCCCAGAGAGCCTGGTCCCACCAGCCCACAGAGCCTGGTGTCACCCCTCCTGCTCTGCCGCCCACGGCCTGTCAAAGGCCACACCCGTGTCTACCCCGATGTTTGGCCCAGTTCTGTCCATGGAGACCCCTTGGGAGCCAAGCGAGGAGCTGTTCCCACACCTGCTGAGGGCAGCTGGTGGCAGGGGTCTGCTGGAGCCAAGGCTCTGTGGGGCACGGCGTGGAGGGGTGAGGGGCACACAGGGGGCTTGTCTGAACAGCCCTAAAACACCCCAAAGCAGCACAGCAGCACTGGGGTGACCTCGGTGCCTCCAAACCTGCAGCAGGGACTCGTTCTCGGACACCACACCCGGGTGGGGCTTGCTCTGCAGAGCTGCCTGGATCACCCCTCTCCCCCAGGGCCCCACGTCTCCCTGCTCCTCCTCAGCTCCCTTCTGCCACTTGCAGAAGCTTCACAAATGAATTACACAGCCCAGTGCAAACGCTCCTGAGAGCATCCCACATAGAAAATCCATCTCATTAATCAACCGCATAAACATTGGTGTACGCAACCCCCCGGCTGCAGAGCGCCTTCTGTGCCTTTGGAAGTGCAGAAAAATGTGTAATAAGTATCAAATCTGTTTCCAAACAAGTACGGGGAGAAGGAAACTTCAGTGTGCTCTCAACAGGTTTCTGGGAAACGTGGGTGTGTTATGAATGTTAAAAGCCCCGCGTGCAGGGATTGGCATCCCTCCGTGCCTGCCACGATCCGCGTCAGGGAGCGCAATGAACGGGCTGGGAGGGCCTCTCTGGGCCACATGCTCATAAGGGATGCCTGATCCCACGGATTCTCTGAATGGCTGTGTCTCTGTCCCCCATTTGTGCGTTCGGCAGTTTGCTGCTCCCTCTTGAAACTCCATTAGCTGTGTTGGGAACGAGGTTAACCAGGTGCGTTTGTGCGTCTGCACCCCGGCCTTCCTGAGCCATTGGATCCCGGCGTTTCCTGGAGGTTTTGTAAGTGAGAAAAAAGCCCACCGTGTAACGCGTAAGATGACAAGATTTGAGTGTTCTTATCTGTCCTGTAATTCTTTCTCCCTCTGATAATGGCAACACATTTAAGAACCCAAAGAGACTTAACTAAAATTGGATCTTTTGTTGATAGGCACTTAAATAGCTTGTTGGGGGTTTTTTTTAACAAGAAACTATATGGAAGAATTATACTCGAGTTACAATCAATAGTTCCAGGGAAAACAGATATTGGCTTTTGAGGCCAGGGTTCATTAGCTGGATTCAAGAAAGAGGTTGTATCCTCAGTGTAAAGAACCTGTGCAGAGAAGATGCAGGATCCCATCTCTCTGATTCAGAAATTGCTTCAAGGGTTGGGGAACAGGTTTCCCCACGTGCACACACCCCCTCTGCACGTGTGCCAAGCTGGGCACACTAAAGCTGCAGCATCGTCCTTGCACTGTGGGCAGTGAGGGGTGCTTGGGATGCCAGGAATGTCAATTCCCAGGGCACTCCTAGTGCACAGGTCTCCACTGTTTCTGCCCCGGGCTTTGGCCACAGCTGCAGTGATGACGTTCTGGGTACTGCAAGGCAAATGTTGCCAGGAAAATGTAATGTCCTCCCAGTAAACCAGAGACAAACATCCAGGTATGTATGAACCACGGAATCACAGAATCCCAGACTGGTTTGGGTTGGAAGGACCTTAAATCCCACCCATTCCCACCCCTGCCATGGCAGGGACACCTCCCACTGTCCCAAGCTGCTCCAAGCCCCAATGTCCAGCCTGGCCTTGGGCACTGCCAGGGATCCAGGGGCAGCCACAGCTGCTCTGGGCACCCTGTGCCAGGGCCTCCCCACCCTCCCAGGGAACAATTCCTTCCCAATATCCCATCTAAATCTACCCTCCTGCAGCTTAAGGCTCCTAAGTGTTTATTTGAAGTTTGGTTCCTTCCTCAGTGCAGCAAGCAGCTTGCTCTGGTTATTTACAGCTCTGGCTCTGCAGCCTGACCCTCGTGGGAGACCCTTGGCCTGTTCTGCTCTCTGGGGCTCTGCTGCTGGGGCTGGGAGCCCCTCTAGCATAAACACGTCTGTCTGAGCACCCAAATACATCTTCAGCCGGTACTGGGGCATGTGACTGGCAAATCTGCTTGCTGTTAATATTTTCACAGCAAGAGTTGACCTGTGGATCATAAGAAGAAGAAACAAAAGGGATGCAAATATGGCCTCTCTTATTTACAAATGTGATTAATTATCTGCAAGCAAATTTTGTTGTCACAGATCTGATTTCTGCTTCTCCTCAGACATGCTGAGCCTTTTTGTGTTCACACTGGCAAACACATAAACCCTCCAGTCAGCTGACATGTGTCACTTAAACCTACCCCAGATCAGGATTTGATGTGTGTCAACACATTTAAAGTTGTTAAATGCGAAAGGAGTTTCTCTGCAGCGCCTCAGTTGCCAGGGGAATGCAGAGGGTGTCATTGGCTTTTAAAGCCAAACCCAAACACTGCCGGGTTATCCATCTGATGGCACAAACACACCGGAATATTTATTTGATGTGTTCACAGGCTGATACCGATGCTGTAGCAATGTTCTGTGTCTGTGGAGCTGCAGGGGAAAGCCCTGGGGCAGTGCCCGTGCCCCTCGGAGCTCCGGCCACAGCTCCTCCGGCTTCAGCCCCCCTGGGCGACTCCCCCCTTGTCCCCAGATGGGTCCCTGCGTTCCTGAGCATCCTGGGCTGGGGTGAGCTGGTCCCAGCAGGCTCCATCCCCTGTGGGTGCCTGCTGCCAGGGCATCTCCTGTGGGATAAGGGCCAGCACCAGCACGGGAGCGTCCCTGGCTGCGAGGGGAAGGAGGGACACAGAAAGGAGGGAGTGAACTCTGAGCGTGGAGCCCTCGCCCTTTGCAAAGCCAATGAAATGTGGGCTTTTGACATTATCTTTCAGTTTATTACACTGCATTCAGAGCAGATTAGATTGCAAGATATTTGCAATCTGCCACTAATTTTGGGAAGGGGAGGGACATCTGCAAGGAAGGTGAGCCAGAAAGCCTGGCTCTGAGCAGCACTTACAGGACTGCCAGGGAGCCTGGGGAGGAATTGTTCCCTGGGAGGGAGGTGAGGCCCTGGAATAGAATTCCCAGAGCAGCTGTGGCTGCCCCTGGATCCCTGGCAGTGTCCAAGGCCAGGTTGGACAGGGCTTGGAGCAGCCTGGGACAGTGGAAGGTGTCTGATGATATTTAAGGTGCCTCCCAACCCAAACCAGTCTGGGATTCTGTGATTCCAAATATGATATAGAATAAAGGGTAGTTGGGCTGCACCAAACCATAAAAACCTTGGACAGAGGCAATAGGACTCGAGTGGATCAGCTGCATTTCTTCTTTCCACTGCACCCACACAAACCCACTGCATTCACCACTGGCCTTCAATGGGGGGGTTGGACACTTCCAAAATATACACATGTACATGCATCTTCCTAGCTGTGAGTAAATTATTGTAACTGTTTTCAGGTGTTCCTCGTAAAATTGTAACTGATTTCAGGTGTTTCTCCAAGATCCAGCTGAGATGGTTGCTCTTCCCAGTGGGGCCATTTCCACCAGCTTTATCCCGCCCGGAGCAGCTGCAGGGCTGCAGGAGCTTTGTGCTTCGAGCCTCGAGGAGGATCTCCCATTTGAAGTTCCAGTATTAATATTAATGAATTGGGAAATGATAATTTTTCTTCAAGGTTTTTTTTGCCTTACTTCTTCAAATATATTTAATTTGCTGTATTTTTAAGCATTTAATCATTAAGCCTGAAAGTCTGTCAGAGTCATGCCTCATCCTCCTGATTTTCACTGGGGAAAGGCAGAGCTACAAACCCAGTGGGGCTGCAGGGATGGCCCAGCAAAGACAATTTTTCTTTGAGTGCAGAAGGGAACACTGACTCATGATTTACACATGGGGGATTTCTGACCACCTCGTCCATATTATAGCATTGCTTGTGCTTTCTTTGCTTTTATTTCAACGTGTATTTCCAAAAGAGAATCATGAAAGCTGAATGAAGAAGAAGAAGACATCAGGGCCGTGTTGTGACTGAGATTTTACACACATAAAAGCCCTTAAGTGCTGCTGTGTAAAACTCATTGGTTTCACTTCACAGGGGCTGTGACAAGATTTGCTCTGGCTTTTGATCCCCGTCAGACTGTCCCCTCCCAGTGTTCTGGGAGACCCAGGGCTGAACTCAGTTTCTATCTCAAGGCCAAATTTAATCAGGTTCTGTCGCTTCAGACACCTCTGTCATCAGCTGTCCCTCAGACTGCCCTTTCACAGGTTTTCTTCACAAAATCACGTAGGTTTCTTTCTACCATAACAACTCATTTCTAGAGATTTTATGGACCTAGGTTTAAAGAATTTTGAATTCATAGCAAAAGATCAAGGACATTTCCATGACACCATTGCTAGTGTTTCAGCCTGCTGTGAGGGCAGCTCAGGCAGAGTGTGTTTGTGCTCAGCAGGGAAGGGCTGCTCTGTGGATCAGCTGATCCCTGGAAAATTAAGCCTAAATAGCCATGGAAATGTCTGAATTTCCTGATTATGAGTATGTGATGTAACGCCTCGTGTTGTATTTGTATATGGGGTATCAGTTGGTAGGTTGTGCAATGGTGGACATGTGGATCCCTTGTGGTTTTCTTCCCCCTTCTCTGCAAGGGGAAATGTTGCGCTGCTGGACTGAGGGGACTTTGGACAAGGGATGGAGGGACAGGACACAGGGAATGGCTTCCCAGTGCCCAAGGGCACAGTTAGATGGGATATTGGGAAGGAATTGTTCCCTGGGAGGGTGGGGAGGCCCTGGCACAGGGTGCCCAGAGCAGCTGTGGCTGCCCCTGGATCCCTGGCAGTGCCCAAGGCCAGGCTGGACATTGGGGCTGGGAGCAGCCTGGGACAGTGGGAGGTGTCCCTGCCATGGCAGGGGTGGGACGGGATGAGCTTTAAGGTGCCTCCCAACCCAAACCAGTCTGGGATTCTACACACCTGCTGTGGGAGGGGATAAATCAGTCCCGTGACCTCTCTTTTTCCTGTTCCATTTGCCAGCCCAGTCCAGCTACGAGCTGTTTTGCAGTGGCTGGTAACTGAGGTGTAACTCAAGGCACATAAGCGTGGTGCTGGGATGTGGGGTGTGTTTGGGATCCGGGTTACACTGCTGTCTCCACCCAAGGGTCTGGCAGAGCAGGACTGATGGGAATCACATCTGGAGAGCTGCCAGCTTGTTACCTGGTCTCTGGTCTGGCTGCCAGGAGAGGTGATGCTGAAGAGAAACTGCTGGAAAGGAACAGAGAAGTTTTTAAGTTAAAGATGTCAAAAGAGACAGAAGAGATTTGCAGGTGGCAGCTGGGTGATTTCCAGCCGGGATAACCTCGTAGCACTCATCACACAGCCTCAGTGCAGCTTTTAATGAAAAATTCATATTATTTCCCAGAGAAAATTATTCTTCTTTCTTCTGAGTTTTTGTTTGCTTTCTGAGATATTATCTTCAGATACACTTAATCACCTTTCCAGCAAAAGGCCCTGGCAGGGCGCTGCGGAGCCGCTGCAGCCCCTCTCCTGCCGGGAAGAGCGGCGGTGCCGGGGGTAAACACGGCGCATATGCTCAGCCACGGCTGAGACACAACACAGCTGAGCACGGAGAACTCAGGCTTCGAGACACATGAGAAGAGGAAGAGCCTCAGAACACAGATGAGAATTCTGTGCTTTTGGAAATTACAAGAAAGCTTCAGCAACCACGCTGCTGAAAAAAAGGTGGCTTCTGGGAGGTTTGGGAAAAAGAGAAGGGAGTGGCAAGAGGGGCAATACAGGAGGGCACTTGGCACCACGTGCTGAACAGCCGTGAGAAATGAGGAGGAAAGGGCTGGAAATGCTGCCCTTGTGCCCAGTAGAAACAGCAGTCAAGGTATGGACAGCAAGATGGACACCAAGGGATGCCCACGGGCCCTTGGGGAGCAGAGAAGAACATGGGAACTGAAGATGCTGAAGATGCCAGTTGGTAAAATTAAAAACAAGGGAGGAAAAGACCTGCAAGTCTCAGTGACAATCAAAGTCCTGCCTTAGCTGTGTGGGGCCAGTGGTGCTCAGAAGCCCTCACAGTGACATGATTGGATGGCTCCTACATAGGGGCATCAAATTAACTTAGTTGAACACTCCAAGCCATTAATAATAATTTTTAACAAACCCTGGAGCAATGGGTTGGTTCCTAAGGAGGAGAAATTACATCACTGTCTGTGCTTAAAAAGTTCTCATAACCAATGACCAGTTCTCAGGCCCAGAAATAACAATAGAAAAACTCATGTGAGAAATCTTCAGTAACGAATTCTTCAGTTCCAGAGTGCAATTAATGCCAAGCGAAGTGGTTTTATGGTGCAGAAGCCTTACAGACATTTGCCATGAGAGATGATAACTTTGCTGACTGAAGGTAACTGCCACAAAACAGGTTTCCTAGAATAATTTGATTCACTGCCCCAGGAACTTTGAAAAATTGCCTTATACCCAGTAATGCCTCAGAAATTAAATGGATTAAAAACAGTTAAATGATCAAAAAATGTAATCAGACTGAGGAAGTAATCAGTCTTGGGCGTGTTCCTAGCAAGTTGCCATAGGGATCTCTCCTACACGCAATCCTGCCTTGCACAGGACATACATCAGCGAGAGCTGATGGGGGCTCGGCACACGGAGTGGCCACGGGGGCTCGTGGGGAGCCCAGCCCACACTGGAGGTGTGGGAACGATGAGAAATGGGCCAGCAGGAGGGAGCTGGTGTCCAGGAACACAGCGGGAGTGAGAATTTACAAGAAAGGTGTGAGGAAGACCCAGGAAATTACAAACGTGTGAGTTTGACCTCAGCCCCTGGAAATACGATGGAGAGGGTGCAGCTCCAGAAGAACGCTGGGTGCTGCTGGATGGCATTTAAGGGGAAATGAAGTCATCAGGCACAGGGAAGTCTCCAGGGATGTCTGAGGGGCAGCAGGGCAGCTTCACCACTATCCACAGGTGCCCCATGGAGACCAGGCACTGCCCAGTCCGTGTCCACTGCCCAGTCTGTACTGCCCGGTCTGTACTCACTGCCCAGTCTGTACACAGTGCCCAGTTTGTACTCACTGCCCAGTCCGTGTGCACTGCCCAGTCTGTACTCACTGCCCAGTTTGTACACACTGCCCAGTCCGTGCCCACTGCCCAGTCTGTACTCACTGCCCAGTTTGTACACACTGCCCAGTCCGTGCCCACTGCCCAGTCTGTACTCACTGCCCAGTTTGTACACAGTGCCCAGTCCGTGCCCACTGCCCAGTCTGTACTCACTGCCCAGTTTGTACACAGTGCCCAGTCCCCGTGTACTGCCCAGTCTGTACACAGTGCCCAGTTTGTACACAGTGCCCAGTTTGTACACACTGCCCAGTCCCCGTGTACTGCCCAGTCTGTACACAGTGCCCAGTTTGTACACAGTGCCCAGTCCCTGTGCACTGCCCAGTCTGTACACAGTGCCCAGTCTGTACTCACTGCCCAGTCTGTACACAGTGCCCAGTCTGTACACAGTGCCCAGTTTGTACACACTGCCCAGTCTGTACACAGTGCCCAGTCTGTACACAGTGCCCAGCCCGTGTGTGCCGGTGCTGCGGAGGTCCCTGAGAGGAGCGGAGCAGTGATGGATTACCTGGCCCTCGTTGCACACCCGTGTCACCGCGTGATGAATGGCCTCTGTCTGCCAATTAGGCAGCGGGGACAATGAGGGCATTGTGAGCTCCAAATGAGGAGCGCTGTCAAACACGGGGAGCTGTGACAATTAGGTGGTGATTGGAGTGATTTACCCAAGAATAACCTTTAATGGCGGTGTCACAGGTACATTCCATGAATCTCTGAAGAAGGCATCTCCTCTGTTCTGCTGAGCGCAGTTGGTTATCGGTCACTCAGCGTCCTCTGGCAGCGGTGGGCAGCAGCAGTGAGGGGCAGGAACGACGCCCTTGTTCCCTGCTCCCGGCTTCTCCCCTCTCCCACAAGGTCCACACCTGACGTCCTCCCACGCCAGCTGTGGCCATGTGTGTCACTGATGTTGAGCCCATTTCTCGCTTCCTCACAGCTCTCTTCTGGGGCCAATGGTTTTGCTGATTTTTTTAAAGTTTCTTTTTTTTTTTTTTTTAAATAAAATATTGTATTCAAATGGCAAAGGGAACCCAAAAGGGAAAATTCTTTCTTCTTTTCTTTTTTTCTCTGTGCTCGCACTTTTCATCTGTAATTATTTTCTCAGCCTGGAATAAATTCACACTGGATTCATGTGGAACAATCTCCTCATCCATAAAGAAATGATAATGGCTAAAGATCAAAAGAGCAAAAGGTTCAACCTGGGACACGCTGCTGCTGCAAGATGCCCTCTTACTGGAGTATCAGCAATTTACAGGCTTTTGGTCTTCTCAAGGAGCCTGGTTAACAGGGCCACACAGGAGATTCCTGCCAAAGCAAACAAATTCTCTCTGAAAAATACAAACAGGAGAGAGGCTTTTAATAAAACGACCAATGAGCATTTTTGTGTTGAAGGGTAAAGGGGGATGGCTCAGGCTGCACCCCTGGCCAGTGTGATGTCCCCAAGGCAGGCAGCCGGCTCCTGGTGGCCCTGCAGTGCTGGGGCCAGGGAAATGGGCTGAGCACAGCCAGGGAGAAAATGGAAAATGGAGATTACTCGTTCCAACTCTCCTGCTGAAGGCAGCTCCTCGGACACCACGTCCTGCTGTTCAGGTGAAAGAGCCTCAAGCAGGAGTTTTGTGGGTCACATGTGGTCTTTTGGGAATGACCTTTGGGGGTTTGTCATTACCACTTGCACACACTCCAATAAAGTGTATTTTGTTTGTTTAAAGTTTCAGTCATTTGAATTTTGAAAATATTATTCAAAAATTTTTCCAAGCCAGATTTCTTTTGACAATTATATCAAGAGGATTCGGCTGGTGCCAAGTTTTGGGTTTTTGTAGCTAATTCTCAATTGTGCTTCGCAGGCATTGGTTTGCTGACAACCATCTGTTTCAACCCAACGTTCTTCCTTAAAGTCAGCCCAAAAGAAATTAAAATATCAAAAGGAAATATTTCAGAGGGAGTGAGAAGGAAGCAAAACCCAAGGATGCTGGAGCTGTAAACAGCTTTTGAATTTCACTTTAACTCAAGTCACTTTTGCAGCCGCTTTGCCTGGAGACAGCTCAGCCAGGAGCATCCTCCGGCCCCGAGGGCTGGAGCAGCTCTCAGGGGGCACAAACACTCAGTGAGTTGTGCAAACCCTGCTCGGATTTCCCACAAGTCTTCCCGAGGGCTTGGGGGGGCTCATTTAATCTCAAATGGCATTTCCAGGTGTCCCATCCTGCCCCTGAACCCCTCTGCAAAGCGCTGCTGCTCGGAGCACAGGTGAGACCCACGGGCAGGTGCCCCTCAGGCTGTCCCCTCTCTCTTGGGAAGGGACCCTGGCACAGCTTTTTGGCTGTACAAGCTCTGGCCACTCCCTATCTGTGATTGACTTACCCCGTGACTAAATTAACCATTTATAATTAAAGTGGTGCTAAAAAGCAGATGGGAAATATTAATTAAATGTTACAGTTGGCCTCCTGTAGCCTTTTGATATGGAATTATGAGCTGAATACATAAATTAGATAAAGGAAAAGACATTTCTACAGGCTTCACCACAGCCCCATCCTGAGGTGTTGGAGAACTTGAGCTGGCAGAGGGAGGAGCAGTGTCCATCTGGTGTGGGCACAGAGCTGCTCCCTCTGCTCCTGCCCCATCCCAGGTGAGCTCCACACACTCTCCCCCAGCCTTTTGGGCTCCATCATTAGGAATGAGCACAAACCAGGACACAAAGACAAGTTCCAGCCTCTTCACTGCAGCTTAGGTGGTGCTTTGGCTTCAAAAGTGATAAATCATGTGGCTCAGACCTTTCACTAAGGAAAAAGTCAGAAGTCAGAGAAATGGAATTCATTCACCACACACGTTTTATCATGGCTGCTGTCTCTATCTTTGAAATAATTATGTGAAAGCCAGAATTATCATCATTTGTGTCAAAGCATGGTTTTCCCTCTTAAAACAAGGTGCATTTGGCCCCATCTTTGTGAACAACAAAACAGAATTAAACATTTATTTATATATCTATATCTACATCTATACATGTAACCAGTGATTGCTGCTGTTGCTGGAACACATTTGTGTGAGCAGATGTGCCTCCTGCAGCAGGGGGAGGGAGGAGCAGGTCAGGGGCTGGTTTGGAGCAGGGGGGCTGCGGGTCCTGGCAGGGGCTGCCCAGGGCTGGGGTGGGTTGGGCAGTTGGGCACCGTGCCCACCCCTGGCACAGCCGTGCCCAGCTGCCCTGCTGGCCCCTGCCCTCCCAGGGCTTTCACCAGGAAATGCAGCCACTGCTCGAGATGAACCTTTCCAGCTTTATTAACACACACTGAAAAATCTGTGAGAATATGGATTTAAATGAAGGAGGGAATGATAGAAATATCAGCTATGTTTTCCCTTTTGCAGAGCTACATTGTTGTGGGCACTGAGACTTACTGGTATCCACTCGGAGCAGGTAATAGTCTGACTCAGATAGCGCTGAGAATTTATTACATTTACTTTTCTCATGAATTCCCAGTGGTCTGTGGCTGCCGAGTGCTGCACAACAGCGACAGCGCCGTTCCCATGGCCTGGTTTGATTCCCCCCCTTCTGCTGGGAAATGCCAGCGGTAATTCACCAGCCTTAATCCACTGATGTGCTCCTACCTGAGCTCATTCTGCAGCAGAGGGAGCAGGGCAGGGTCCCCAGCCCCAGCAGCACTGCCCCTGCAGCCTGGGCTCAGCGTGGGACCCCCACGAGGGGAGCAGCCCCCCAGAGCCCGGCCCCGGTCCCACTCCACTGCCAGGGATGCTCAGTGCACAGCCAGGACCTGTGGGGACAAACCAGCAGGCAGATACAGACCAACCTGGCCTTCAAATAAAATGCCCGAGGTACCATCTCCCTCACACTCAGCATTGTAATTTAATATTCTTTATAGCCCTAATACAATTTTACTGCCGTGGATTGGATTTTTCCTTTTTTGGTGAAGACAAACTATCAATACATAGCAATAATAAAACCGAACAGAGAGCACTTTATCAATAACGTGCAACAAAGGCTCCTGTGCTCCATGGAAGAAGAATTGATGATGGTTGGGAATTCAGAGCCACAAAAATGAGACTGTGAGAGAAAAGTTGCCCAGAGGAGAATGAAGGAGAGGGACCCAGCAAATGGAGTGTGCCCTCCTGACATATAAACCTGGAGCCTTTGTCAGCAGCCCCATGACAAAGCTGAACCTCATTGTCAACACTTTGCCACTGCACTCAGAAAAACAAAAGCAGAGCAAGATGAACAGCACTGCCTCTAATCAGTGTGAAACCGTGAATTTTAATGGAATTATAGCAAACTTCAACTCAAACAGAAAAGCCCTAATCCTGTAATGCTTTAATTTTCTTTCTAACATATTTCTAATATTCCCAAACACCAAGTTGCTTACATTGTTTAATCAATTTCATGCTGAATTTGTGAACTGTGATAGTGTTTTGTTGTTTTTAAACAAATAAGCAGATTGCAGTTCCAGGAGATTTCTGTAATGGCCATGGGAGGGTGGGCCATGGCCATGGCACAGGGGACACCCGAGGTGCTGATGCGATGCCAAATCCCCCTGCTCTGTGCCCGTGTTTCTGTGCTGCCAGCACAGCCGTGGGCAGCCTGGGCACAAACGGGGGTCCCTGGGGCCAGCAGGCACTGCTGGGCTCTGGGCAAGCCCTGCTGCAGGTCGGAGTCACGTCTCCATCCCTGCAGATGGATGAGTTTCTGTCCCTCTTCAGTCATTTCACAAGTGGCCTCTGAGCCTGCGAATCCACGCTCCAGCAGTTGTTTCCTCTTTTTCAGACCTTGGATGGATGCTGTGGTGCTTTGCTCTCGCTGTGGGGATCACAGCCAAGGTGTAAAACAAGCCCCCCTCGCCAGTCACAGCCCCACAGAGCAGTTTGGGGCCACTCTGTCACCCCATTCCCAGCAAACCGGGGCTCCCCTCTCTGTGTCCCCCCTGCTCGCTGTTCCCCTCCCAGCTGAATGCCCCAGTGCCCCCCATTCCCAGCAAACCGGGGCTCCCCTCTCTGTGCCCCCCCTGCTCGCTGTTCCCCTGCCAGCTGAATGCCCCAGTNCGCCCCCCACTCCCAGCAACCCGGGCCCCCCCTCTCTGCCCCCCCTGCTCGCTGTTCCCCTGCCAGCTGAATGCCCCAGTGCCCCCCATTCCCAGCAAACCGGGGCTCCCCTCTCTGTGCCCCCCCTGCTCGCTGTTCCCTCTGCCAGCTGAATGCCCCAGTGCCCCACACTCCCATCCTGGAAGAGGAGTGGGCGCTCCTGCTGCCCACTCTGCCTCCCTGATGCCCCCATGGGCACAGGGGAACACGGGGAAGAGCTACAGGTCCATGTTTCCCTCCCCAGGGGCTCGTCCGTGTGTGACCTCAGTGAGGCTGAATGGGCTGGGAGTCATTCCCTAACTTTTCTTCCAAAACCGTGTGTAGGAGCGATGCCCTTGCACCGCAGCTGGAGAGGGCAGCAGTGGGGTGGGCTCTGGCCACTCTAATTGGGACCATTCACAATCAAGCTGATAGCTGAATATTTTGAGATTTTTTTCCAGTACATCTGTGCATGGGATAAATACCAGGGAAGGCATCCTTCCTTCCAATAGCCTCTGCAGAGTAAGATGCTAAATTTAGGGACTAAATTATTCATGATATGATTTTCTCTTGATCTTAATCTTTGACTCTCCTATGCCAGACAGCAGAACTCTTGCTGGAAAACATTTTTCAAGGCTGCTTCTCCTGCACACAAAAATGTACCTGCAGAGACTCCTGGAGTGGGAGATTCCTGCTTGGCTGAGGGAGCTGGGAAAGGGGCTGAGGCTGGAGAAAAGGAGGCTCAGGGGGGACCTTGTGGCTCTGCACAACTCCCTGACAGGAGGGGGCAGCCGGGGGGGTCGGGCTCTGCTCCCAGGGAACAGGGACAGGAGGGGAGGAAATGGCTCAAGTTGTGCCAGGGGAGGTTGAGCTTGGACAGGGCTCCAGCTGAAGTTGAGGATCTGTGCCAGCTGCTGCTCTGTGTCCATCCCATGGTGTCCCCTGAGGCACCCTCCCCTGGCACACCCCGTGGCTGGAGTGCTGGGACTGTGTTTGGGTACTGGAGGTTGATTTATGGACAGCATTTCCCCATTCCCAACGTGAAGAGTCAGGAGCTGGCAAGCAGCAGGGACGGGAACGTTCCAAAACGCACTCGAGCGTGTCTCGTTAGGAACGAGCTGGTGCTGGGAGAGCCCGTAACACATCTGCTCAGTGCTGTCATGGGCTCTGCTTCTCTGACAGGGGAAGTTTATCTCTGAGAAGTTGGCTACCTGCAGAGGGGAAAGGTTCATTTTATGCAACACAGTGAGAAATCGGAGCGTGAGTCCAGAATTGATGCTTTTACAGCGCCGACACCTCTCGTCTCAGGCAGCTCTCTGCCTGCTCTGCCTGTTCCACTGCAGCCCCGAGAGCTGGTGTTTCCCGTGACACCCTGCCTCCAGCACAGCCAGCTTCATCAGGTCCTGCTTGTTTGTGTGCTTATCCTCATGCTAGGAGCTTGGAAAGGAGGAGCATCTGTGCACCACCATCTAATGATCCGGGATGTGGCACAACTTCTCGGGTAATATGGAAATCATGTCATGTTTGGGAAATTGAGGGTTTAGTTGTGTGAGTCAACAGATTTAATTACTTGGGTAATAAACTGTTCTGCAGTGATTTCTGACTCATCCCTTTCTTGCTTCAGAAGATGTGTGAGGACTACAGGGAGCCCGTGTTGGCTGGGGTCCTGCACTGGGCACAGAGGGACACCCACTGAGCCCAGCCACGTCCCCAGAGCAGCTGATGTCCCTCCTCCTCGGGGACAGGAGACATTCACAGCCCTGAGTCACCCTGCCCTGGGGTGGGTCACCCTGCCATGGGCTGGGTCATCACAAAGTCAGAGCAGCTGCAGCATGGGGTGAGATTTGTTCATCCCTCACTGGGGGTCTGGTTAATTCTATCAGTGACTCCAGGTCTCTTCTCCTTGTTTAACTTCTCCAGGCCTTTTAGGGGCTCTTCCAGGTGTTCTGTTGGCCCTCTCCACTGGCTGCAGCAGGCAAACCCTCCCGAGGCTCAGTGTGCTGTGCCCATAGGAGGTTGGTGTGGGAGCCCTGCCCAGGCCCCAGAGGGGACGGTGCCTGGTGGAGCTTTTCAACAAGAACTGAGAAAGCCATGACAGACAATGGACATTTTTAACACATTGCTCTCATATCCTGAGCTTTACTTTCCCTTTCTGTTTTTGGTTTGGGTTATTTCCCCTCCATATTCTACCTGCTTGAAAAACGTATTTTTCATACGAGGCATCTGTGCCACCTTCCTCCCTGGCTTGGGTGCACACACCAGGGATGGCAGCTCACTCCTGACTTCCTGAGGAGCACACAGACTCTTCCAAAAGTTCCACTTAAAATCCAAGCTGTCACCTCATTCTCACAGGTGTTTTTTATTCAGTGCCTTTCTTTCTGGTTCTCTCTCTGCTTTGCACACGTGTGCACACACCGTGCAGGTACTCATGTAGTTTCATCTTCAGTTTCAGACTGCACTGTGCTGGCTTTTTTCGGTGTGCCTGGGTTCTCCCTACGAGATAAGAGATGGCTGTTGATACAACAGGAGGAGAAAAGCTCCATGAACATGCAAAGAGAATTTGAACAGAAAACTGGATTCTGAGGCACATCCAGCTCCCAGCAGCCCCTGACAGAGAGCCAACACCTTGTAAGGTATGACCTGGAATCACAAACTTTCCATCTCAAGGTTCTTTTAACTGATAAGAGTGTAACAGCATTAGGGACACATCCATCATCTCGTGTGTTCTCCCCCTCCTTCACAGACATCCCAGAAAAGGCAATGCCAGGGAGTTGCTGATGGTTGGTGTGAGCACCAGTCATGTGTGTGTGTAACCTATACCTTCTGCCCTGGGGCTCTACCTCCTTCCAATTATCCATCTTCGCTGTATTTACAGCAGTGACACTTCCTAATACTGCTGCTTCTTATTCATCTTTGCTCAATTTACAGTAGTGACAGCTTTCAATATTGCAACTTCTTTTCCTGCAACAGGCAGTTACAGGTCTCTGTCTGACTGAGATGGAACTCTTTGGGAGTGATGAGAAAAGCTCAGCTCCTTTCCCCAACAGCGAGATCTCCATGCAAGGAGCTTCCCAAGGCAGATAATGAAGAAGTATGAGGGTGTTTGTGTCGCACCTGGACACGAAAAGAACACGCAGACACCTGTTCAGGGAGAGAAGCAGAAAAAGAGAGGCCGAGAAGACCTCAGACTTTATTCTATATCTTCTCAATAATCACCTTGGATTGGAGGGTGAGGTTTACACCCCTCAACCACACTGGTCAAAGGAAAGTCCATCAAACATCTCCGCCCAGGAGAAAAGAATGCAAACAACAGAACAAAGTTACAGAAACATAACGATGTTTACAAACAGTGTGTGAGAAACTCTTATACAGAAATGAAAACATCCAAGAACTGCAAAACTCAGGGCGTTGTGTTTGTGCATGCAGCTGCACCAGCACAGATGACTCACCCTTGATCAAGAGTCATTTGAAGTAAGGAGCCGCCTTTAAATGAAGCAAGGTATCAGTGTAAATTAAAACAGGAAAAGCAGTGTGACATGTTGGTCCCAGACCTACTATTGACTCCACTAGGAACGAGATGAGACTCATTATGTACCCAATTAACCAGGCCCAGCACCAGGAGCTGCTGCAGGGCAGAGGGAAGGGGCAGCACTCACCCTGGGCACGGGCACTGCTGACCACTCCCAGGGCACTCCCTGAGGCTCTCCCATGGCCTCTGGGGAAAAGTTTAGTCCAAATTTACCTTCATCTGTCATCTGAGAGCAAGATTAGCCTTCATCCAAATTTTAAAAGTGCGGAAGAGTAATTTAACCATAATTCAGTCTAATGCAATGTATGGAGAGGCTGATGGATGCTGACATCCGAAACGTGAGAGGTGAGAAGGAGGAAGGGTGATGGCTGCACAGACCAACCATCTGCTCAAGCTGCTTCTGGAATCCTGAATTCTGACACGTTCTCCTCTCAGAGCTGCACCTCACACACTCCTCTGCCCAGGTCTGTCTGCCTTGACTGAGACTTTGCTGATCAAATTCAACCGAAAAACAACAATTATGGAATTGTGTTCATTTCCAGCCCAACACACCTGAAGCTGGGAGGGCTGAGGTGGCTCGTCCCCTGTGGATTTGCCATTTTGGTTTCAAATCAGCGGCACAGAAATGTAGTTATGGGTTTAATTTTAAGACAAGAATGCACTGAGGCCTCTTGCAAACCAGCAACAGAACCAGGAGCGGGTTCTTGCCAGTGGAATGATCCCAAAAAAGGGTTTCAGTGCCACAGGTTAATACCAGCACCAGAGAGGGACTAGTCTCTTACGATCATCCTCATCTTTCCATTCAGTTTTATAACCCTGCCTAATGGGCTCTGAAAACTCAGGAAGTGACAGAGTTACATAACGATGGAAGCAGCTCAAAGACAAATAGGTCTGAAACTCCTGAGGGGAAAAAGAGGGAACATGCTCTGTCGCTGGCCTGATCTCCAACTTCCTGAAGCGGTTCTGAATTCTTCTCCTCTCTTCAATTAGCTCTGAATTGAAAAGGAATGCTCCAGAATAAGGCTCAGTATTTGGGAATTATATTTATTCATACAAGTCCAAGCGATAAATACCTTGTCAATTAATCTGAGATATATGAGGGCACACAGAGAAGTGACTGATGGCTGAGTATCAAACACACCAGCGTTATCAGCCTCAGTCTCACACGGTGATAAATGAAGGGACGCGAATTGGTGAGATACCATCACATTTTTATTTATTGTTTGGTGCCATGTCCTGTCCTGGTAATGGAGTTTTAAACAAATTGCAGTTTGCTCATCGGCATCGGCGATGTGGAGCAGTCCCAGTGCCCACCCAGGCTGGGGCAGGAGGGGCAGGTGGCAGCCTGGGTGCCAGTGGAGGTGGTGGGGGCAGGAGGGACCCCCGATTCCTGCCCGAGAGGCAGCGAGAGCAGGGGCTGAGCAGAGACACACGACAGCCCCTCCTCTCCCTGCCAACCCGACACTTCCTGCCTCCAGATCTGCGTTTCTCCTGGCCTGAAACAAACCCTTCTCTTTACTTCCACCAGACATTTCTGGTTTATTCCCATCAACATATTTCTGAGATGCTGGAGAGTCAGAAACTCAGGAAGTACCACAGGGGTTCCAAAAAAAGGATATAGGAAAATGGGGGACAAGGCTGGAAATCTTCTTTAGGGGACAACAGCTAAAGGTTAACAAGAGAGAGAAAATTAGCCAGGCCCTGATCCTGCAGCATGGTCCTGGGGGACAGCTCCAGCTCCAGTGTCAGACGTGTCATGAAATTTTATTGGAAATTTCATTCTCTGGTGAAAAAAAGCTGTACCAACAACTCCATCAGCACCCTCAAACAGCTAAACAGGAGGCTGTAGCCAGGTGGGGACTGGGCTCTTTTCCCTGGTAACCAGTGATACGACAAGAGGAAATGGTCTCAAGATGTGCCAGGAGAGGTTTAGGTCAGATAGAGGGAAAATTTCTACATGGAAAAGGTTTTCCAGCCCCGGCACAGCTGCCCAGGGCAGGGCCGAGTCCCCATCCCTGGGGGGATTTCAAAGCCCTGTGGATGTGGCACTTGGGGACGTGGGGCAGTGGTGGCCTTGGCAGTGCTGGGGATGGTTGGACTCCATGGTCTGAGGGCTTTTCCAACGCGAGCCATCAGTGGAATTCCTGTGTGTGCAGACCTGGGGTGTGTTTGGGTACCCACAGCAGCTCGAGGGAAGGGGCTGGCAGCACACGGCTGCCCCAGACCACGCTGCTCCTCCCGAGGCAGGTCCAATGTCCCCGTGTGTGCAGCACATCCACACACAACTGTCACAGCAGCCAGGTCCTGCAAGGGAGTAAATGCTCGGAAAGCTGGGGATTAGATTATTTCCATTGCTGAGTATTTGAATGCCAAAAAGACATCCCCAGCACGGCAGCAGGGAACAGGAATTTCTGAGGGATTTGGGACACTAACACAGATGTAATGCTGATAGAGATGAATGACCCAGACTGATGAAATGTTTTTTAAAAACCTTTCTCAAGAACCACAGTTAGGAAACAGGAAATGAATCAGGTGCTTGGACAGGAGTGATTTCTATGCAAAATGCAGTAAACAAATAGAGGAGGTGAGCAGGAAAAAAAGTATATTCAATTTTTTTTGTTGTTCAGAACCCCACAGAGGTATTCTCAAATATCCAGTTTAGGACAGAAATGTTAAAAATGTTCAGGAATGTCAAATGAAATAAACTGGAAGGTAAAAAAAAGTTTTAATGAATTCTGTTGTGCTAATGGAAGTATCACCAGGTAAATGCATTCGGTTCAGGCACTTGAGAGCTTCAAGGACAAGTTCAGGTTGAATTTATGGAGGTTTTGTTTTGAATTTAATCTCACTAATTATTTTAATAATTAAAAATGTTCTGCTAAAGCAGGTTGTAATTAGCTAATTACTTGCTCTGTTTATATTTCCTGCTTACTTATGCATTTTTATTATTCTCCTAAACTTGAAGAGAAACTCTTCAGGAGTGTTGGTGTCTCCATTGCGAGGTGTCTGGTGGGAGGAGGTTGGGACACCCACGCTTTCTCCTCTGGGGACCAAGCCCTGTCCTGTCCCAGGAGACACCTCCTGGCCACAGCCCCTGAGCTCAGCAGGTCTGCCCCTGCCTCCTGCCCTGAGCCAGGCTCTGGCTGCTGCCCTGGGACAGCTCAGCCCCATGTCCAGCTGGCTCTGGGTGGCAGCTGCACGGAGTTATGGGGCTCCTCATCAGCTGTGATCAAAATAAACGCTGAGCACAGGGTGCCCAGAGCAGCTGTGGCTGCCCCTGGATCCCTGGCAGTGCCCAAGGCCAGGCTGGAGCAGCCTGGGACAGTGGAAGGTGTCCCTGCCATGGCAGGGGTGGAATGAGATGATCTTTAAAGTCTCTTCCCAATCAACCCAGGCCATTTTATGATTCCATGATTTTCTTCCACAGGACTCCTTCCCTCACCAGGGCAGGAGACATTTCCTTACGGAGCATGCTGCTCCCTTCCAGCCCTCTGAAAAAGGCTCCCTGGCATTGTCTGTCCCACACAGCTCCCACTGGCTTTCTTCCTCCCTCTGTTCCAGAAAACTGGACATTGCCTTGATGAAGAAGATAACAGAGAAGAAGTGTCTCTCTGGCTTTCCTCCTTATCTCCATCCCTGCTGCTGCTGCTCCTGCAGCCAGCGTGGCAGTGCCTGCTCTGGAGCAGGGACAGGGACAGGGGAGCATTCCCAGCCCTGCTGTGGAGCAGGGATTGGGGCAGAGGAGCATTCCCAGCCCTGCTGTGGAGCAGGGACAGTGACAGAGGAGCATTCCCAGCCCTGCTGTGGAGCAGGGGGAATTGGGCAGAAGAGCATTCCCAGCCCTGCTGTGGAGCAGGGACAGGGACAGAGGAGCATTCCCAGCCCTGCTGTGGAGCAGGGACAGTGACAGAGGAGCATTCCCAGCCCTGCTGCCCGCAGGATCCGGGCTAGGACACAGCCTGGACACTGTCTCCTCCTCGGGCAAGGCTGCTCTGGACACGGGGTGCTCCAGCCCAGCCTGCCCTGTCCTTTTGCCCTGGTGTAAGGGCTGCACAAAGCCCAGGGCACAGGAAAACCACAGCTCCCTGTCCATGCTACACCTTCAATGAAGGGTTGGAGGAAGCCGTGGGTTCCACCTCAAGATGTTGCAGAAGTCCCACAGCCCCTCTCCTAGTCAGGAACCAGAGAAGAAAGACTGGGAAAAAAAAGTGTTTGAATGAATTTCTGGAGAAAACAGCATGAAATAATGAGGAGAAATGTCTCCATATACAGGAAGCTTTAGGACATTTATTGCTAATATATAACAAAGACAGTCAAACATAGATAAATGACAGCTTTGATGAGCTTTTATTGCACAATTCTTTGCGCCTCATTAAATATGAAGAATAAAAGAAGAGCAGAGGACTCCAAAGGCAAATCTGCAGCCACCGCTAATGAATGATGAGGAATCTGAAGGCAAAGGACAGGTTTGGACACATCTGAGTCACCACTGTCATAACAAGTATTTGTGCCTCGTGGGAAGTGAGCACAAATGTGAAGGAGGAAAAAGTACAGGCAGGAGGGGAGTTTCTTCGTCATTGCTTTCGGGAAGGGAGCCCAGTTGGCACTTAAATTCCCTACGAGGCAAAATCAGACAGGCACCTCCCAGCACCGGAGGAGAAAAAAGCGGCTCGTTGTTATAATTCTCCTGAGCTGTGATTGCCACGTGCTCGTCAGTGCTCAGCCCTGCTGTGTCTCATTGGTGCCATAACGAGAGGCACCGAGGAGAGGATGGTTGGGAGCAGGCAGATAGAAGGGAGAGGCACTGAGCAGGGGATGGGTAGAGGCAGGCAGATAGAAGGGAGAGGCACTGAGCAGGGGATGGGTAGAGGCAGGCAGATAGAAGGGAGAGGCACTGAGCAGAGGATGGTTGGGAGCAGGCAGATAGAAGGGAGAGGCACTGAGCAGGGGATGGTTGGGAGCAGGGAGATAGAAGGGAGAGGCACTGAGCAGGGGATGGGTAGGAGCAGGCAGATAGAAGGGAGAGGCACTGAGCAGGGGATGGTTGGGAGCAGGCAGATAGAAGGGAGAGGCACTGAGCAGGGGAGGGGTAGGAGCAGGCAGATAGAAGGGAGAGGCACTGAGCAGGGGATGGGTAGGAGCAGGCAGATAGAAGGGAGGGCTGGCTGCCTTTCACTGCTGGCTGCCTTTCACTGCTGGCTGCCTTTTGCTGCTGCCTCGTCCCTTGGGAGCTGGTGCCCTGACCAGGGTCTCCTGTTCCTGCAGTGCCCATGTCACGTTGGTGGAGCAGCTCCTTGCCCAGGCCACGTCTGAGCCCACATCTGAGCCCACATCAGGGCCCCCAGGGCTGGCAGAGGGACTGGGACATGGGGCTGTGGCAGTGGCACAGGCTGGGCCATGGCAGCGCCTCCTGTCCTGATCCCCACGGGAGGAACAGCACGGAACCGGGGTGTTTTCCCGGTACCTCCTCTTGGACAGCACGGAAATGCTCCATTTTCCAGGCAGTTGCCAGCACTGCTCCTGCCAGGGAATGCTCAGCACAAGCCCTCTGCACCAGGCCTTGCCGGAGGTGATGCCGTGGTGGGGAACCCCAGGGGCTGGGGGTGCTGGGACAGGGACATCGCTGGGGGTGCCAGGCACGGCGATGGAACCAGGAGTGCCAGAGATTCCTGGGCACCTTGCAGAGGGCTGGCTCACAGTGTATGGGACCAGGGAGACCTTCCACTGCCTCTCTGATTTCATGAAATCACAGAATGGTTTGGGCTTGGAAGGATCTTGAAGCCCATCTTTTTCAACCCCTCTTTTTCAAACCCCTGCCATGGGCAGGGACACCTTCCACTAGTCCAGGTTGCTCTGAGCCCCATTTAACCTGGCCTTGGACACTTCCAGGGATGGGGCATCCCTCTGAACCCCCTCCCAAGGGAACAGTCCCTGTTATCATCACTGCAGAATATTTTGCCTGCCCCAGTGCAGTCTCTCCAACTACACCTCAAGGGTTTTATTTTTAATGCAGGATTTTTTTTTTTCTGCACGTGGAGTTCATCTGTTTATTTGCTTGAGGAGATTAGAAAAGTCCCAAGGGAGTGTGTGCTCCTACTCATACCCATTTCCTACCCTGAATTACATTACCAACACTTTCTGTAGCCTTCCTGCAGTTTAAAATTAAACCAGAACATGAATATTGATACCAGTACCCTTCTCCTTACCGCACAGACAGCACACGTCCTCACCTGTGGGGATGATGAGGAGGAAGGCAGCCCGGCTGAGACGATGGTGGCTGGCTGCATCTCACCTGCCACGGCCCAAAAGGTGCTGCCAGGTGTCTCTGCCCACTGCGGTGCGGGCTGGCCGCGGTGGCTGTGCCAGGCTGCTGTGCCTTGCCCTGTCCCATCCCACCAGAGGGGTTTTGCCCCGGGCACCGCTGGGGTGGTGTGTCTGAGTTAATGAGAGTCCAGCCACAGGCTCCTTCAGCTCCCTCCTGGTGTCTGCTTTTGTTCCCGTTCCTAATTACTCAGGGGCTGCCGTTCACACGCTGCTCCCCGGCTCTGCAGCTCCAGCCTGGAAAAGGCGTGGGGCACCGAAGCCATGCCTGATTAAAGCCGCATCCTCACCGCCAGTTCTGCTCATCTCCGTGCACGTTGTGTTTTTCCCCGTTCCCACTGCTGTTCATTGCTGCTTTGCCCATCAGTTCCATCCTTTGCCTTAACCCCTGAGATCCCTCTGGGCTGCACACGTGGCAAACACCTGCCTTGGGACACTGTCCTGGAGCCTCCCAGTGTCCTGCTGGAGCCCGGCCATGTGGGGGGACACCGACCTGCAGGACCACCAGCGTTTCCCAGGGCTTTTCCCTCCGCCTTCCCTCCCTCGGCATCCAAGAGCACGGGCCCAGAGCATCACTGAGCTAAACCTGCTGCGGGCCCTCGGGCACCTCTTTCCCCTCAAGGTAAAGAATTATCTCCTGCAATTATTTTCTCTCCTCTGACGAGTTGCCGTGACAATGTGCCCGGGAATTGCTTTAGCAGATAAATGGGCCCGGCCTGTTTCTGAGGCGAGGAAATCATTGTACACACCTAAATAGGTGCTTCCCCCTTTATCTCCAGTGCTCGCTGCCTTCCCTCAGCTATCTGATGGGCTTCCACTGCTCATTTCACACTCCTCCTCCTCCTCCACATCCTGCTAGCCAAGTTTGTTTTGCCCATCCTTCTGATAATCCGGTGGAGTCCTCTCTTCAAGGGAGGGAGGAAAGGAACTCCTGATTTTCCACAAACTACTGTGGGCTCTGAAACCATTAAGATAATTCTGCTCACCGAGGCTCTGCCTTTGTTCTCAAAACAGCTGGATAAGGATTAGATTCCCCAAACACAGAGCTTTCCCAGGAGGGCAGGAAACAGCATCTACAGCATGGATGGCGTGGGGCTGGGAGACAGGCTCACTGCGGCGTGAAGGTCTGGAAAACACGTAAATTCATCAGGCAGGTGGGGGTATCCTGACTAATTACCTCCCCAGATGAGACTCGCGTTAGACCTGCCGGCGGCCAGCACGGAGCTGTGCCCAGCCCGCAGCTAAAGGCTGCTCCGTGTGAGCCCGGAGCCGGGCACCCGAGCGTACCCACCGTGCCACCTGCCGGCATCCAGGCATCCCTGTGGCGTCTGGGGAGAGAACGGGTTCTTGTAGAAGCTGTGGCACAAGTGTTTGAATTTTAAAAAAAGATGGAATCATTTGTCCCATGAGTTTTTCTCCTGCCAAGTGATCAGTCACTGCCCTCAAATGACAACCTGCTGCTCCCTCTCCACTGCCCTGGGCAGCCCATTCCAGGGTCTGACAATCCTTTCAGGGAAGGAATTGTTCCTAATATCCAATCTAAACCACCCCTGGCATAACTTGAGGCCATTTCTTCTTGTCCCTTATGGGTGTACCCCCATCTTTGTGCTGCTTCAGTTAAGTAGGGATATAGATACACAGATAAAATACACTGGGAGCTGGAGATGCTGATTCAGGCTGGAAAAGCCTGAGCACTCATTAAGGAAAAAATAACTCCAACAATATGCTTCTCCTCCAAAGGATGCCAGTCAGTGAGTGCTGGTGGGGACGAAATGCTCATCACACACACACCACAAATACATCAAACTGCTGCTCTGCCTGTACTCAGGTTTAACTCTGTGGTGTAAGTGTATCACGGAGTCGTGCAGCATTCCCACCCCTCCCACTGAAGGAGCAGCCGATGTGAGGCTACAAAACCACACCGAAATTCAATTGCTGTACGTTAGGCTTTCTGACATTAAGACTTGCACTATAAATTCTAATTCTGTATTCTGTCAGTAAGTAACAAATGCTGAATTATCTCCTGCCTTAGCCATACACCACTGGAATCCATTTCAAGTGCTAAAGGATGTTTTAATAAAGCCTGATTTTCCAGCCGAGTTTCTGATCCCCAGCCACCGGCGCCAGGACAAGCACTGCCAATCAAAGGAGAGTGTCGTCGCTCCTTGGCGAGGAGAGGTTAATTGGATGTACGGAGTGAAAGGATGTGGAACGTGAGGCATCTGTGGCAGGTTTGTTCTGGCTTTAAAGCAGAGTGTCCCCCCTCTGCCACGCCGCTGCTCAGATGCTGCCGCAGCCCCGCGCCTGTTCCAGGGCCACCGCCGTTAAAACGCGTTCCTCACATCGCTGGCATCTCTGAAAAACTTCACAGACAAGATATTTAATAGATTCAGCACTCTCTGATTTCAGCAGAGGGCAGGGATCTGAGGGAATTCTCATCTTTAATTATTTCCCTACAAGACCACTACAGGAAGAGCGTGGATGGGTGTGATGAGCTCGGAGTAAAGGGGTCAGCTCTGCTGGGGGACGGTCCCTTCCCAGCCACGCTGTCCCCACGCCTGACCCGTGCCTGGGGGGGACACAGGGCACCCCCTCTGCCACGGAGAGCTCGTGCTGTGCAGCCACGGCAGCTTCCCAGGATCGCCTTCTCTTCCTCTGGGGCTCCTGGAGCAGGGAGCCCCACGGCTCTGGCAGTGCTCTGGGGTGGGGCAGTGCCTGTTCCACGGCTGTGAGAGGCTCCTCGTGGCCCTGCTGCCATGCTGCCAGCCCCACAGCCCACTGGAGACCACCACTTGGCACCACTTGGCACCACAGCCCACCACATCCCACCACATCCCACCACAGCCCACCACATCCCACCACATCCCACCACAGCCCACCACATCCCACCACAGCCCACCACAGCCCACCACATCCCACCACATCCCACCACAGCCCACCACAGCCCACCACAGCTCACCACAGCCCACCACAGCCCACCACATCCCACCACAGCCCACCACATCCCACCACAGCCCACCACAGCTCACCACAGCTCACCACATCCCACCACAGCCCACCACGCGACCCCACATCCACCACATCCCACCAGGAGCACTGTTTCCCACCCCGTGCTGGGATGGGACTCTGGGGCACACCTTGCCAAGCCACCCAGCTCAGGTGCCTCTCCACAGAACCTCCTAAAAAGCATAACCTAATAAGTGGTTAATAAGCACAACCCCGTATTTACATAAAACAAGGTGCAGTACAGCAGGAGCTGGAACTTCATCTCGGTGTATCAAAGATTTTGCTATGGAAAAAGCCCATCCTGCTTTTTAAAGGCCTTTAATGTATCCTTAGAGCTTTGTCTCCTTCAGAGGCATTTTCCAAACTCTTTTTGTTTTGTCTTTTGTTGCTAATTAACCCTCTTGAGCTGTTTGCTCTGCTCTGGAGGCCTGACCTTTCATTGAAGACACCTGATATTTTAAAGCTCTGATTAAAATACTTCTGTTAAATGCTTTTTCAATGGACAAAAGCCTTTTAACATAAACAAAAATGTATTATCTTAAATATTTGGGCTTGCTAATATGCATCAATTTGCTACAACATTTTATTAACTGCACAAGCAAAAAATTTCTTTGTTTTAAAAAAAATTTGATGTTTTGTTGCTTATTTATAAATGTTTGCTTGAAATCCATCAGAAATGGCAGACATCTAGAAAATGCAACTGAATTAAAACTATCTGTGGCACACAAACACTGGAGTTGGACTGGGTGGTCCTTGTGGGTCCCTTCCAAGTCAGGATATTCTATGACTGGCCTTGAGCATCGTTACTGCTTTGGTCACACCCTTCCAAGGAGTCGCTGTGGCTGGTGGTGGGTGTCATCTGTCAGGACTCCCTTTCCTGTGGGGACTTTTAACCTCGACTGTGAGGGTTTGGCTTGTGCAGCCCTGGCTGGGGGAGCTGCACCTCCAGCACTGCACAGGCAGAAATGGCAGGGGTCACTCCCAGCTCTGGCAGAACCTTCTCACTTCTGTTTCAAGTGGGCCTTTACTGGGCTGCTCTGCAGCTCCAATGAAAGCATTTTCAGTAAAAGCCAGGCCTTGAAAGGTGATTGCTCGATGCAAAACATTTCCAACTTGATAGCACCGTGAATGAGATCATTACCCAAACTGAGCAGAGGTCGGATGATGGAGCGAGCCCCAGGTGGCTCCATGAATAAGGGAGGAGAGGCCGTGTGGCAGTGGGTGGGCAGCGCTGGGCTGGGGCTGCTGGGTGTGGGTGCCTCACCCTCAGGACCCCAGTGCTGGTGGGGCTGGACTGGGCCGGACTGGGCTGGGCTGGGCTGGACTGGGCTGGGCTGGACTGGGCTGGGCTGGGCTGGACTGGGCTG
>VZRV01010994.1:137468-154559 GCA_013398115.1 Falcunculus frontatus | reverse complement strand
GGGCTGGGCTGGGCTGGACTGGGCTGGGCTGGGCTGGACTGGACTGGGCTGGGCCGGGCCGGGCTGGACTGGGCTGGGCTGGGCTGGGCCACGGCCGGTGCCCGGCTCTGAGCGGGCTCCTGGGGCTGGGAGCACACACCAATCTCCCACCCGAGTTCCCACGGCCTGCAGCTGCCCCAGGTGCTCTGTGCCACCCACAGCAAACACCTGCAGAGAGGATGCAAAGCAAAGGCAGCAGCTCCAGGCTGTGTTTAGGTCAGTGAGGTCAGACACTCCTGCCCGGGGAGCCCACGGTCAAGTTCCTTGGTTTCCACAGATCACAGGCACCACACAATGGCACAAGTTGAGCACATAATCACCAGCCATACACTGTAGGTACTTTTACCACATTTCAAAGGGTTTTCAAGTCACCTGTTACTATTCCCCTAATATTTCAGGGCTAGTGGTGGATATATTTCAGGGATATCAGCAGGGCAGGGTGTTGGACAGGCACCCACCTTTTGGAGTTTACCAAAAGCCTCGTCTTGCATCACCATTTCTCTCCATTTGGAAGTTTCCCTGCCCTCAGCTGTGCCGGGTCGGTGCCCATCTGCACTGCCCTGGAATGGTGAATGATGCAGCATTTAGAAGTGTCAGAATCCTGGCTGCTCCTTGGGACAGAGAAGAGTCTGCCAGTGTTGGGGGTTCAGGGCCAAGGGCTCCTTGGGGAGAAAAAGGCCTGTTTAGAGAAGAACAGGGATTTCTGTCAGCTCTGGCAGACAAGGACCATCTTCAGCAGCTGAGGTGATGTGCTGCTCTGCACCTGTGCTGCCCATTTTGTGTCCCTAAGCTACCACTGGCATTACTGTTCATTTTACTTACAGAAACCCTTGTGCCTGCTTCTGTATGTGGCTGCATTTTTGTTTTCTTCCTCATGCTTTAAAATATATTTTTTATTTCATACATTGCTGAAAGTGCCTTCAGGCACGAAGTTCTTTCTTTCTTTTCTAATACTTTCCCAGCCAACCATAATTGTTTCAAAACAATCCATCACAAACCACTCAGCTCCACCTGGAGAGGTGCCCAGTGTCCCTGCAGAGGCCATGCTCAGTGCCAGGCAAGGCAGAAGCCTTTTAGACTGTTAACCCCTCCTGAGAGAGCTTGCATCTCACTGAACAGCTGCAAGTTGCACCAGGGGAGGTTGAGATCACATATTAAGAAATACTTTTTCATGGAAAAGGCAGTAAAGCCCTGGCACAGCTGCCCAGGGCAGTGGTGGAGTCACCATCACTGGAAGTGTTCAAAAACCTGTGGATGTGGCACTTGAGAACACGATTTAACAGTGAGCATGGTGTGGGGCTGGGCTGATGGTCGGAGTCGATGATCTCAGAGGGCTTTTCCAACCTTAACAACAATGTGATCCCACGATTCTGTGGAATATTTGCACAGCCCTGCCCTGCCCTCCCCAGTCACAGCCTCTGCAGTGCAAATGGGCAGCGTCACCACCAGCACATCCACTGTGGGATGGCCACGGGGGCTCTGACCCCGCGCAGTGACCACGCACACTCAGGGAGAGCTCAGGGAGAACTCACCACCGTCAGTGAGTGTCTGCCTCCTTTCCCATCACAGACAGCAGCACTGTGGTGGGAGGCACAGGCACTGGGGCTGGAGGATGCTCCCCATCCCAACACGTGCCACGCCACGTGCCCCAGCAGCGCTGAGCCCCCGGCTGCTCCCTGCGAGCCCCAGAGAGAGGAGGAGATGGCAAATCCTCCAGCCAGGGAGGGAATGAAAAGGAGATAAGAGGAGTCAAGTAGAGTGGAGATGTTTTCCCCTACCACAGACTGTTTGGAAGGTGAAAAATTGACTTTCATTTCATCCATTTTAATGCCGAAGGGCAGGCGAGCCGCGGCCCAGCTCGCCGCTGTCGGTGCTTTGTCATCCCGACACTGCAATTTGGGAATGTGTGATGGGAAAGTCCTGCCGATGCCAGATCCCGGGCGAGATTGGGAGGGCATGGAGCTGGCAGGGCTGTGAGCCAGGGTCCAGGGCGTCCCCTCCTCGCTCCCCCACGCACACGTAGGATGGCAGGGCAGCAGTGGCAGAGGATAGTCTGGTGTGTGCGGTTCATTTAATGCTGAGAAACCCACCAGGCTGGGGAATTGGCTCTTTTCATAAATAGAGGCAAGTTCCCTCCATTTCCCATTCCCAGCCACATGGCTGAGGGAGGAAAAGAAGATCTTGGTAAAGGAAACCTGGCTGAAGATCCCTTGTACTGGTTTTTCAGCTTTCCTACAAGAAGACTTGATTTTTGTTTAGCTCAAAACCACAGAACCCTGTCAAAGGAGGCTGTGGAGCAGCACCTTCAAGGCTTGAGGCAAAAATTGCCCTCCAGCATCCCAGTCTGGCCTGATGGATCCCTCTGGCCAGGGATCTGCTGGGAGCCTCAAAGGCCCTGGGTGGGTGCTGCTCTCGTTGCACAAGACATGAAGGTGCTGCTGATCTGCTGAGCACCCTTTCCCTCCCCCTCAGATGAGGGGAATCCTCAGGAGAGCAGGTCAGTATGATCCTGTTACCCCGTTCCATGATTCTGCCTTTTCCCAGTTTATTTATATAATATCATCTCATGTGGCTCTTTTTTCAGGATGTGGCAGCAAAAACAACAGGTGAAAGTCGGTGAAATTCTTTCCAGTTTTCCCTATGATTAAAGCCCTGCTATTCCAGGGAACATAAAGCACAGTCACAGAATGTCAGCTACTCCTTAACCATCATTTCATGATCATAATGCTGTCATTAGGAGTGTGTTTCAAGTGTATATCTAACAGCTCAGGGACTGTCACCTGTAACAAATTCCTACCTGGGACTTGTTTAAATCTAACAACCTGCCTTCCTAGATCATATTGGATCAGCGAGTGCACACCACTCCTTGGAATTAGGTTTGTATAAGGAAGGATTAGCCTTGTATAACATAATGTTACATTTTGTTGTTCTGAGCTATACTAAATGTAAATCATGTCTCTGGCACAGCAATAATTCAAACAGGAAATGCAAAAGGAAAGACATCAATATGAAGAAGGAAGATAGACTGTGTAGGAACACAGTCTGTCTGGAAATGGTTTTGAAAGTCAAATACACACCCTTCTTTGCAATGCTCAGAGACTGTTCAGTTACCCAATGAATTTCTGTGAAATAATGTCATATCTGCACCTTTATGAACGGCACAGCTGGAGGAGAATGGGAATGAGACAGCAGCAACTCGGAGCTGGCAGAGGAGCACCCTCAGAAGCAGCACTGCCTCTGCCTCTTCCAGTTGGACAGAAACATGGAAATCTGGAAGTTTATAAAAGTTCCCTTTGGAGAAAGGACTGAAGGAAGCACTTGCTAACATCTCAGAAATAAGTAATGCAACTCTGTGTTTTAATAGTGTTTTATACAAACTGAATTAAAATGGAATTAAAACGCAACACAGGGACAGAACACTTTGCCTCATTATCTGCAGCGGAGAGGCAAAACCTTCAGGCCTAGGACACTTTGTCCAAGTGGAGGGTTTACCCGTGCTGTGAGGACACAGACTGTGTACCTGCCTGGGGTGGGTGAGGAGCAATGTGCTCCAAAAGCACCCCGGGACCAGCAAACGTCACCCTCGGCTCCATGGAGGGGAGGTGGCAGTGCCACAGCCGGCCACGGGCAGGGCAGGAGCTCCAGGCAGGGGAAGGGGCTGCTCCACGGAGCTCTGCTCTCTCAGTGGGCCCAGCTGTGGGGTCAGCATTTCCCCCAGGAGGCTCTAAAGGGGTGTGGGAGGAGGCGCTGGGCAGTGGGAGCTGTGGGGCCTCTGCAAGGTCATGCAGGCAACACGTGGGGACCAGGGGCTCGGGGGGGTGCATGGCTTCAGCTCGGATGGAGTTAAGTCATTTTTCCTTCAGATACTGTGAGGGTGTTTTAAGTTCACCCACAAAGGTTCTCACTGTCTTTCTTGCACTGCTGCTGCTGCTTGTCCTGGGCAGACGTGGTGTGTGTCTGGTGCCTCTGTGGCACTGGCAGAGCTCTCTGCTAGAACCACAGCAGAGCTTCAGCTTCCAGAGAGCTCTGTACTGGCAGGACTGGAGATGATCCAGCAGGACAGGGGGAGGAGGAAGAGCAGGTCCCTGCAGCAAACGTGGGATCTTCATGGCCCAGCACTTCGGTGATTTACCTGGTGTGCAGTGGCACAGAAATGGTTTAGCAGCAAGGCTGGCCTGTTCTCCCAGGCCATGTGGGTCACCTTTAGGGGAAGTGTGTCCCTCTCTTCCTTGCAGTGCCCTGGGCAGCCCCTCCCTTGCAAGCAGCGAGGGGTCCTGCAGTGGGATCCATCAGCTCCTCGCAGCCCTCGTCCCTCAGCTCTTGTCTTTGCCCAGGTTTGTTTGTGGAGTGTGCAGCTTCTGTGCTGCCAGAAAGCTGTAAGAAAACTGGGAACATGAAGATTTGGAGAGGGTCAGTGGGGCTGCTGGAGAGTCTGTGTCAAGAACAAGGGTGGCTCTAGCTCCTGCTTGTCGCACTTGGACACGAAAAGAACACGCAGACACCTGTTCAGGGAGAGAAGCAGAAAAAGAGGCCGAGAAGACCTCAGACTTTATTCTATATCTTCTTAATAATCACCTTGGATTGGAGGGTGAGGGTTACACCCCTCAACCACACTGGTCAAAGGAAAGTCCATCAAACATCTCTGCCCAGGAGAAAAGAATGCAAACAACAGAACAAAGTTACAAAAACATAACGATGTTTACAAACAATGTGTGAGAAACTCTTATACAGAAATGGAAACATCGAAGAACTGCAAAACTCAGGGCGAAACCTGCTCTGAGGAAGGGCCAAGCACTGCCTTTTCCCTTGTAAACAAATCCTGCCCTGACGATGCCCAGTGGGTCAGTGAGGGCACAGCCCTCTCCCGAGCCTCCAGCACACCAGCCCTTCCCTCTCCGAGCAGCAGCTTGTACAGATGCACAAACAGAAAACCTTGGTTTGCTTCTCACGGGATCTGCTGCTTGGTGGAGCAATAACAACTGTTCCCAAATGTCCTCCCGCATTAAAGTGCATGTGTGTGTCGGCAGAGATCGGCTTTGCTTACTGGAACACAAAACCTCCCAGTAATTACCAGGAAAAGCCGACTCACTCCGTAAGGCTTCTCCGTAAGAACCAGGATGGAGCTCGGCAGGGCTCAGGCTGAGAAGGCAGCTCTGATGCTGCCTCATTACTGACGGGGCTTTCTGGATCCCTGCAATCATCGTGGCACTCTCCGTTAATATTTCATGGCGTGTGCTGAGCACTCCCATGCAATGCTGGGAGGAGACAGTGCTCAGGGCCGGGTGTTACAGGAATGATGGAGGAGGCCAGCAAAACGGGATGAGAACAAATGCTTCTATCCCAGGAACCTGGGATGTGGAAAATGATTTATGAGATTAATATGGTACTCGAGGAGTTGTATGGGGTTTAGATTATCGAAACCGAGGCTCTTCAGGCTCGGGAAGGAGTTAGTCCAGCAACAAGGCTGACAGTGTTCTGCTAGTGCTGATTTGAATTTCCACACTGCAGCTTGTATGACTCTGGTGTATCGAATGGGTTTGTTGAACTTCCTCTTCATCTCTGAGCCAGAGCTGGTGGGATGTGGGTAGAGGAACCCAGTAATGGAGCTGCTTCTGCAGCTCTTGTCCAAGAGAGGAAATACGAAAGCAGCTTAATGCCATCTGTAGCTGTGAAATGATGGGAAAGAAGAGAACCACAGTCAGGTTCTGAAGTTGGTAAATTTTGACTTTGTTTGGAAAAGTTTAAAACTAGGATTTATTATTCCCTGATCTGATATACTGTGCTGTCTGAAATAAAGCTAAAATTTCAAGTGCCTTATTTTGTTTAGGACATGGCTGGGGTAGATCCCATGAACCTTTCCTACCAAACCCGGGTTGTCCTGTGTTCCCTGACCTCGCAGCAAGCAGACTCCCAGCTGTGCTGGGGCCCAAACACCTGGGTGGGTCCCAGGAGCATCACTGGGTGCGGGGCTGCCGTGGCCTCAGTGCTGCTCTGGGGCTGCCATCCCACAGGGTCTGGCTGGAATTTGGTGAGATTGCTGTGCCTGTGGGCTCTGATTGTGTCCAGTTTGCTCATTCTAACCAAGGGGGCTAAAATCCTTGGCTGTGGGCTTGTGGTTGCATGGTCTGAGTCCCCCTCTCTTAGGGATTGCTTTCAAACAAAGCTGGGATGAGTCTTCTGTGTGTGGACAAACCCATGCAGGGTTCTGCATGAGCAGGGAAATGCACAGGGTGCTCATCCCCTTCTGGGGCACGGTACCAGGCTCTCATCCTGTCTCCACTGCTATGAGATGTGGTCAGGGGGCTTCAGAGGTGAAGCCTCTCTGTAGTGGGGGAGAACAGCTCTCCATGAGAGCTGGCCAACCTCGCATCTACATCAGACCTAAATTCAAATCCATTATTTAGGCTTTGAAAGGAGCTGATTGTTTTCCTGCAACTTGGAACAAAGGCATGGAGTGTTATTCCCATGTTTGCAGACCAAATCTTTCTGAGCAGATGGCAGAGCAATAGGGGAGGCTTTGGGCAGCTGCTGCTCCCCCGTAAACCGGAGGGACAGGCAGAAGGTGGGCGTCCGGAGAGCGAAGCCTGTGCAGGACTCCAGGGTGGTAATAAATTAGAGGCAGGAGCTGGAACAAGGCCACAAACGAGAATTTAATTGCACACTTCTTGTGTTTCCTGAGACTGGGCTGTAGTGGCCAGGAGTGATTCTGGAGGAAATGAAAAGCTGGTACCTGGCGAAATGTTGGGGTGAGATTCTGCATACGACGAGTCCCGGATGGAACAAACCCCGTCATTAACAGGGGACAACGTCTGAATCCACCTTCTGCAACTCAGATGTGTCAGATATCAGCTCAGCAATAATTCATCACTTGAGGAGCACTGCACAGACCAAGCGTGGTCAGATTGTGACCACCTCCTCCTCCTGCTGATTAATGGAGGATGAGGTAGGCAGGGGGTGATCAAGAATAGGCAGCCCAGGTGTCCCGGAGGATATTAGGAGGTTTGTTGTGTTTGACCTCCATGAAGTCAACAACAGACAGAGGAGACAACCTGTTCAGTCTGCTGAGTGCTCCAGACCCACGACCTGCAGTCCTCAATAACCAGCCCACTCTGGGATTCGTGTGGAGGTGAGATGTGAGTTCACTCTGAAACGCCAGGGGTTCTCAGGCTTCAGCGTGTTTGGGCAATGTTTGTCAGAGATCTGCATTTTCTGGCTTTACAGGAGTCAGGAAACAGGGACTGATGGAAATAACTTGTCAGTGCTAAGACGACCTGGATAGTTGACTAAAAAAACCCCTTAGTAGACAGACTAAAGAAAATACACGACATTGGATGTATCTTCTTACTGGTTGGCTCAGGAGTCCACTGTTACACTTGAGAGAAAGCCAGCAACAACAAACGCCTGCCATCTCTGTGCTGATGCTCTCGTAAGGTCTCACAAAAACGTCGTGTTATCCTTTTCAGCAGACTTGGCTAAGCATTTCAGACCATCTTAAATTCTGTTTTATTTTGAAGGATTAAAGCAAGTCAGAACTTCTGTTCAGGATGCACGGGAATTTTAGGGGACTGTGAAATAAGATATGTGTAAGGAGGCTTTTTGTAATACACCGGAGAGAAATATTCATATTAAAAAATGAGATGAATAAATGTGAATTCAAATCCAAGTTTGCAGAGTTGTTTTTTTTTTGAGCTTCAACTTTTGAAGGTGATCCAAGCAGACAAGCATTATCTTTTGCTGCAGTATATCTCCTCTGTGCCCATCCTCAGCTGGATGATGCAAAAAGCAAACCAGCCACAGCAATCAAATGACTGTTGTCCAGGGAAAACCTCCATGGACAAATCCAAGCTGCTGCTGCAACACCACCACCAGCGGGCTGTCAGCAGGGTTGGTGTGAGAGCACCAGCTGCTGGGGGGTGCTGGTGGGTGGCTCTGTCCCCTCAGCCCATGGGCCCTGGTGGGTGGCTGTGTCCCCTCAGCCCATGGGCCCTGGTGGGTGGCTGTGTCCCCTCAGCCCATGGTGGGTGGCTGTGTCCCCTCAGCCCATGGGGACCCTGGTGGGTGTCTGTGTCCCCTCAGCCCATGGGGGGCTCTGGTGGGTGGCTGTGTCCCCTCAGCCCATGGGGGGCCCTGGTGGGTGGCTGTGTCCCTTCAGCCCATGGTGGGTGGCTGTGTCCCCTCAGCCCATGGGGGGTGGCTGTGTCCCCTCAGCCCATGGTGGGTGGCTGTGTCCCCCAGTCCAAAGGGCTCTGGTGGGTGGCTGTGTCCCTTCAGCGTGGTCCTGCCCCAAGGGAGCTCTGTCAGGGCCCATTTCCACTCTCAGGGTCTTAATGGAAACTTCAAAGAGCATCAAACCTGGGGCACTGGGGAACCTTGGTAACAACCTTCCTCTCCCTCAATCTGCCAAAACCTATTTTTTTGGGATCTCATTTATGAAGATCCTCATCCAAAGCAATTTCATAACAAAATGAAGTATATGCCAGTTCTCCAGGTTTTATTCCATCCAGACATAGAATATCAAATGTAATCAGGGCTGTTTAACCTCAAAAGTGGTGCTGATCAGCATTAAGTGTATTTTTACCTTTATAGCACTTTGAATTTAATTATGTAGCAGCATTGCACACACTGTCCAAGTTTGATGCCAACCGATTTGGGTCATTTGGCTGGACCATCTGAAATGCTGGTTTGATTCTGGGGCTGTTGCACCACTCGCATCTGCCTGGGATTGTAAAACATATCAAAAATACTTATTTTTGTGGCTTTTCTTGCCAGGCCTTTAGAGGTTTGAAATTCAAGCTATCTGGATCTGATCCTCCTTCAAAGTCTTTCCTGGCAGGGATTTTGTGGTGATGTCTGAAGCTTTTCTTACCTGTTGAAATTGGAAAATAATCAGTATTAGAAGATAACATTGTCTTGTATTCCTCCTAGCTGGAAATTTTCTTTCTTGATCATGGGGTTTTGGGCCTTTAACAAGCTAATTTTAAAATAATTAGTTTCTTGTACCTCCTCTCATCAGCATAACTCATAACTGGCCGTAACCTTGGGCAATTTTGCTTCTGATACTGCTGGAACAGCAGGGTGAGAGGAGAAGCAGCCCGTGGCAGGCTGAGGTGCCAGGCTGGATGGGGTTGCACTGGACACCTGCTCAACACCTCTTCCTCAAAGCTTGGTTTCCGTGGGGGTCGGGGAGATGAGACCCCCCCAGAGCCTTCCTGTGTGTGGGGAGGAGGGGTCCCTGTGAGGGGACAAGGATCCGGCCTCGGCCACTGCAGGACCGAGAGCAGAGGGACACCTCCTCCTCCTGCCAGAGCCTGCAGAGCTGTCTCCAAGCTGCTGCAAACACATTTCTGGCTGGTAAAGATGGAAACATCAGTGGATTCGCTTAGAAGAGCTCCTTGTGTGAATTTTAATCCTTAATTGAGTTTAGTTGTAAAACCTTCGTATGACCTTTTTATGAATTAGGTGCAGACAAGTAGGAAATGTTTTGCATTATCACTTAAAAGTACCCTTCCTGCTGTACCTTACTCCCACAAATAATTAGAGAGGAAAGTGGTAATTATATGAATCAATTGATAGCAGCATTTGGCTCAGACAATGCTAGAAAAGAAACTATAATTTAAGCTTAACGTGTACTATAAAGTTGACGAAGAAAATGGAAATTTATGTAAATTCCAACAGACAATTTATAAGGTTACAGACTACGTGGGATGCACATGTTTGTGACTGTTCTTTAGGTTCAGCTAGTTAGAGTGGCTTTCCAGGCTGAACCAGTGCTTTCCTTTGGATTCCATCCTCTCAAAATTTAAAAGCTTTTCAATTTGAGGAGGGTAAGCCAATTGTTTGAGATTAGATTGAAACTTTCCACTTCTTCCACTGCTTATCCCAAGAAGAGACGACGTGGTATGCTACAAAATACATAATCATTCGAGTCATTTGCATAATTAAGCACTGGGAGCCTTTACAGAAGCCAGAGCGGTTTCCAACCGCCAGGGGACCCCATGTGCTCTGCCCAAAAATTGCACATTTCTTCTCTCACAGGCTCTAAGTCGGTGACACCTGTAATTTCGGGTGTCAGACTAACAGAGATAAAGGACAAAGCCCTGTCTGAGGGCACAGGTGATGGGGAGGTTTGTGGAGGGCTCAGACCTGAATGCAGGGCTGGGGCTGGGCACGGTGCCCTGGCGTGATGTGTGTTACTGGATCACCTCTGTGCGGGAAGCTGAGAGTTTCTATGGGCATTTATTCCCTCTTATCATTTATTCTCAAATGTGAGAGTGAAGTGTTTTGAAAATAAGGTGAGAACCAGCAAGTTGCCTCCTGAGTCACATCCTATTCCTTTGTGTTTTGAGTTGCACCTGCCGACTTCAGCAGCAAACATCACCTTTTGCTTCAATTTGTTCTTTTCAGGAGCAGCAGAAGCCTAAGGAGGAGTGGGTGGGCTCTATTTTATATACAGCAACCCCCCCAGGCTCAGTCCTACTCTTATTCATACTGGCAGAAAACTCCCACTCCCTGAGGACTGGATGATGAGGCTGTAAATTCCCAGTGAGGAGGTGGTTTTGCCTGTTTACATCACTGTATCGAGACCAAGGCAGAATTTAGCTCTGAAAAGCCAAAATTCTGGGTTGAACAGAGTCAGAGAAACATCACCTGTGTTTTGAATGCAACTTAAATTTTAAGGTTGGTGACAGGAAAAAGAACACTTAAAGCCGTATTTGAGAATTGATGACCATTGGTAATCATTGTAAGTTTTATATCTGCATTTGGAATCAATGTGTGGAATATGAGTGTGAATTCAGTGAAATCCCAGTCCAAATTAGGATTTTGGCCTGGAGAACCAGAGCTTGGCCCTTTAAGGGCTGATAGGAAAACTAACTTCATGTGTTTTTAAAACAACTTCGTGAAACTCATTCTTTAATCTGCCAATTTCCATTTTCATAAAAGTCCTTTCTCCACAGCTATTAAACATCTTTAAAATATAATTTAAAAAATGTAATAACCTTTGTCATCTGTTCTACAGCTTGCCTTCAGCCAGTGCACTACTTGTGAATACAGAATTTCAAATTAAATTTACTAATCTCATGGAAAAAGGACACTAGAAAATATTGCATTCACGGTTTATACTGGCACAGCAAGCTAAGAACAACTAATTCTATCAAGTAACAAAATAAATTATACATTCCCTCTCCTGGTTGAGCTGAAATACTGCACAAAATTATTGAAAAGCTTCTCATGTAAAACCGAAGGAAAATGCCAATTATCGCCCTGTTGCTGGTGGCGCTTGGAGCGGTGAGAGCTCCGCTCCCGAGGTGATGGGAAAGGAGAATTGTCCCAGGCAGAGGGGGCTGTCCTGGGGCAGGAGGGGCAGGAGATCCTCCACATCTTGGTGGGTCTGTGTGGGAATTCAGGAGGGCGGATTCAGGACCATGAGTGACACTTTCCTTCCTCCTTGCTCTCTTCTCTGTAGGCAGGGGCTGGATTTGACTTTTCAAGGTTTTGCTCACACTCCATGGGACCCTAGAAATGTGCAGTGCCCAGCTTGGACTCTCCACCCTGAACACAACCTTTCCAAAGTGGAGTTCTAGGTGGTTTTCACCTATAAAACTGGGGTAGTGTGTTGAGTTCCTACCAGATAAATGTATGCAGGAATACAGTGGAGAAATCTATTTTTGTTACATCATTAAACAAAAATCCGACTCATCTGGCACATTTTGTCATTATAATAGCAAAGAAATGGAGCTCCCCCTGCAAAAAACCATTTCTAGGAATGCAGTCGGAAAGCACAACCCAGCAGCATCAGCCTCTCCTGCTGCTGTTCCAACAGTTCCATTTGGACCTGGCTGTCTTTCTGTCCATGCTCCAAGTAAATTGCTCAGAAACCAGCCAGAAATAAATGGGGAGGAATTGCTGTGCTGAAAACAGCGTGCTTTCATTTGTCTCCCCATCCAAGCTCCACCTGTCTGGCCTCTGGAGCTGACCTTTATTTAATTGGGACCAGGCTGGAGGGATCACTAGAAAGCAGCAGGTCCGTGTGTCTGTTCCCCCACTGATTTGAGAGGAGAGGGTGGTCCGGGGCAGAGCTGTTGTCTGTGGTTGCCTGCTCCTGTCAGGGCTCTCAGCAGAGCTCCAGAAGGAGGTGAAACAAAGCTCTCAGCGCCAGGAAGCTGCAGGGAGCTGCTCCCCAGGGTGGAATCAGGAATGCAGCCCTCAGGTGCTCTGTTCTGCAGGAACAGGGTGGTCAGAGGCAATTCCCTGGCTCAGAGCCCTGTCCCTGCGGCTGCCTCTGCACTGTGCCAAGGGGTGTTGTCAGGGGGAGGCTGGAGGATGCTGCAGCACCGTGTGGGAAGCACGAGTGAGGGGCTCTTTGGACAAACCCTGCTGCTGTGTGTAGGCACTGCTCTGCCTGCCCGCGGTGGGGATGTGCCCGGGTGGAGCTTTCACCTCCCTTGGGCGCCTTTTCAAAATCAGCCTCTTTCGTGCCTCCCTGCTGTGGCCGCTGCACTCACAGAAAAGATTTTTAAATTTTTTTTTCCAGAAAAAGTGCCTGAAAAAATGTTCTTTAATGAAATGTTTTGGGGTGTGTAATCAGAATTTTTTTAATGATTCATGTCATAAGTGCAAAGGATTTTGGCTAAAGTTGAAGGTAAGGGTTTTTTTAATCAGCAACATGCTCATTATTCACTTCCCACTCTCAGCCAAGACAAGAAAAACAGCAGCTTTCTGATGAAAAGAAGAGGATCCATCAGGTCCCACTCACTTTTCATGAACTAAGAACTGATGTCAGTGACTGTCAGATTTAAGTGATTTTCCCCATAAATCTCCTCTTTACTGGCAAAAAGGAATCATTGTTCCCTAACACTGCACAAGCTTTTTGTTCGGGTTTGCTGTGTATAAAATTTAATGAGAACAGGCACAGAACACATCAAGAGCTGAGCATGTGTCAGTTAGGAACCGTGTGTTTGAAAACCTTTTCCTATAATTATCTACATTTCCAGTTCCCCGCTCGGGGAGGATGAGGGAAGGGGCTGTGTGCTCAGTGGAACAATGGCTTCCAGGAACGGCAGGAGCGCCTGACTGCCGGAATGAGACGTGCCTGAGGCAGGGGGACACACGGGAAGGAGCTCAGATGATTAAAAATGAGGTGTCCCCAAGGCCGTACTTGTGTGGCTGCTGTTCATTTTGGAGACTTGGGTGGTGTTCATTGCCTGGCTCTGCTGACCGAGCTGCTTGTGATCATCTCGTCTGTCGCCTGTTGGGCACCCGTCTGCTCTGTCACAATTTGTGCTCTGACCTTGTCCCAGGGATGTGGTTCTGGTCCATCCCTGTCCAAGGGATATGGTTCTGGTCCATCTCTATCCTGAGGAGGTGGTTCTGGTCCAGCCCTATCCTGGGGACGTGGTTCTGATCCATCTCTGTCCCAGGGACATGGTTCTGGTCCATCCCTGTCCTGAGGCGGTGGTTCTGGTCCAGCCCTGTCCCAGGGACATGGTTCTGGTCCATCCCTGTCCTGAGGCGGTGGTTCTGGTCCAGCCCTGTCCCAGGGACATGGTTCTGGTCCATCCCTGTCCTGAGGCGGTGGTTCTGGTCCAGCCCTGTCCCAGGGACATGGTTCTGGTCCATCCCTGTCCTGAGGCGGTGGTTCTGGTCCAGCCCTGTCCCAGGGACATGGTTCTGGTCCATCCCTGTCCTGAGGCGGTGGTTCTGGTCCAGCCCTGTCCCAGGGACGTGGTTCTGGTCCATCTTTCCATCACCACATAGGGTACCCAGTGGGCAGGGTGTGGGCTGGGGCCCTGGGGACAGGTGCAGGAGGGACAATGGGCCTGGAGAGGGCTGAGGAAGCAGCGCTGTGCCCTGGGGTGCTCCAGGACAAGCTGGGTCTGTGCTCGTGCACCCACAGAGCAGAGTTACAGAGGCCTCTCTCACCTGCCCCCAGCACACCCTGCCCTTACAAACACTGCCTGTCCCAATCTGCCTTTTCCCAGGAAGCCCAGGATAAACTCTAGCTGCAGGAAGGAAACTGCAATGCCCATGGACAGCTGCCTGAGCTCTCCTGAGGCTCACTGCTCCAGGGAACAAGGAGTATTTTTGGGAAGCCTGTTTGACCCTGCAGAGCCTGAGGTGTCGGCTGCAACTCACCAGCCTGTGCTGCCCTCAGGGGAGGAAAACAAACTCAGGTTCTGCCTTCATTTTGTGAAAGAAATAACCGCTTTGGCTCTCGTAGTTTCAAGCAGAAGTGCATTTTTTTCTGTAGGGATGTTTCTTCTGTAAAAATACGAGTAGCCAGGTTTTGGGTCACAGGTTTGGGAGGGATGGATGCAGCCAGGCTGGGAGCTGTTTTCACCATCCAGCACTCGGTGAGAGGGGGCAGAGCTGGGGTTGAGAGGTCCCTGGTGCTGGAGTCGAGCAGCACTGTCAAGAGAAGAATAGAGACTTCATACCAAGTTTGTCAGAGATGTTCTCCCGTTTAGCCCCAAGGTGCAGAAAGGACCCCCCTGCTTCCTGAACTCCTTCTCAGAGAGGAGTATGGGTCTGGCTGGATCTAGTTCTAGTTCCAGACTTGGTCAATGGTTTATTTAAAGGATTATACAAGTGTAATTGAACCTCTCTACAAATCTGTCCTGCAGGATTAAGTATGGCAAACCAGATATATGCAAAATGAATTAGTTATTTCAATTGATGATTATAATGATTAGAATAAAGGACCTTAATCAGAATTATCTGCTACACAATATAGGTAGTTATAACTACAATTATAGTGCACTACTTATTAAATCAGTAATTTCAAAGGCGGCTTAATAATTATCAAGTAGATATTGAAGTTATGCCAATGTCTGAGGGTAAATCTCTTTTGCTCAGCCTCGAGGAGTGACCTTGAGGGATGTCCCCACTCCAGGGAGGAATCTCCAGGCACATTCCCAGGAGGGGTATGTTAGAACACCCTGCCATCCACCCCCTGGATCCCTGGCAGTGCCCAAGGCCAGGTTGGACACTGGGGCTTGGAGCAGCCTGGGACAGTGGGAGGTGTCCCTGCCATGGCAGGGGGGGCACTGGATGAGCTTTAAGGTCCCTCCCAACCCAAACCACTCTGTGATTTTAAATGTTCTTTCAATGGTTATGGGTGAGTGTTGCCCTTGGACAGGTATTTCACAATTATAAAATTCAGCTTCTGTGATTCATCATCTTAACTATCATGAGTATTCTTTTTGAAATGTCAAGATTCGTCATCTTAAAAGGCAGAAATCAATCAGCAAGTGAAAACAAGCACAAGGAAGTATTGTAATTTTTTAATGACTTTTGAGGCAATTAGAAGTTGTCTAACTCCTTGCTTCTACAAAACCCTCGTTCTAGAAAGTTATTGGGGGGAAAAGAGAATTCCCATCTACTTGAAAGCTTTCCCTCAAAATCCTGGAGACAGGGGTGGTGTTCCCTTGCACACAGGGTAAAAATCCAACCTTTGTATGAGGACCATCCAGAAATATGTTGTGATTTTTGGGTGGAAATGATCAACCACAGGAGTGAAATAAAGTGTTTTCTTCCCTATCTCCAGTCCTAAAGTGAAGAGTAAGAGTAAGTATTTCATCTGGTCTATGATTGCCTGCCACACTGCAGCTGTTTAACAGATACATTAATAAATGCACGAATTGTGACCTCGCTGCAATTAAACACTGAACACAGAATTGGCATGAACCACACTGAGCCCAAAAGGTGCAGTGGCCACTTGATTTCTTGGCTTTTATCTCTACACAGCCTGTTCAGGACTGGCACTGGAGTGACTTTGGAAATGTTTACCAGGACTGTGCTTCAATTAATAAAAAGAGAAAGAGGTCATGCCCATAATTTGTGTTTGGCATTGGGGAACTTGCAGGTTGTCAATAGCATTTAAATTTTTTCTTTCCAATCTATTAAGGTATTTAATTTCATTTTAACCTTAAAGAGTTAGGGCTGGTAGTAGCCACCAACACTAAATTAACATAGCTCTTTGCAGTCATTAATTGCTGTGTCTGAATGGCAAAATAATACAAAATGGCAAAATAACCCCCTGATTTCCCCATCTCCCAGGTAGCATATCTGGGGCAGCGGTTCTGGAGCTGCGAGAAGTCGTCTGCAATTAGGACTGAGTGATCTTTATTAACTGCCCTGTGCCATGCAGGGTACAGCCCGTGGCCTTCTCGGGTCCCTGATTTACTGCTTTTCATTTATTGAGTGCCTACACCAAAGCAGAGGTAATTTCCCATAATGGGGCAGGGTGTGAGTACAACACAGCCCAGAGAGTAAATTATTACAACTGCGTGGAGATGCTTTTGTACAATGACATTTTATTGATGTTTCTTCCTGGTCACTCTTCATTGCATGCAACAGAAATAAACTGGACAAGGAAATGCCTCATAAAGCATTTTGGAGAGATGATCCGAACGTCTCTGATTTTTGTACCTCTGACAGCAGTGAATGTGTGAGGGAGTGTTGCCTCCAAGGGGAAGGCATGGCAGTAAATGATGCAAATTGGCAGGATTACAGGATGTAATGAATCCAAAGAAGATTTAAAAATATAATTGGAAAAGGTGTCAAAGGAAAAAAAAGGTTAGTCTGTTTTATCTGTTATTGGGGCTCCAGCTTCCAACCTATTCAGAAATTTGCCCTTGCCAAGGAAAAGATGGAATGTCTCTCTGAGTCCTGTGAGCACTGTTACTGCACAGGAGCTGTGTGCAGGGGTGAGGCAGAGCTGCCATCACGGGCTCTTTTATTGTTCTTTAACTCCTAAGGGAAGGCAAGATCTGTTTCTTAGAAAATTCTTCTCCGCATTTTGATTTCTTCTCCATTTCCTTATGCTAATCGGGCTGGTGTGATGGGAAGTATGATTATGGAATGAACCATTTCAGGCTGCTGTGCTCCAGTGACTGCTACTGGGCACCGCTGTGTGCCAGGGCCAGCAGCGGCAGGGAGCCCAGTGCCTCTCCTCGGGATGGGGCAGGGATCAGCAGGGTGGGATGGGGCAGGGATCAGCAGAGTGGGATGGGGCAGGGGTACAGATGTGTGGGATGGGGCAGGGATCAGCAG
>VZRV01010994.1:87947-137268 GCA_013398115.1 Falcunculus frontatus | reverse complement strand
GATGGGGTGGTGATGAGCCGGGTGGGGAGGGGCGGGGATGGGGCTGTGTGGGATGGGGCAGGGGTACAGATGTGTGGGATGGGGCAGGGATCAGCAGAGTGGGATGGGGCAGGGGCTCAGTAGAGTGGCTGGAAGCATCTCATCATGCCTAGGGAATAACACGATGTCTTTGCCCCTTGGTAGGGAGGTACCTTTGGATTGCAGGAGTCGAGGGTGCAGCAGCTTCAGGACTCATCACAGTAACTGATGCTGCCCCGCAGGAATTAGCCAGGGTCTGTTTTCTGTTCCTGGCAGACCCCACAGTCCCTGTGCCAGCTGGCAAAGCTCTTCAACTCAGACCCTGTGAGCTGAGGATAAAACTGACATCTGAGATCATCTCTGCTGGAGAAAAAGAGCCTGCATCAAGACCTTTGAAAGGAAAAGAGAAAAATAATTTTCTTGTAACATGGTAAAGGGTGACTAAATGGAAATGCTGAAGGTCCTTAAATAATAAAATGAAAATGAAGCTCAAAAAGGTGTCGTGGAGGTTTGTGTACTGAATCACTCAGGTGCAGACAGTGTACGTTGCTCCTTGCAGCACAAAAGCATTTTAACTGATTAACGTGCTCCAGTGACTCTTTTCACTCTGCCGTTCTTCAGCTTGGGCACTTCTGTGATCTTGGCACAAAGCAGGTGGTAAATGTGCACGTTTTTCCAGCCAGGACTACACAGAGGTGCTGGGCTTACGTAGGAAAACTGCAAAGTAACTCAAATAGGGCTTAATTGGTGCCCAGCAACAGCAGCAGTTCCTCCAGACACAAAGGTGGGTGCCTCATTCCCAGCTGGTGTGGCTGCTCCCATTAGCTGTGGGTGCTGGCAGTGCCCTGTGACAGGGCTGTCCCTGCTCTGGCATTCCCCAGGAGCTGTCCCCACCTGTGCCTGGCAGCGCTGCCCCCGAGGAACAGGTCTGAGCTTTGAGGATGTTATTGAAGCCCATTTCCACTGGAAATTAGGAAATTTCCACTTTTCGTTAGGAAAACACGAATGGAAATAAGACCAATCTCTCCAGCGTGGGTCTGAGGCAGAGGTGGTGCACACCGGGGTCGCTGTGCTGGGCACAGCTCTCACCTCTGGGGTCTTCCCTCTGCTCACCTGCAGGCACTGCCATGACCAGGGGAATTTGGGTTTTAGGCCTGTAAAAATGAACTCTATCTTAGAAAACGTGTGTCCTACAGAATCATGGAACCACAGAATTGCTGAGATTGGAAAAGCCCTCAGAGACCATGGATCCCAACCATCCCCCAGCACTGCCAAGGCCATCACTGACCCTGTCCCCAAGAGTCTCTGTGTACTGAGTGTAGCCAGCCCTGTACAGAGAAATGGCACCGCCTTAAAACTCCTTCCCTTTAAACTGGGACAGGCACCAGCAAACCCCATCGCTCTTTTTCAAGCAGCTCTGGTAAAAATTATGTGATCTGGCCATCTACTAGAAACAATCTGGGGCTGACAGGCCGTGCACAGAACACAGACAGCACACTTGGAATTAGCTTTGGACTGATAATCCAGATGATTTTTAAGGTCTTTTGATAATGTAGATAATCTTTAAGGTCCCTTCCAACCCTAATCATTCTATGATTTTATATTTTTACTTTTAAATCCCTGAGAGCAGAACAGTAATAACCCTGATACACAATTAAATAATGATAAATAAAGCAATTGGAAACAACCCTCCAAAAAAAGATATTTGATCATGGGAGGAAGAAATGTGCCAAATAGAGTCTCAAAATTAAATTCCAAGTAACGCTTTTAGAATCTCTGTTACTCCCAGCCTTGCCTCTCCTCTCCTGCACAGCAGCAGGGCTGAGGGTGCCAGCCTGGGCTTTAATGGGCTGTTTATACAGGGGACAATGAGCAGCAGATGACTGTGGATAAGCGTAGTGTTGATGCAGACGTGGGGTTGAAAATGTTTCTAAAGTTGCTGAAGAAGCAGGAAAGAAATGCATGTTTCTTGTTTGAATGACTTTTACCTTTTTATTGAGACAGTTGAGGAGTCTCTCCGAAATGCTGGGAGCCTGAGCAGCACCACAAATAGATTCCCGAATCAAATGGAAATTAAGCTTTCTGCTACATTTCTGCAATAATCCATCCAAAGAGGAGCAGAAGCTACAAACCATAATAACAATGGGAGAAATTATACAGCCCCACCGTTTTCCCAGCACTGCTGTTAGCAGAACACTAGATTGATGTTGTACCTATTTTTATTTTTGCTGCTGGAACAGCCTTTGTCACAGAGAGGAGGCACACGAATTTCAATAGCTCCTATGTTTTGTGAAAAATGTGGAGTGCGGCACTCGTCTGACCTTTTCAGAATTTTTCATTTCAACTGCCTGGTCACCCCAGTCCCTTGCAAGAGGTTGGGCTCCCCTTTTAATGGGAAGAGGAGGAATGCAATGGTCAACCATTCAAAATACTGAATATTAAAAAGGTCAACAGAGTATGGCATGGCAATGTGAAAATGAGACAATGCAATCCCAGATACCTCCTCGCAGTGACAAAAATTGTAGCAAGAACAGAAAATGTCACAACACAAATCCATTTCCAGAAGGGACAGGAATGTGGTGTGTGACGAGTGTGTCCTCGCTGCGAGGTTCAGGCTGTGCTCCTGTGCTCCTGCAGCCTGCCCAAACCCCAGGGGAACAGGGCTGCACGGCTCCCAGTCAAAGGGATTTAGGATCACAGAGTCATGGAATGGTTTGGGCTGGAAGGGACTTAAAGCTCATCTCGCTCAGACCCCCCACCACGGGCAGGGACAACTTCCCTAGACCAGCTTCTCAGAGCCTGAGATTTCCTCACAGTCAAATTTTGTTTGTGCAAATGATGTTGTTAAAGGGCCACAGAAACGTGGCAAGTGGGCAAATTCCACAGTATTCTCTATTTCCCTGTCTGTGTTTGTTGTGACATCCTGGGAACCTCCCTTCCCTACAGAGCAGAGGCAGAGGAATTCACAGCTCGGCCTTTTCCCATCTTCAGACATCAGAGTGAAAATAAAAAAAGAAATAAAAAGCAAACCAGGCAATAAATAAATTAATCTAATGTGTGTGTGTGGGGGGAACAATTCAGAATGGTTGTAAACTGTAAAATTTTTACTGCAAATACAGGAATAAAGCACGAGTTTTTGTGTTCTGAGCCATCGGTGCTGGCCCCAGCCCCAGACTGGTCCCAGTACAGCAGCTCCATCACTGGAGGAGGTGGCCAGAGCCAGGCAGGACTCCTCAGTTTCACACCTTTCTTGATTTGCTTTCCTTTTCCCCTTGTCAATATTCAGCAGCTCTTCATTTTCCTTTTAAAACATTTGAGAACCTGAATGATATTTACAAAATCTCACTTGTAACATTTGTTGGGCTGATTGTACCTGCACAAACACCATTTCAAGTCTTTCCAGTGTCATGAAGATGTACTTCAGTAACTATTTATTGTGCCTTGAAGAGATAAGTCAGGGTGTGATAAACAGAGATCTGAGGCCTCTGGCTGAAGGTGGTTCTGTGGAAAATATTCCAGATGGGACAGACGTCCTGCCTGCTGGGGACAGGGAACAGCCTGGGGAGAGAGGCACTTCCTGCTGCTCCAGCCACACTGGAGAAATTCAGGTTCTTTTACATTAAATAGACTCACCAGGAACTGTGGGTTCCTCAGCAAACACCATAAAACCTCCAAGGTAATAAAATAATGACTGAAGGAGGAAGCTGGCTCATCACCCACTGCCACCCCTGTCCCCAGGGATGGAGGAGGCACCTCAGCCTTCCCTGCAGGGCCGAGCAGGAGCACTCCTCACCCACATCGCTTTGCTCTGGTCGGGGTTTATGGGACACAACCAACACTTCAGGCTCCATTTGCAAACTGATGTTCAGGAAATGCACATCCCCACTCTCTGCCAGGCTGAGGGAGGAGCCCGCCCGTGAGGCAGAGCCAGCCTGGGAGGGGAATGGCACAGGACGCTCTGAAACACGTCTTGAGAATACGAACCGCAGGGGTTTATACCCAAAATGATGGGTATGGAGGAGCTGAGTGCCCCTCTGCCCGTCACAGCTGGCTCCCTCCCTCTGCCTGTGACAGCAGAATGTGTGGCATGTGCTGAGTTATGTGGATCTTCATTTATTCCTTATAGATCCTTTATATTCCTTATAGTTCCAGGTCCCCCTTGATCCATTTCAATCCCATTTTCCAGATTCAGGGCTGATGTTAATCAAGTATTGTTTTTCAAAACCACAATTGCATTACTGACTCATCCTTCATTTCCTGTCATAATGATTGTAATAGTTATTTTCTCCATGATAAATATTATGTGATGGTGTTTTTTTCTCTCCCAGGTATTTCTGGTTGCCTTTTTACTTTTTTAATTTCAAACTCACGTGTCATCAGCCACTACTCAGCTCCCCTGAGAGCACAGATCTGTTCAAGCAGCTTTAGGTGACTGGAGGAGAATAAGCAGAGCCAGAGGTGTCCCTGGGAAGGGGATGCCTGGGAGGAGGGAACCAGGGAGCCACAGATGCCCGTGGGGCTGCCTGGGGGGCTACCAGAGCATGGCTGGGGCTCACAGTGCCACACAGCCCCTGGTACCAGGGGGACTGGTTGTCCCCAGGGAGAAGTGTCTCCCTGACCTTCTGCCAGCTCATTGTAGGGTCCCAGAGTGGTTTGGGTTGGGATGGACCTCAAAGCCCGTCTTGTTGCACCCTCTGCCTTGGGCAGGGACACCTTCCACTATCCCAGGCTGCTCCAGGCCCTGTCTGAGCTGGCACGTGACATTTCCATGGATCGGGCAGCCACAGCTTTCCTGGGCCTCACCCAGGTGACCTTCCCCTCAGAGGGAAGAATTTCTTCCCAGTATCCCACCTAGCCCTGCCCTCAGTGGGTGGGAAGCCCTTCCCCCTTGTCCTGTCACTAGTGCCTGATGAAGGGTCCCTCTCCAGCTCCCTCGTAGGCTCCCTTCGGATCCAGGAAGGAATCTGAACTATGGGAGATCGGTTCAAGCTTCTCAGAGCCCCTTGAGAAGACTTCAGATCAGGCCTTTCTAAACCATTCCCCTGCTTCTCTGCTGGGTGTTAATTATTACAGCTTGCAACTCAGGAATTCTGTTCTCAGTCACATCCTGGTTTTATTCTCAATACATCTGAATGGCAAATTATTCATTTGCTCTAATCACAGTGGGGTTAGGATCTTCGGTATGCAAGTGACAATATTAATTGCCTGGTGTGTGGTCTTCTGAAGAACAGAAGTTAGAAAGAATGATTCCACACCCCAAGTCATTAGGAGAAAAGCTCAATTCATTATCTGGGTGTTATTATTACTAATGACATAGTAATAGACTCCATACTAACAATAAATATCTTTTTACCAGCTCAGTGTTTTACTTAATAGCCCTTTTAACTGGCAGCTGAAGGTTGGTGCCCCCCCAGCTGGTGCCATGTGCGCTGCCCCTCGTGGGAGCTGCCTCCTGCACGTCTCCAGAGTGAATCCTTTATTCTGCACCAGTGTCAGCTGTGTCGGGTGATTTTTGGCCATTTCTGTGTGTTTTGGCAGGTGGTGTGCTGTCACACTTGGACACGAAAAGAACACGCAGACACCTGTTCAGGGAGAGAAGCAGAAAAAGAGAGAGGCCGAGAAGACCTCGGACTTTATTCCATATCTTCTTAATAATCACCTTGGATTGGAGGGTGATGTTTCCACCCCTCAACCACACTGGTCAAAGGAAAGTCCATCAAACATCTCCGCCCAGGAGAAAAGAATGCAAACAACAGAACAAAGTTACAAAACCATAACGATGTTTACACAACAGTGCGTGAGAAACTCTTCTACAGAAATGAAAACATCCAAGAACTGCAAAACTCAGGGTGACAGTGTGCACTGAGGTCCTGGGAGAACAGGGGCATGAGGCTGCCCAGCACCGCTGCAGGGGCTGCCCTCCCAGCACCCCATCTCCTGTCCTGCTGTCCCCCTGGGGAGCGAGGACACACTCCCACATTCCTGTACCTGTAGGGCACCCCACAGCGCTGGAGCTCTTGGCAGAACCCAAATTTTCATGCCTGTCTATGAGAAAGCTCTTCTGGAATGACCCTGGACTTGGCACTGCCCAAGGGACCTGAAAATACCAGGGCGTGAAGCAGAATTTTTGGGGTTTTTTTCCATTGGGCTTGGTTTTGACGCATCAGAAAAGGGCTGTGGCCTTCTCCAGGCCACCTCATGAAGCAGAGCAGGGGCTCTGTCCCCAGCAGGGAAGTTAAACTCAGCTTTGTATCGTGGGTATTGGTGGATGGGTTTGGGTAGACTTTGAGCCATTCAAGGCCTGGACATGCCCTCCCCATCTTCCCAAAAAACCCCTCAGGGCTGCTCTGGAGACCTGCACATCTCCTTCCCAGATGATGCTGTTTTCATGGCCTTTTGACACCAGACCCTGGCAGAGCCCCCAGGCTGCCCCACTCTGCCCTCCTGCACTGAAACGAGAGGGACAAGGACAAGAGCACTGGGACGAGGGTGAGGGCTGTTGGTTTCCACTGGGATGAAATGAATTCCCCTCCCTTCTGGCGTTTAGGAGTGCTCGGTGTGGTGAGAACCTCTGGGGCTGCTCCGTCACCCGTGGAGTGGGCACTGTCCTGCTGCTGAGGGCACGGCTGGAGAGCAGTCAGCTGGACCCCAAACCTCTGTCCCCATCTCAGAGGGAATCTGCTCTCAGAAAAACATTAGCAGACATTTCAGCACTGTATCTTCTTATTCCCAGTCACAGATACACCAAGACAATTCTGGTGGTGCAGCGGAATACAAAATGATTTATTAATGACAGGAAAATCTGCACCCTTGGATATATCCCAGAGCAAGTTTGGAGTTATTGGCAGGGTCATTACCAGCTGTTCTATTAGCAAGACCAGGAAAATATATATTTTTACTTTAATTGAATTTTGTATAAGTTGCAACCTGGCCTTTAACAGAGAGGTGTCATTTGAATTTATCACAGAGCCAGGCACTGGCTTTAGGCTCTTGGATTTCGTCTACAGTGCTGCTGAAGACATTTTACCCCCATTGCATTCTGGCTTTGAATGCAGAAACCTTAACTAGAAAATCAGCACTTTTGCTTCGGTGTTTTCTAATTCAGCTAAACCTGTGCCCAGCAGGGACCAAATGTCTGACATTTTTTGCTGGAAGTGGCTCAAGGTGTCCAGCAGCTCAGTGGGTGGAACAGGCTGTTCCATGGCCGGTGCAGGAGCTGGGATGGATCCTCACCTCTCATGGGCTCCAGCCCTGGCTCCTCCACAGGGCCCAGCGTCCTCACAAGGACAGGAAAGGCCTCATTCACACTCCAATCACATGGAATTACAGCAGCTGACCTGGCACTCCTAGTAACGCAATTATGCCGTAGAAAAGCAAGTTCGTATTTTAAACATAGTGGAACTGTTTGTAATTTGTTTGTTTATAAAACAAATATCTACTTGGTATGACATTACATCGCTGAATTACTTATTTACAGCTCCAAATACCTGTGTTATTAGTGCTGCCTGCTATTACAAACACCAGATTAATGTTCACTTATTTCTCCACTTAGGTTGTGGAGATTGTATTATGACTTCATCAATTGGCCTTGTCTTTCAAAGAAACTTATTTCAATCCAATTCCTTATGTCATGTTCCAGACAAATGAAAGCAAAGGCCCCCCATATTGTAGGTGAAATCTGTAATGCTGCGGCTCCGGAGTGACGCCTTAAACAATCAAGCTAAATATGTCAGGGGACTTTTTAATACACTGCACTGATGAAGCAAGAGTATTAAATTTATTCAACCATGAAGAAGGCTTTGATTATCCTACACCTCAGCTGTGCCGGTATGTGTTGACCATGAGTGAAAAAAAATAGGAGAAAATGAAATGTGATTAGTTCCTGATGGGCTGAAATTCCTTTAATACGCATAACAGGGAGGGAATTCATATTAACAGCTTCCATCAAGAATTTATTTTTTTCATATCTACTCCACACCACAATGAATCAGTGTCTCCAAAGGCTGATAACGTTCTTATCAATACCTGAATGGGAACAGGTGGGATGGCACAATTATTGCTGGTTTATTGTCTGCATTGTGCACAGCTCCCAGGCCCTGCAAATGCCCCCCCAGTTTCACTCCGAAAACAGAAGTGATGGTTGCTTTTGGTCATTTTTTTGTCAGTAGATTTGATTGAGCAGATTTGGAAAATTGATTAAGTTACAAGGTTTTAAGAATTATTTTTGAGCTGAAGCCTTACAAAAGCCTATTTTTAAGAACTCAGTAAAAAAACCCTGTAATGCACTGAGTGAGACAAGATTATATGCAAAAGGCATTGTCAGCAGCTGGAAAAATTATGAGGAAGTTTAAAGGCTAATTATTAATCACCTGGCTTTGGCAGCACCACAGAATTCATCTCCCTGTGTCCTAGGGGGCTGCTGGATTTGCAAAGCTGCAAATGGTAGTTTATCTGAATTATTTTTAAGAAAGGTTCTGGTGCCCACACGCACAGTGCCGACATTTACAACTGAATTATTACAACTCCATGTTGTACTTCTCTGCTGCCTCCGCACTTGTTTCCCACCTGCTCATTGTCGGTGAGGGAGCACAGGAATTTCAACAGAATTCACAAAGAAGTGAGAAATCAAGTTTCAAACGCTCAGCATCAGCAATTTGTGTGCATCACTTGGGGAGGGAAAAGTGGTGTGTTCACAGGGAAACTTGGAGCCAGAAGAGAAAATAAAATTGATTGTTGGGCACCATCTTGGGGCCTGGCTGCCCCCGGGCCTGCCCTTCCCGGGCCTGGCACCGGGGCTCCACGGTCACCTGTAATCCCAGAATGGTTTGGGTTCACAGGGACCTCAAAGCCCCCCAGTGCCACCCCTGCCATGGCAGGGACACCTTCCACTGTCCCAGGCTGCTCCAAGCCCCAGTGTCCAGCCTGGCCTTGGGCACTGCCAGGGATCCAGGGGCAGCCACAGCTGCTCTGGGCACCCTGTGCCAGGGCCTCCCCACCCTCCCAGGGAACAATTCCTTCCCAATATCCCATCCAGCCCTGCCCTCACTTTGTAGGAATCCATTCCCCTTTGTCCTGTCACTACATGCTCTTGTAAATAGTGTCTCTATGAAAATGTGGAATTTCAGCTGGATGGGTGCTGGGTTTTATGCAAATCCTGCGACACTGAGCCGGCTGCTGCCTCCGATCCCCGCGTTTGACAGATGTGAGAGCTTGAGAGCTTGAGTATTTTAGTGGCGCTCAAGCTGAAGATGATAAATGCAGTCTTCATCTGGCAACTTCAAGGTTCACTTTTTTTTATTTGGAGAGGAACATGCATATGGTTAAAAACACAACATTAATAATCCTTCCCTGCAAGCAAGATTGATACACGCAGCATAAATCCTCCTGCAGCTGACATGGCTTCTGGTAGACAGGGAGTGTTTCTTTTGCCATCAATATTTGGGCTGAGGGTTGAAGTCCAAGTGAGGATTTTTCCTTTCCCTTTTCAGAGGCGTGTGCTCCCAGCTGCACCCTGCTGATGCCCGCAGGCGCTGGGCAGCCCTGCCTCAGGAGCAGAGCAGTCTCTGAGGTGTGCCACAGGGGTGAAGTCAGGCACAAACTGCTTCTGGGAGCGCCTGAGTCCATGCAGGGCTCGGAGGGGCCGGGTTCTCATCAGCAGCAGTCCCACCTGCCCGGGCCCCTGCATGTGAACAGTGTGATCTGGGGCCGAGGAGAGGAGGGAGTTCCTCAGGACTCACTTGTCTGTGCTTTATTTCCCAACGATAACAAAACCTTCCTTGCTTGTGTTCGTGAAGATGTCATTTAGGGTTTAATGAGGCTGCTGACCCCAGCACAGGGGCCCTGATCAGTGGGAGCAGCCAGGACTCCTCGTCTCACCCCTGTTTTGGGGCATTATCCCATTATCCCACCTGCTGTTCATGGCAACTTCAGCCTTGGTGCTGAGCCTTGAGCACGGGTAGGGGAGAGAGATGTGGGAGCAGAAACCTCCAGCCCCAGTGTCATGGTGTCCTGCACCATTCCACCCTGGTGTCCCTCAGACTGGGACATACATCCAGGGATGCCTGTGTGAGCAATCCTGGCACAGCAAAGAATCCCTCTCACTGCTGGAGAACGAGATATTTGTCCTTTACTATGCAAGAGACCTTTTTATCTCCCATTTGCTTACAGAAATTGTGAGTGTAGGGCTGTAAAAACGTGGCCCCACCCACAGCAAGCTCAAATGGGAGCCAAGCCATTACTGAGCATGTGAAATAAATTTGGGGTATTGCAGGCAAACCAGGAAAAGACAAGACACACTGAGCATCAGACAGGAAAATGAACAAGTGCTGGGAGTGCAGCCTTGATGGAAGCCTCAGAGGTCTCTGTGCTCTCCGAGTTCAGTGCTGGCTGAAAGAGGGCTGGAGCTGCAAGCAAATAAATGTTCTCTTGTTGTTTGGTTTCTCCTGTGTTCATGGAAACAAAAATTGCATTAAGAAACACCTGACTTCACCATCAATTTTGATTCCCCACAGAACCCCAGACAGGGCTCTTGGCTTTGGCCTCACTATTCCGTGCTCTGTGAAACGTTCCATAGCCTGTCTGCTCCTTTTCCTCCTCACTCAGACATTGGATACCAGGAGGAAAACAGGGGTCTCGTATTTCCATAGCTCTTCATGATCCCTCTGGGGAAAACACTGGGGGGAAGAGGATCGGCAGGAATCAGCCTCCAGGCAAAGGCTCAGGGAACATCGTGATGCTGCTCCCTTCAGAGCCACTTTTATATGTGCAGGAGAACAGCAGGGATCTCTTGATTCACAAGAGACAAACCTCCATGATATTTTCTCCCAGTGCAATGGCAATTAAAGCGGGATGAGGATGGTGCTTTGGAGAACCTCCCAGTGCCAGGGAAGGGTTTGTGCAGCTGCTGTCCTCTGGGTGGGCAGTGGCTGCTGCCCTGGAGTCCCCCTCGAGTAAATATCAACAGGGATGTGCTGAGCAGGCTCTGGATCTCATGTCAGCTGTGAGGAACCCTGTTAATATTTCAGTAGGATTCAGACAAAAGCAGAGATGAAAAAATGAGAGGTTCACAGTGTCACGGAGGAATATTTGCTGATTGAAAGGCAGGCAGCTTTTTTTAAAAACTATGGGGGACATCATTTGCAACTCGTTCCTGAGAAGAGAGAAGTCCCATGACAGATTTCAAATCTTTGGCACAGCTTTATAACTTTATCAAAGAGAGGCATCAAAGCAAGAACTTTGTTCTGAAAAAAAAAAAAGGCAGAAAAATAATCTATAGAAACCACAACAAAATAAAAGATCAGGGTAATCATGTTGTACCATCAAAAAGGTGCCATTTTTGTGCCTTTTGTGATGTTTTCTTTGTGACAGTTGGGTCTCAATGGCACAGTGAAAATAACTTGCTTGTCTTGTGATTGACAGGAAATTTAAATTCTTGCAAGCAAATGCCAGCAGGAAAACAATCTCAGCCCACATATTGCACACCTTAACATGATGCTGGATTTAACTGTCCTCCTTGGGAGTTAATGGGTAATTGGGCCCATATGGCACCCAAAAAAGTGCAAATTCGGGTTTTCAGCAGAAGGAGTCACCTGGGAAACTGTCTACATTTAGTTACTTATCAATATTCAATGCTATTGCCAAGACAAGATAAAGGCATAAGATGGAAACTTGAGAGCTTGAGATAACATAGGCCAAGAAATGCAGCAAGAGAGAATTAACTGCAGCAGCTTCTCCTCGTATTGACCCGACCATCATAGCAGAAATAATGTCAACTGTTTTCTCTCAGAACAGCACTGAATAGTCCAGGGATGAACGCTGTTAACGGTGTTGCCTTTCATAGTCTTTTTTTCCTCTCTACGTGTTTGATTAAAAATGTTACCAGTATTTTTCTCTCCCCTTTTTTTTTCTTTATTTCTTTCTTTGTAATCACCTTTCCATCAATTATCTCTGGGTGGATTGTCAGTGAAGAAGCAGGTGCATCTTGGATGCTGCTGGGAGTTCTGTTGGAAATGTTTGGTACCATGAAGCCAACCAAACTGACAGATGGGCAGCTCTTCCTGGCTCAAGGGTCAGTAGCTCCAAGGAGACATCCGAGAATGAGAAATGTCTTGTTGGAAACCAGGATGTGACCCGACTGAGCCAATGGTCACCAGTGGCCAGCACAGGCCTCGCTGCAGAGCAGGGGCAGAGCTGCTGCTGGCATCACAGGAGGGCAGGGTCAGCCTTTATCCTTTGCTTCCCTCCCTCGCAGAGGAAAGAGGAAAGGAGTGAAGCTGGAGTCACAGTAACTCCTGGCTGGTTGTCAACACCCAGCTTGGCAATGACTCCTGTGGCACTCCTGGAGAATCAGCAGGGAGAGCACATCACAGCAGAGAGTGTGCACTTATCCTCATTTCCTAAAAAATCACAGAACCACTAGGCTCGGAAAAGCCTTTTCACACCATCGAGTCCAACCATTCCCTAGCACTGCCAAGGCCAGCGCTGCCCCATGTGCCTAAGTGCCACACATTATTTGTGGCTCTCAAGGAGCAAATCCCTTCCCTGCCAGGCAGTATCCTCTCCCTCTGATCCTCAGGTAAGGTTAATCCTCAGGAAGGTGTCTCCTCCTCGCTGCTGGCAGTGGAGTGTTTTCTGCAGCTGCATCCTCTCTTTGCAAAGTCACATAACCTTGACAAAAAGGCAAAGACGTAATTTATTTATTTTATTTTGCTTTGAGACACCCTTGTCCAGGCACAGTGGCCCCAATTTTAATTGATTATACTGCAATTTCCCTCAGCTTCTCCAGCAAATATGATGCAGTGCTGCACCTCAAGCACCTGAGCAGGAACCTGCTCCAAAGACCTTATCATTCCCATTTTTCACACATTCTTTTTGTGCATGTGTGTTTGGTATTTCACTCTTATCTCATCTCCCAGCCTGCTGCAATAAACCAGTATTTCCTAACAAGAGCCATTCTCAGTCTCAGACCTAATAAAAAGTCTGTTTCACACAAGGAGGCTGCTGGCCCTTCCTTTGCTCTGATGAAAGTTGTTATTGTTTTGCAGCTGAAGCAAACAGAAAGTGTTTTTGCCCATGCTTTAGTCACAGTCTGTCACTGATGAGAGGCTTGTTCCAGCACACACAAGCAGCACATCAAAACATACACCAGGAAACAGTGATTTTCCTCTCCTTCAGAGGTCTGCCTGCCCCGACTCAGGACCCTGGGGATGCACATCAGCGACTCAGTGGGGAGACAGCTCCGGGCTCAGAGGTGCATTTGGCACTCCTGCAGCTGGAAAGGAGCATCCAGCCCCACTTCCCTACAGCGTGGCACTGGCACGGGCACTGCTGGAGTCACCATCCCTGGGAGGGCTCAAAGATGTGGATGTGGGATGTGGGCACATGGTTTAATGGTGACCGTGGTGGTGCTGGGCTGATGGTTGGACTCACTGCTCTCAGAGGGGTTTTCCAGCTGAAGTGACTGTGATGGCATGATTGTGCCCAGACACAAGAGCTGGGCAGAGCCCCCAGCCCTGGCAGCACAGAGGAGGTTGTTTCTCAGTGCCTCCTGGAGCAGACACGTGTGAGCTGCAGCCCGTGGTGTTCCTGGGCTCCCCAGCACAGCGTGGTGCTTTTCTCACAAAGCCTTCATTCCCCATCACCTGAGCCTCACACCTCTGGCAAGGCAGGAGATGGGCAGTGGGACACACACGGATTGTGCTTACACACACCTGTGTGGGACTGCAAAGCTGAACGGGACTGAGGCATCCCCTGTGGAAAACGCACCCCATGGGATGCCTTCTGTAAATAAAAGTGGGTTTCCATTCAAGGGGCAGCAGTACCAATGTTTAATACACGCACACACGTTGTCAGGAAGGTTTTGTTCCTCACACACAGCTCTCATGTTCATGCCAGGAGCTGTTGATGTTAAAAACCTGTAACTTGGTTCTCCTTATGTCAAGGCCCAGTTTTAGATAAAATCCTAACAAATAATGTCATTTCTCTACTCATTTATTTTAGCAAATAATTTTAGGGATGACTGAATTCCATGCAGAGCACGCTGCTACAATGTAACAGGACTAATTAAGAGATTTCAGATCTAAAAAGTGTTCAAACACATTACAGGACCAACTTTAGGCACGCACACAATTTCTTGGAGAATTTTCTTCCCTTCCGCAGGTCCTTGAGGACAACTCTTCTGCAGAGCTGCCTTCCCCCAGCATTGGGAAAAGGCAAATCCTGGCACATTCCAAAGAGGAGGGTTGCAGTCTCTGCCCTGATGGCGAGGACAGGAGTTAATCAGGATGAAAATGCTCCCTCCTTCCTTTCGCCTGTGAGGAGAAGCCCAGTCCCTTGGACAGGTGTCCCTTTGCTCTGTGCAGCCAGGACTCCTCTGAAGTGCTGACAGATGCTGGGCTCTGTTTGTGCCTCAGCTACAGCTGTTTTGGGGGATTCGGATACTTCAAAGCTCTCTGTTGATTATTTTCTCCACGTTAGTTACATTTGAAAGTCAAATAATTTTTCAATGGAAAATTCTATTGTCATTTAAATTGGGTTTGTTTTAAAACATCAAATAAAGTTCAATAAAATTTTGGTTTTAAAACACTGAAATCAAGTATTTCAGTCAAGCGACACGTTTCAACAATTTAAAAGGAATGTTTTTGATCTTCCATTCCCAAAGAGCTTGTCCAAGTGAAGCCATTAGTGCTTACACTTACAAAAATAAAGACTTTTGAAGATTATTATCATGACAACATTTCAATTTCATTAACGCAAAATAGTTTTACTAATTCAAAATGACTTTAAAATGTGCTAGAAATTTTTATTTCTTTTCATTCCAATTTTGAGATGGAAAATTAATGCATTGAAAAAGAAAACAGATCCTGCAGATACATGGAAATTATCATTTGTTAAGCCCAAACCAAATTTTGCTTTAAAGTCAGAGATGATTCCAAACATTAGCACTAATTAGAGTAAAACCTGGGGATCCAAAGCAGCTATGCTCAAATAATTTAATTTACAATATTACTAAAGTCATTAGGCTGATGATAGATGGGAACCCAATGGGCATCGAGTGGGAGCAGGGAAAGGATGTTCTTTATGTTTGAATAAATGCCTGTAGGAAAGGTCCCTCCTTTGGGGCACTGTCGGTGCCCAGGTGTGAGCCTCCACCAAAGGGACACCTGCAGAGGGCCGGGCTGAGATGGAGGGACAGAGATCCCTGCTCCCTTATGGATGCTGGGGCAGGTGATGCCTTAGGTTTTAACTTTGATATTTTCAAATTCTGTACTGCTCAGAGTGTAACTCTGAAGTTCCTTGGAGCCTGTAATTCCTGCTCTCTCGTACTGGGCAGACAGAACAAAGCCTCTCCAGGCTTTGCCTTCAAGGACAGCCAGGCTGTTTTTAGGCCCAAAATGTGTAAACCAAAGATTCTAAGGGGGGCAAGCTGAGGGGAGTTACATCGTTAAACTGGGGCTTTAATTGGAGAATTAACCCTGATATGCAAATGATCCAAACCTATAAAAGTGTGAAGAACTCGTGACCTGGGGTCCATCTTGGGGTCCAATTTTTGGAAGCAGCCTCTGGCTCCCCCAGGGTGTACCTTGAAGGCCCTTCAAATAAATACCTGTCTTTATTCCCTTCCTCTTGTCTGGGCTCTGTTTCTGGGTGGCTGCAGGAGGCACCACAGGGACCCTGCACCACGAGGATGGAGCTGTGTAAGGTCAGGGAGAGGGGATCACAGCCCCTCAGATCTACTGCAGCTGGAATCAACAAGGATGGTGAAACAGTCCAGCATAAATACAGTCCTTTTTTCAACCCATATGCACTGGTCCAAAAGCCAAACCCTCCTCTTCCCAACATTTCTGCAGTGCAGTCTGCAGATTTCATTTAAACAAGTGTTTCCAAGAAATTACAAAGTGGCAAGGGGCATTGCTCCAGCTAAGGCGATCACACTGACAGTGTCTGAAATCAGCTGACTGTCCTTGAGCCTTTACTGAGCAAATCCACGGCAAATCTGTGCAGGGAGGGCTCCTCCTGCTCAGCCCAGCATTGTATGAGGAGTTCTGTGTGTGCTCAGGGCCCCTCTGGCAGCACAGGGCACTCTCATCCCGGGGCACACACACATTCCCAGGAAGTGAAATAATTCCAGCAATAGAGCAAACACAACGTTGCTTTAATCTGACCTTCACAACCTTGCCTCTACTTGAATAATGCAGAATTATTTTTTAAATATTAAGCCATAGACCTTTAACCAGGAGTTCCCAGTACCACATTTTCTCAGAGACTGCCCTGTGGGCTTTGCTGTTCAGGTGGTCTCAAAGAGTTATTGACAAAGATGGGATGTAACATTTCTATCAAGGGTTTGTTTGAGAAGGCACTGACTCCTCTAAATGAAACAGCAGACGGTGTTTATTAATCTGAAATGCTTTGCAACATTTTGGTTTGAAAAGACAGCAAACAGTTTCCCCAGGACTGGTTTTTCTAGTGGAAATGTTGATAATGATTTTTTTTCCTTTTTCCAGAATCCCATTTTCCTCACAGGGGGAATGTAGTCTTTTAAATATATGTTGTATTCCTGTTAAATACATTTCAGGAACAGTGTGTGCACATGAAAGGGCTCCTCTGCACGTGTCACTTGTTATATCCAAGGACAGGCAAGAGTCGCCCAAATGCCCCAGCTGGCAGCTCCAACCCCTGATATTCCCATGTTTTACTGGGAATTGAGCCCCAGCTTCCCACGAAGGCACTCGTGTCACTGTGCAATGTCCTAAAATAATCAATGGCAAGAACTCTGAGTTCTCAGAACCTCATTGATTCGGGAAAACGTGTCCTCTGTGTCTGCAGAACACAAATCACACCAGGCAGCAGCTGATGAGCTCTCTGGAACCTCAGAGTGTTCTTCATGTCAGGTAAGGAATGGGGCCAGGAATGGGGCCAGGAATGGGGCCAGGAATGGGGTCAGGAATGGGGTCAGGAATGGGGTCAGGAATGGGGCCAGGAATGGGAGCAATGTGTGCACATCTGGGCTGAGGGGTGGGGGAGAGCAGAGGTTTGGGAGTCAGAGGTGGTGCCTGACCTTCCTCCCAGCCCTGCTGTGATTGCACAGCCCGTGTCTCCTGCAGGGATGGACATCAGGAGGACCAGGACTCTCCTGCACAGCCGCTCGCTGCCTTTCCTGCCCAGCTGCTTGGAAAACAATCCCAGTTTTCTGAAACAAGCCAAGCTGTGTCCTGGGGGTTCTTCCTGCACAGGGTTTGCCCCCACAAAGGCTCAGCTGAGGGCAGGACTGGTCCTCCCTGTCCCAATGGATCCATAAACCCCTCGTTTCCTTCAAGCACCTGTGACTGATGTCAAGTGATAATTCTCCCCTTATCCTTTAAATCCTTCTACCTACAGAAAGTGACAGCTGCTGCTGAAATGACAGTGGGAGCCAACCAGCGACGGCTGTGGGCTGTCAGCTGGGATAACTGGAGGGCTCGGGAGGTTTAATTTCAATTTGAAATGATTTTATATGGGAAAACCGTGAGCGATAGGGTTATAACAGCAGCTGACAAATGTGACCACATCACTTCATGTTTGCTTCTTGTTAACTAACTCGTCACCTTTCTTCCTTTTAATATCACATACACTGTTGGAGTTCTATTTCGCTTTAGATCTTCCACATTGCTGGGGAAAAGATGCTCCCAGTGTTTGCCTTCTGCAGAGCAACAAACCCAGAGAGTCTTCAGCTGACACTGCTCTCTGCAAGCAGCAACTCACTGCCTTGATGTGGGCTCTAAAATGGGTGAGCCCGTGGCAATGTCAAATACACCTAGAATGCAGCACAGCTGGGATTGCCAGAGGATGGAAATGCACCATTCTCTGACTAGATTGGTCAACCTTGCCATAAATTCTGTATTTTCTGAAGTTCAGTGAAGTGGAATTTTGTGATGTCCCATCCAGTGTCCAGGTGTGCTGCTGGAAGTCAGGAAGTGCCACTGCAGAGGTTGGCTTTGGTCCTGGCAGAGCAGCTCCCTGCTCAGGGAGGGCTTGGAGCTGGGGCTCAGGGGGACGTTGCCAGCACGGCACAGAGCCCCCCTCCATTCATCACAGGGCCTGTGTCCCCCTCCCTCCTGCAGCCTCCCCTGGCTCCAGGAAAGCTGGGGAAAAGAAAGAAACAACCCTGTGAATGTCACCACTCTCAGCTGGGGACACTATGGAAAAGGTTTGGTTTGATGGACCTTACTGGGGATCTTCTGTCTGGTTTCTTCAATTTTGCAAGAGGAGGATTTTGATTATACAGTAATGTGAGCTCAGGAGCTTTGAAAGCGAGCAGCATGTGAGCCTTCACCACCTTTCCTTTTCTCAGAGTGCCCATCCCTTTATTTTTCTCTCATGACTCCTTAGCTAACATGACGTTAATTGTGATTGGAAAATGATTGAGCCTGTGAATTGTGAGACTGCTCTCACTTCAAAATGTAGCAAGTACTGCTCTGATTAGATTGCTCTCTCCTTTCATTGCTGAACAACTTGAAGCTTAAAGAGAATTTAGAAGTGAATAATATTTGTGCTGAGAGACTCTTTCCCACACACTGGTGAATATGTGTATGAAAGACAGACCTGCTCTTACTGACACCCAGAGTGAGCTCTGCCTTTGTGTGCAGAGAGGGGCAATGAAGCTGGTGAAGGGCCTCAGTTGTCTTTCTTGAAAAGCAATCACAGAGGAATCACAGAATCACTGAGGTTGGAAAACACCTCCAGGATCACGGAGTCCAAGCTGTGCCCAATCCCCACCCTGTCCCCTGGACCCCCCGGCTGCCCCCTCCTGTCAGGGAGTTGTGCAGAGCCACAAGGTCCCCCCTGAGCCTCCTTTTCCCCAGCCTCAGCCCCTTTCCCAGCTCCCTCAGCCTCTCCTGGGGCTCCAGCCCTTTCCCAGCTCTGTTCCCTGCCCTGGACACGCTCCAGCCCCTCTGCACATTGCAGAGAAGGCTATTTGCTATTTTAGAGCTAATTAATGTTAGATGAGCACAGTAATTTACTCTCCAGAGGGTGAAAACCAATAAAGCTGCATTTCACTGCAGAGCACTCTGCCAATGTCCATCAGGTGACCGGGCAGTGCATTGCAGGGAGATGAATTTGATTTTGTAAAAACACTTTTTTGTTAGTGCATAAGTGTCAGGAGGGCAGAGGCTTCCAGAGGAGGCCTTTCCTCTGCAGAAATGCTGCATTACCCCCTCGGTTTCCAGGGCATGACAAAGACCAGAGACCACTTTTAACCATAGGGGTCGTAATTATGCCTTGTCCTGTGTTTGGTGAAGAATCTTTGTAATCTTAACCCATGACCTTGATCTCAGCTGTGCTCAGGGAGGATGGGAAGGAGCAGGGACACTGCTGCCCACCCCAGACAGAGGAGCAGCCACACCACGAGCACCAAGCACCCGTGGAGCCCCCCAGGAACGGGGACCTGCAGCCCCGAGTCCCTTGTGCAGCCCCCGGAGCCCAGCAGCTGTGACTGGGTGATTCCCATCAGATGAAAACGTGTGCCCAGAACTAGAGCTCAACTTCCCAGGAAAACTGGCAGCAATTCCCATCCCAGGGCAGCACCCCTAAAAACACAGTGGGGCTGCAGTGCAGGGTGGGCACTGTCTGTCAGAGCAGAACTGCAGCTGCTGCTGTGTGGATCCTGAGGAACTGTCCTAAAACATGGCTTAGAAAAATTAATAACTCGCCTTTTAAGTCCTCTTTCTAGAGCCTGCACAACTTCAATTGAAATGATAATTTTAAGAATTAAAATACAGCAGAGAAACAGCAACGACTTTATCAAATTATGAGTACAGAGAACGTGTTTTCCTTCAACCTTTATAGTGAAAATTATTTTCATATTAAAAAAAATCAAAGAACTGTTACTGTATTCCTGGGGTTTTAAAGAAGTAATGAGCAGTAAACTCAGCAATTATTCCCATACATTATTAAATGTCACTGTTAAACAGCTGCACACTCTGAAAGGGAAGAGGCATCAATTCGGGGAGGAAACTTTGGGCTGATTTCACACTCCATCCCCGTGATGCCTGGATAATTTTATGCACAGCATCACCAATAAAAGTAGAGTTTTCTTGATATCTGTTTGACTACGAGTTTAACTGAAAAGCTTTAATACCATCTTGTGTGTTAATTCAAGCAGCAAAACCCCCTTTCGTGCTCCTAAATGATACAAAATCAGATCCATTATCACATTTCAAACATGATATTCACTGACACGAAAGGATTTGTGTTGCTTTACCCATCCACTACCTCAGAGTTTGCAGTTGTCTTTATCCTCAGCAGCAATTACTCCAGCGAGGGCAGCTTTAGTGAAATATCACACTTTAAACGCAAGAAACAAGATCAAATATCAAAGGTGAAACTGCCCAGATCCTTTGGAGGGTCAGGGGAAAAGATACCTTTGGGGTTTTCTGTCAAATGCTTTATTATTTCTGATAGGACCTAAAGGATAATCACAGTGACAACACGTTTTATTTATTATATTTGTATCCAAGTGAGTGTGTTGTTATTCCTACTTACAATTTATCATGTTAAACCCTACACTAACAGGAAACCAAAAATGCAATAAATTGTGATCCAGTACAAAATCGTAGAAATTAACAGAAACCTTATTTTTTTTTTTCTAATAAAAACAGTGCTTATTTCACTCCTAATTCCTACTTTCCTGCAATTTCAAATCCATCTGTGCACAAGGATGCCAACTGCTCTCACCCTGCAAGTTCAAACCCAGCTGTGGGAGCTGCTGGGGTGACCACAGGAAACCCAGTTGGCTTCACTGGTCCCTGGCAGGGTTTTAGAGCAGTTAGGGGAAGGGTGGCTCCAGAGGTGTGCAGCTCCATCAAGGCACTGGCACAAAAGATGCACTAAAATGAGGTAGGTTTTATGAAATGATTGTCTGAGAGAGCACAGATCTCCTGGAAGGAGGAGAGGTGGGGGTCAGGCTCTTCTCCCAGGGGACAAGCGACAGGACAAGAATAAACAGCTGCAAGTTGCACCAGGGACGTTCAGGTTGGATATTTGGGAAAATTCCCCCACGAGAAGGCTGCTCAGGCATTGGAACACAGGCACTGGAGGGGTCACAGTCCCTGGAGCTGCTCAAAAACCACCCAGACACAGGACTTCACAATCAGGGTTAGTGGGCACGGGGGTGAGCGGTCAGAGGCTGGACCTGAGCATCCTGGAGGTGCTTCCCAAGGTCAGTGATCCCATGTTTGTGTGAGATATCCCCAGGAGAGCCATCTGCAAGCAGGAGAGGGAGATGTCTGAGTAACACAGGGACAGTTTGTCTCAGGCCTTACTCATCAATTAAGGAGAAATTTATAACAGCCCCAGAATGGGGTGGTAGCTGAGATTCAGGCAATCACAGCCTGCTGGTGGTAACAGGTGTTGTTAAGATGAAGTCCAGGCTTCACAATGTAAACAAATCATTAAAATTGTGGAAACAGTTATAATCCATTTTATAAAAACATCCTGGAGTCCTTCAGAGGTCGCTCACTGTATGGAATGATCAGGAAAGGAAGTGATAGTGCCTAAAAAATACCAGGCAGAGAATCTTCAACTGACCCACAGGAAAACTGCAGAGATTTTCATGGAAATAAAATGGGATAAAGGGATAGTGAAGAGCATGAGTGGTAGAAACTCAGAATAATATTAAGGCAATGAGAAAAATCAGTATCTAGCAAGCATCAGAACAGCAAAACCTACTTTTCTAATTAATAAACTGAGGAAGTGTAATATAAATAATGCCAGTCAGGGAGGGTGTACTGGAAATTGATCCTGTCAAGCCGAATTGACATCTTCTTTTAATGAGGTGATGAGCTTGGTTGATAAAGGTAATAGTGTTGTGGTAATGGGTGTCTGTACAGCATCTGAATTGCAGCACGTCGCATTTTAATTAAGCAAGCAGAACAATAGAAGGTGCAGATAATAAACAAGCCGAGCTCTAACGAGGGGCGTGCGGCGGCTCCGGCCGTGGCTCTGGGAATCCCAAACGCCCTCACTCCAGACACTCCGGCTCCTTGCTACAGCAGCTCACGCCAGCTGCTGCACATGGCCCTTCCCAGCCTTCTGCTCCCGCTGTCACAGCGCTGGGACAGCGTTTTTAAACTCCAGAGAGCAGCAGAAACATTTCACTGTGCTCTCTCCATCTCAGACACCGCTACTGCACACAGCTTTTCCTTCCTTTCCTTCTTTTTCCCCAGAGCAATGTGTGCTCTCTGCTTCTGGTTGTTTGAACCACATTTCCCCAAGTCCAGTGGGTTTGTGATGTTTATCCCCTGCTGGTTTCAACAGCAGAGGATCCGCTCTTTTATTCCTTCAGTCTTTGCTCTGCGGATCATTCATGTCACAGCCGTGCCAGCAGCACCACTGGAACAGTGTGGTGGGAAGGACAGGGGTCCCAGGGGGAGGCTGGTACACCAGGACACAGAGTGCCAGCACCGTGCTCTGGGGCTGGTTGTCTGACCCGGCCCCAGCACCACTGCTCCGTGGTCTCTTCGATCCATGCTGACACCTGCACTGATTTTCTCTGAACTCTGCACTCCGGAGTCCTCAGCATCTCTGTGCTCTCAGACACCTGCAATTTGCTCTTCGGTCAGGAGCCAGGAGTTGCCTTCTCCTCTCCCATCCTGGAGAGCCCTTCCTGGGGCCGTCAGTGAGGGGGCACTGCTGGGGCAGCTGGGTTAGTGCTGGTCTGGGTTTGGGATGGGCTCCCCTGACAAACCCAGAGGATCCACTCGGCTGCCGTGGGGTTGTAGCCCCAGCTCAGCCCAGCACTGGGAGGTGGGGATCAGTGCTGAGCAGAGCAGGGCTCTGCTGGCTGCCGAGGAGGGCAGGGGAACACGTGTTGTGTTATTGTCCTCAAGAGAGAAGCCTGGCAGTGAGCACAGAGAGAAAGCAAGAGAGCAGTGTGTGGGGAACACGGTGTGGCCAATTTTTCCCTCTCTGCTTTGTTTTGTTTTAGGCAGTGACCCTCATCTGACAGCACTGCTCTGCCCATGAAAGGCACTGAACGCAGACAGTGCTCACATGGTGATTTTGATAGTGTACAATATCCTTAATAACATATTCATTTAGTGCTTGATCGATGTGAAGTTATTTCATCTTCTGGCTGGCTGTTTTCAGATGATGAGTGTGAATCAGAATCTATGATTATGGCAATCCATTAGACATACCCCAGCCTTCTGTCTCTCCCATTCTGAAGGCTTTCTTAACACACTCACACTTATATTTATAAACACACATGTAGCACTGTGTATTTATTTAATTGAATATATGTATATATACATATTTAATTTAATATATGTGTATTGATGTAGATATTAATGCACACAAGCACTGGTGTTAGTGCTGGGTGCCAGAGCAGCCCTGCAGAAATGCAGAGAGCCCCCAGATCCCCGGAATTGTCCAAGGCCAGGTTGGATGGGGCTTGGAGCAAGCTGGGATAGTGGAAGGTGTTGGGGGGGCTGGAACTGGATGGACTTTCAGGTCCCCCCCAGCCAAGGCCATTCTGTGATTCTGTGATCCAGTGCAAAATGTCAGGCAGGGATGTATGGGAAGCACTGTGAATATGCAGGAAGGTTTCATTCCATCTCCAGCACATGTGACTGTTCAATAAAATCAAAGTGCTGTCACTTCAGGGTGTGCTGCAAAAGGTGGGTAAGAAATTGGGATGTGCATTGCTGTAACAGACAGGACATAACTGCCCTTAGCACCAAAATGCAATTTACAGTCTTGCTGCAATGAAAATAATCAGCCCAGGATTTGTAGGAGAGGAGCAGTGATTCCTCCTCGACAATCAATGCCCAACCCAGAGCTCCTTCAGCGACTGATCTGCAGAGACCTTTCTGGAAACCTGACTGCATTCCCAGCTCGGCATCTAAAGGCTGGAACACCCCAAACTACAGCTGATCCTGGTAAATGCTGTCCTTAAGGACTCTGGCAAAAATTAGGAACAGTGTGAAGGTCTAATTTTCTGAATGACAGAGTAAATCATAACTGGAGGCTGTTACTTAATTAAGGCTGTGCAACTAAATGACTTCTCAACGTTCTGGCAGTTCCAAGAAAGCCAGAAGTCATTTCAGGTCAAAGAAAACGGTTCATTGAACCCAGAGCAAGTTCATGACGCTTCATGGCCACCAATATGTTTTTGTTCATTGAAACCCCAATATTCCCTTTCCAGCTACAGGTTCCTGGGGCAGGACAGGGGGAGGCTGAGCCAGAGGCAGGATAACCCAAGGTTTCTGCCACACACTTGCAAAGAAGGGAGGTCACGGAGACTCCTCCTGGGCAAACAGACAACGAGATATAAGTCATGACTAATTTCTTGTTAATAAATCATTATTGATGACTTTTAAGAAGAAAAATGTGCAAGGGCTTCTACTTGAAATATTGAAGGTAAATAAAGAAATAACTGACATCCAGTTTTGGAATCCCTTAAAACGTTGGGGATGTGTTTGGCTCTTGCACACACCCACCTGCCACCCCTCCATCCTCCATCCCTGCCAGCCTGGCAGCAACCAAAAGTGGAGTTTGATCTGCTTGGTAATGGCTTATTCACAAAACCCCCCGGATATAAATCGTGTTCTGTGAGTTCGGAACTGGTTGGCAGCTTCCTGCACCTGAAGCGGAGTGTGGGGAGGGGCAGTGAGGTCCCCAGCGCTCCCCTTGCCTGGCAGATGGGACGAGGACACCCCGAGCTGTGCCCAGCCCCCCCTGGGGTGCCCGATCTTGCAGGGTCTGGGTTTGCCTTTCAGACTCGGCTGGGGAATTCTGTTGGTGTCAGGGCTCTCTTTGGGCCGTAGAGGATAAAGTGGAAACCAGGCAGATTGTCCTATGAAAAAGCACAGATGGGGAATCTACACTTGGTCAACAAACAAAAAGGGCAGGGAGAGGTGCTCACATGTGAAAAGAGAGGTGTTTGTGATGTCTGCCTCAGCAGTGCTCTTTATTCCGGGCAAATGCCGTGGCCGGCTGATGGCAGTTGCCTGCACCAGATAAAATCTGACTTGGAGATAAATGGAAAATCCTACACATCCCAGTGACAGCGATAACACCTCCGGAGAGAGGCCAGAGCTGGCAAGACTCAGGGGTGACCCCAATAAATGTCTTATGATTAAACTGTTGCTTTGGAGCCGTCCCATTTCCAGGCTCAGCCGAACGTTCCCCTGCCGCTCGGCTTCCCGATGAGCTGGAGGAGGGGAGGGAATTCCCAAATAACCCCCTATTCCCGTCTCCCTGACAGGCAGAGTGGTGTTCAGTGATCTATCAATCTCCTCTGGGAGCATTATTGCCCTGCACCCCGCAGCCGTCCCTCGCCTGCTCCTGCAGCAGCCCCCCATCCTCTGCCTCCCGTCCAGCGGCTCCGGAGGAGAGGCTGTGCTAAATTTAGAGCCAGCAGCCTCCCAGCACCATCTTCACACTCGAAAGCACAGGAGGATTTGAAGAGAAGCGTTTTCATTTGAAACAGCTCCAGAGCCCGAGTTTGCAGAATGCTCTGGCTGCAGCTCCTGTGGATGTTGGGGCTCACACCCCTGCAGGTGTGAGAGCCCAGGGGTGAAGGAAGGCACTGAGAGAGGAGAAAACCAGGGGGAGAGCAGCAAGCAGTGCTCGGCCTGGGGAGAATTCCCAATTCCACACCCCCCCTCTGCTCACTGCCGGGGATTATTTCATGTTTTTCCCGTCGGTGATGTGATCTCACTGACCTCACCTCCATGAAACCGCTCCCTCAGAAGAGCAGACACGTTGTCATCGACTTTAAATAACTCTGAACACGACAAAAATGGCATGTGTTGCTATAAATAGGTCTCGCACCTTTCTAACAGTCAAAGGCTCCATTTTTAAGAGCTTTGCTTCTTTTCTTTCTCCAAAAATCAGTGATCTGAAGGTCAATTTTAATTTCCTGTGCACATCAAATGAACTCATCCCCTCTCAACCAGTCACTCGTGGCTGCAGGGTGGACCAACGTAATTCTATTTCCACCCTAATTCAGCAAACTTATTTTTCATGAGCTTAAGTCTCATTGACTTCAGTGGACACTGAGCATTACCTTAAATTATTAATGCAGTTAAGTCATGGACCGAAATGGAGCCCTGGACTTCATTTGGAATATTGAGAGCCACTGGTATGAACCCCTCAGGTATGGAAGAATCAGTGCAAATTGTGGATGTCATGGAAACAGAATTTTTTTCTCAGGGTGTTTTACAGGGGTGGGGATTTTTGTTGCATTTGGAAAGTGAAGCAAAAGGGGTCTGAGGGATGAGAGCACAAGGTTAATTTTGTGAGCTTAGTCAACCCCTTTGACAAAACAAAGAACTTCCCACAGAAATTAAATGTACAGCCAGGAGACGGCCAAAAAGCTGAAATTATGGTATGTGACAGGAATGTGGTTTCTCAGGATAAGGATAAATAAAATTTTAGAACATTTCAGCATTTCTGAAATGTATCATTATGAATTCCGTGCATTCCACGTTTTCTGGGATCACGTGTTGAGTGCATACGCTCCCACAGCTCACACACAAACAGTTCCTTACTCTTTTCTTTTTTATGTACTCACGTGATAGCACTGAAATAAAATTTCAAATTCACATATCTTTACTACATCAAACTTGAAACTGCACCTAAAGGATGGCTGTGACAGATTAATGGCACCAGCACTTGTGGTGAGGATATGAAAAGTGATATTCTCGCCTATATCCCATGTGCATATTTATATGGAGAATGCCATAAATATCCTTTGGAGATGCTGGTTTGTCTGCACAGCTGCTCTTCCCAGGCCACACAAAATGGATTTACGTCACGTCCCGGTCGCTTTCTCACCCCCAAACTGTGCAACAAAGAGACCCAGGGCTTGTGTGGCTGTACCCAACTCCCAGAAAGCACTTGTAGTTTTCAAAAATTTTACCGTTTGCATGAAAAAATGAATGTGCTGCTCTGCACCAGGCAGGAGAGACCCTCGGTTTTGGGCAAGAAGCTCTTCTGGTCATTTATTCACTTCTCAAGCAGCAGTGTTTTGTCACAAACTCATTTTCCAAAGCACTCCTATATATTAGTCTTAAATTTAACCTGCTGAATCTAAAACAGACTAATTTGACAAAATTAAGGTACTGAAAAGAGAGAAGTAGAAAGAAAAACAACTTCAAGGGATGTGTGAGTTAACCTCAGCCATTTCCCACTTTAACTTAAAACCTCATTTAGCTCCTAGACTTGTCACATCACTGTGACCTCAATTAAACCCACTTATTCCTCTTACACGGCCCCTCTGCGTTTGCCTCTTTGTTTTACAATGCAAGCTGAGATAGGATAAAGAATAATTCCAATTATTCCGTGTGTGTGCCGGCGGATTAAGGGTGACACATGGCCTGGTGGAGGGTGTCTGGGGGAAAAGGGCCAGCAAAGGGGGCTCTGGAAAGCCTCTGCCCGTCCTCGGGCACCGCTGCCCGTGCCAAGAGCCAGAGCCTGGGCTGCTGCACGGACTGCAAATGAGGGCAGGGACCAGGGGGGTCTGAGAGGCAGGGCTGGGGTGGGAATCAGGGGGGGACACATCTCCTGAGCCCCTCGTCACCCGCTGGCTCTGGGGCCAGACCTGCCCTGGGCACGGCCCAGCTGCTCCTGCTCTGCCCAGTGCCAATCCCCAGCAGTGTCCCGGGGCTGCTCTAACACATCCCACATCCATCTACCTTCACACACCGGCAGCACAAGAGTTTCGGTCTCTTTGCCCACCAAAATAATAAATTCAGTGTCTGCCAGTGGCACGTCACAGCGCACACTCCACAATACTTAATTTTTAAACAGGTTTTCTACATAAAAACATTTTACTTCTAATACTATATTTTTACCCTGATTTCCTCATTAGGTGTGCTGAAAAACAGCAGCTCTGACACTGCCCTGGTATAGAAGACACTGTAATGACACAAGCAAATCTAAAAGGCTTTTAGAAGCCACCCCAAAGAAGCTTCTTTTAATATGAAACAGCAGAGACCCACCAACAGAGTCATTGTGATTTATGCCGGCTGCAATTCTGGCCCACACTATTTAATGGCTTTTATTAAATATTTAATTATCCTTTTGAATACTTTCCTTGATCTCTGCCCTTTTCTCCTGGGATGGGTTCCCAGGCAGCCAGCACTGACACTACTTCTATGAGAATATTAAATGTTTATAGTGATTTTTATATGGGATGATCTCAATGTGCTTAACACAGTGAAAGGATTAGTCACCTCACCTTTGAAAGGGAACACGTCCTCCTCGCTGCTCGGAAAACATTATTTACTGCAAGTTTTTCAGGACAGAAGTAAGAATAAGGGGGAAACGCATCCCCAGAGCCAGAGGTGAATCATTCACGGGTGGCTCTGGCCAGGAGAGCGCGGCCAGGCTCTGTCTCCCTGCAGGGAGATGCCATTCCATCCCTGAGCACAGACCTGCAGCCCCCCTGGCTCCTGCTCTGACACGCAGCTAAGGAGGGTCCAACCAGCACAGAGGCACAGAATGGGCTGAGGTGGAAGGGACCCACGAGGATCCTTGAGTCCAGCTCCTGGGCCCGACTCTGGGTCATTTGCGTTGTTATGGCTCGGGCTTGGTCTGAGGCTAAACAATGCCATGTCCTAAATGTGTGGTTTTCCTCCTTTCTCAGCTGTAATTTACTACTTTGAGTTTGACTGAGACTCTTTATTTCTTTTTTTATCCAAGCCAACACCTTCCAATAGTGCCCAGTTAAAAGCAGAAGCATTTTTCTGCAGTGGCTGTGGTGGCTGTGAGAGGCTCCCCACAGCCACGTCCTGCCTGGGCAGGTGACACCACCCAGCTCCCCTTGGCAAAGAACCTGAACGTCCCTGGGGATGAGCCAGGCCTGAAGCTGTGGATCAGGGGTGGTTTGGCACGTGCTGTGCTCTGGTACCACGAGGAGAGGGGTCTTGTGCTGGAATAGTCATTTATTGTTCTCACGGAATCATAAAGGGACAGGCTGGGCTGGCCAGAGCCCGGTGCTGATAACACCAGAGGGCTCTACCCGTGCACGGGTCATTCACTGAAGACTTGGACCTGATGATCCTCCTGGGCCCCTTCCAACTCAGGATTCTCTGTGAGTGTGGGTTGGAAGGGACCTTTAAAGGTTGTCTAGTCCCAACCTCCCTGCCATGGGCAGTTCTTGGCTTGCCCTGGTTTTCCATAGAGCGTTCCAGAAACCCAAGGAGTCTCTTTAGGAGCTGAAATGCAATTTGGCTCCTGGAATGTCCTCATATTTTATTTAAACAACAAAATGGATCTTAATTTTTGATATGCACAATACATATTGATAGGCCAGGATGCCGAGGAGAAATTGCTTTCTGTTTTCAGCAAGGAGACCTGTGGGTAGGGGGTGGGTGTGGGTGGGACCTTCCAGCTGGGCACAAACCCTCCTGCAGCCATCGGGACACTCATTCCCTGTGCCATGGCCAGAGGCACCGGGCCTGCCCCTCACACGGCACTGCCATGGGACAGAAACCACTCGTCACTTGTCCTCTGAGGTCTCTAGGATGGGCTAAAGGACATGGAATCAGGAAATCATTAAGGTTTGAAAAGACCCCCAAGATCTCCAAGTCCAGTCTTTGACAAATACCCACCAAGCCCTGTCCCAAAGTGCAGTGTCTGCTTGCTTCTGTCCCCTTCCAGGGGGTGACTCTGCCACTGCCCTGGGCAGCCCTTCCCATGCTCTGCTACTCTTTCAGAGAACGAGTTGCAATTATTTTGGAAATGCTGCTGTTTAATTCAGTGACATGCAGCAGAAGGGTGAAATCCCAGCTGAACTGGAGTCTCAGAGCATGTGCTGGTCTGGCTGGAGCCCCACTGTCAGTTTCCATGGCACTGCACGCTGGCACTGAGAAATCAATGCTGACAAATGACTTGCTTTGCTAAACCTGAGCGGTTTAACATCAGAAACGTGGGGAGACAGCACGTGATGAAAGCCACGGAGTCTGGCCAGGGGGAATCCAAACAGGCTGTGCTTCCCGCTCAGGAGCAGAGCCATGCTGCACTCAGCAAATGGGCTTTACTTCCAGAGGGAAATGCTGGAGGAATACGAATCAGAGCTGCACAGTGAAGATCAATTGAAATACACTTATTTCCTTCCACGCAGCCATGAGCTTTGACTCTGTACAGACACAAACACATATTTACTGCGCTGAATAAACTCATAAATTATTCTTTAACTGCAAGAAACTATTAGGTGTGAAATCATGAGAAAGTTATTAAATGGGGCTGGCTAATGTTTACAGAATGGGTGGAATGTTCTGTACCCTCTGATGTAGCAATACAGAACATGAAGATGTTAAGGAATCATAATAAAAAACTTTTATGAGAGCAGCAGCACAGCTGCAGTAAAGGACTGAAGGATGTTGGAGAAACTTGGCTCCAGCTTCCCTGGAGGGGCTGACAGATCTTTAACCCCAGCGAGCAGCCTGAGGAACCCGGGGGTCTGTGCACCCCTTCAGGCCCTGCCTGGGGTGACCTAACTGTGGCCTTCCAGTGCCTGAAGGGGCTGACAAAAAACGTGGAAAGGGACCATTTACAAGGGATGGAGTGCCAGGACACAGGGAATGGCTTCCCAGTGCCAGAGGGCAGGGATGGATGGGATATTGGGAAGGAATTGTTCCCTGGGAGGGTGGGGAGGCCCTGGCACAGGGTGCCCAGAGCAGCTGTGGCTGCCCCTGGATCCCTGGCAGTGCCCAAGGCCAGGCTGGACATTGGGGCTTGGAGCAGCCTGGGACAGTGGGAGGGGTCCCTGCCCTGGCAGGGGGGGCACTGGATGGGGTTTAAGGTCCCTTCCAACCCAAACCATTCTGGGATTCCCTGATTCTGTGATCATTCTATGACCCAGCACTGCCAAAATGACCTGTACAGGCCTCTGCTATTCCAAGAGAAGTTTCTCTAAGTCATTTTTTAAACGGAGACCTCCCTCCTGTGCATCGGCAGCGCTTGGGCTCAGTCAGGCAGGGAAAATGCAGTTCAGTCAAGGACATGTTCCTGTGTTTCAACATCTCTCATTTTCCCCATTCCCAGCCTCTCCTCATGTTCTCTCTAATCTTTTTCCAACTCTCATGACTTTCACTTTCAGGAAAGACTCATTTAGCTCAGGAACACTCTTGTCAAGGGAAGGAAGGGAAGATGAAACAGCCAGTCATAAAGGTGGAATTACACACGTCCAATTTGTAATGACTGTACTTAAGATGCACTTAAAGACAATGGCAGCACCTTCATTGCTCTGTTATTGCTTCTTACAGCAACGTGCCCCATTACTGGCAAATAAATCCCAGAATCCCACTGTATAATGATTGTGTTTCTTCTTTCACAGATATCACAAAAAATACAGTAAAAAACTATGAAAAATTTTGACCAAAACTGCAAATAGCAAAGAAATTCTACATCCAGGACTACTGAGTTGTTCTTCTTGGAAATATGAAGAGACCTTCAAGGCTTTTAATCAGCACTGGAGTGTTTGTCACAGGACAGGGATTTAGCAATGGAGCAGTGCCTCAAGGATTGAGTGTTTTCCTTTGATCCATTTCAATTCACCCCATCTCTTATTTCAGTTTCTTGTTCATTTTTAATTTAAATGTGTGCTTGACAGAAGTGTTAAAATGTCATAGAAATAAATTGTTACTGATACATTTTTAAATTTATATTTGCTTTGCAAGAACTGTTGGCAGGCTCCAAGATGTTCCAGTGCCCGTGGAATCAATCAGTGATCACAGGGAGGTGTTGGGACCTTCCACATCATCAGGCATTGGCCTGCAGCTGATACAGGGAAGGAATTGTTCCCTGGGAGGGTGGGGAGGCCCTGGCACAGGGTGCCCAGAGCAGCTGTGGCTGCCCCTGGATCCCTGGCAGTGTCCAAGGCCAGGCTGGACATTGGGGCTTGGAGCAGCCTGGGACAGTGGGAGGGGTCCCTGCCATGGCAGGGGGGGGACTGGGTGGGGTTTAGGGGCCCTCCCAACCCAAACCAATCAGTGATTCTTTGATTCTACAACTGAAATTCACAAGGAAGGCCTGTCCTTCCCAGGATTTCTGTGCTTCTTTATGCAATTTTCTTCACTGAATTTGCTCACTCACTTTCTGGACAAAACTTGTCACAACAGACTCCTGCAGTGCCTCTCAATGCCAGGGGGCATTGACAGTAGGAGAATAATCTGGATGTTGTGTCTGTGCATTCTCCAACCACACAAGAGCTCAGGTGTGGGTGCCAGTAGGGGCTGCAAAGCCCAAGTCCCCCCTCGACAGTCCCCAGGCTGGAGAGAGGGAAGGTCCTGAGCACAGGCTGAGCACCTCTGCCCTGGGGCCTGGGGGCTGCTGTCCCCATCGCTGGGGACACTGCTGGCAGCCCTGGCACAGCTCTGGGGCACAGAGGGAGGACCCAGCACCTCCTTTCCCCACTGCTCTGCTGCCATCCCCTCACTCACTGGGCACTGATGCTCCACCACGCTGCAAAGGCTGGCAGATCTCAAAGCCAATTTGGTATTACCACTAAGAGAGTGAGAAGGAAACAGCACAAGAGCACAGCAGAGCAATGATGATATTTACGCTGTGAGGGATGAAATTAATTTCATTGCAAGTGGTCGGACACGTGGACTATAATTGGGGAACTCTGCAGCAGAGATCTCAGCTGTGTCTCTCCACGCAGTTAGTGCAGCCAAATCCCCTGACAAATGAAAAATAGCATTGCTTCCCACAGCTGCAAGGGCACCAGCAATGGAGAGTTTGACTATATTTACATGCTTCTCCCTCTCAGTGAAGAATGTATCAGCACAGAGGTGATTTCTGTGGGGGTTTGCAGGGTGCTGCTCATGGGGAGGACTGAGGTGACAGCAGAGGTGTCCCCAGCAGCAGGGGAGGCGATGGCAAAGAGTTCTGGTGTTTTTATCACAGAGCAGAGGTGGAGCAAACCTTGGCCACAAAAACCTGGGCAAGGCAAAAAATCCCAAGAGCCAAGTCAAAGGTGCATGGTGAGGGCAGGGCCTCGGCCAGGGAAGGTGGGCTGGGGGTCTGCTCGAGGGGCTGGGGGCCTGGCAGAGGCTGAGCTCGGGCTCCTTCTGCCTCGAGTCAAATGGTACCAAACTCTTGCCATCCTCGTGCTCGGGGCACCTCTGTTTATGTTCCTGCCCCTGGGGCTGCCCCACTCCCCTGGGTGGGGAAAGGACAGGGAGAGAGCTGGGCTGTGCCCTTGTTCCTGAGCACAGACCCTGCAGCTCTGCCTTCTGCAAGCCCAGGAGCTGCCAAACCCAGCTGGGGATGCTGCTGGGGAGGGAGCAGAGGGAGCCTGGGGCTTCTGGCCCTGGGTGGAAGGGTACTCCAAGGGCTTGAACCGTGCTCAGAGCACGGCATCATGAGGAGCAGGGGCTCCCAGGGCTGTCCCTCGGGGCTGGGACAGGCCTGGCTGAACCCACCACGCTGAGGGTCACACTGCGGCTTCACCAAGGCAGATACGAGCTGGGTCTGTGTCAGAAATAAGGCAAGATTGTCAGATCTTGGCAAATGTCCTCAACTCTGGCCTTGAACACGGGCACAGGGAATATCTGTCTGCTGCTCACACGAGTCTGGGAGGCAGAGCTGGCATGAACCATGCTTTGGGGCACCAGGTCCCCAAGGGCTCCCTCCCAGCCCCTGCCTTTTGGATGGTCATCCCACCAAAACCCCCTCAAATCTACAGGCCCAGGTAGGAGATTCTTGTTGTTTGCCTGGGATTATGGATGTGATACCTCCCTGAGGTGCAGAAAGACACAGGCTGGCATTTGGAAAGCTGGCTTGAATAAGAATTTTGAAAGTATTTGTATTCTTAAACTCATAAAGTGTCAAGGGATGCCACTGCCACGGTCTCTATCCAAGCACTTTTTAGCCCAAAACATAATGAAATGTAAAGGAAAGGAAATGAGAAAATGTGAGGAGTGTGATTTGCCTATTGTTGTGTAGCTCGTATCTACAAATTGCTTAGCACAATTCTGTTAGTTACTCCAGGAATGTGAGTGTGCATGAATTTTACCTGGTTATTATTATTATTTCTAGCAGAAGTCAGCCCTGCCACACGCAGAGCCTGCGAGTCCCAGGTGATCATCATTAGCAGATCAAATCCCAGCACTACGAGGAGCATATTAACACCACAATTCTCAGGAACAGCTCTAATAACACTTTCTGACAGCCAGAGCAGCCATAAAGTGCTGCTGCTCACGCCCCGATAAACTGCTTCCCAAAGTGTTTTATGGAATATTCATCACTCTGTGGAAATAATGCAGCTCTCAGAATGTTATTATCCATCTTTTCCTTGTGATCTTCTCCAGGCAGAGTGGCCTCATCCCAGGGGTTGGGTGTCCAGGCACCACCACTGACTGGAGAGAGGCTGCCCAGAGCTCAGGGAGTCTCCAGGGCAGGGAAAGCTGGGCTGCAGAGCTCACAGCTCCATCAGAGGCTGACAGATAAACAGCACCATTCAGGACTTGAACAGAGCTGCACAGGCAGCACCCAAAAATGCAGTGGAAGAAAACAGGAGAGTGGAGCAGAGGTGGTTAAACAGGCTGTGTGAGCTGAGTCCCACAGGAGGCTGCTGAAGGCAGATTTCTCCCTCTTATCCCAGAATCCCAGACAGGTTTGGGCTGGGAGAGACCTCAAAACACATCTCATCCCACCTGCCACGGGCAGCTTCCCCTTCCACTGTCCCAGGCTGCTCCCAGCCCCATCCAACCTGGCCTGGGACATTTCAGGGACAGCACATCCCTCACTGGAGAAGGGGAGAGATTCCCACCCCTGCAAGGCTGCCAGTCACTCTCTCCTTCCCAAACTTCTCCCCGGGCAGGGTTTTTGTGGATGCAGGTTTCCTCTCCAGCTAACAAGGCTCACATGGTGCCACAAGATGCCCTCACGCCGTCACACCTTCCCTGGCACCACGGCTTGGTGATGTGGCAGCTCTGGCACAGCCCTGCCTCTGCCTTCTGGGTCACTTCCCCTTGAATTTCATTTCCTTTACAAGTTCAATATCCTGGCAACTCTTTCAGCTCCTGCAGATTTATGCTGTGTGTGGATTTGGTGGCAGCAGCAGAGCCCCCGAGCTCTGCCTGCACACGGGGGTCAGGGGGCAGGGGCCAGGACACTGCCCATGTCCTGGGGGGACAGAGCCATCACACCGTGGCTCAGCTCCTCTGGATTCCTGGTGCAGGGCTGGCATTGGACTGGCAGCACCTGGGGGGTGAGTGTCTAATCCGAGCAGAGGTGAAGGGGGAGCTGTCAGGTGAAAATTAACCTGCAACGAAGACCAGAACCCCCTCTCCAGAGACAGGGAGTGACTGTCCACAGGCACTGCGGTGTCCAGTCTCTGTCACCTGGCAATTAATATTGTTCAACTGTCCACCAATTACCTGCTGCTGAATTTATGTCAGTATTTCCACTGCACACCTTCCACCCACACCCATGATCTCCCACCGTGCTGCTCCTGTTCCCCTGTCACTGTGAGTGCTCACAGGACTGGCAGGGAGGGGTCACTGACAGCTGCCCATCAAAGGCATTGCCCACAGCTTCTCTGTTGCAGTGAATGGCTCATCCTGGAGTTCTCTAGGGGGTTCCATAAAGTACGAAAGGTTTTTATTCTTCCTAGATTACTTTTATGTGTCTGTGGGAATAGCTCTCTGAAGGCATGAGAAGTCAGAACTGAAATAATCCCTGCCTTAAATCAAATCTGTAAAAATTTTGATTATTTGTCTCTGAAGTCCTGTCAGGCAGCTCTGAGAACTGCAGAGCTCACGGTGTGGTCACCAGCTCCAGCCCCCACTGGAGGGACAGTTGTGTTTTCCTGCAGCACTGGCTGCCAGTTGAAGTAAAAGGGTTCATGATTCCCTGGTTTTTGTCAAACAGCAGCTGAAAGGTGGCATCTCCAACCCTGAGCTGAGAACAGCTGCAGGGCTTTCCCATCCAGCAGGATCAGGTGTGTGTTTGCACAATGGCACGGTGGAGAACACCACAAGTGGGTCTGGCAGTGTCTGAAATCAGAGGGAGATTCGTGCATGGTTCCTGCACGTGTGCAGTGACAACCAGAGCACGGACGCTCTGACCAGCTGGGTTTTACCTTCCCATTCCCACCGACCCATCCCAGTGCCTCTGGACGTGCCAGTGCCTGCACTTTGCTTGACTTGTTGAACAAAAATCGGCTTCGACGGGGAACCTCATATGAAAGGAAAGCTTGCACAGCAGTAGTGGATTTGATCTCCATAAGCACTTGGAAACCCAAGAAATATTAATATAGAGGCGCTTTGAATTGCCGGCTTTGTTTTCTCTGGATGCTGAGGCAAAAATTTAAATAGCAAATGTTTGAGTTCACGGTGGAAAATAAATCTACATGCTCGAGGAAACCTCCCTTTCCTCCCCAGCGCTGCAGGTAGAGCTTTTGTGTGTTTTACACATCGCTGGGTGACGGCTGTTCACAAGGATGCAGCGTCAGGCACCGCACGGTGTCGTTTATTTATCCCATTTCCCTCGGTGCCAGCAGAGCCTGTACACAAACCTGGATCAGGGCTGAGGGGAGCACACAGAGCTGGATTGGGAGGAGCTGTGCTGGGGGTCCCGGGGGAGCACTGGCCCCAGGGCGGGGAGGGGGCTCCTGGGTGTGACCCTGCCTGGGGAGCTCAGGGGTCACACAGGGGACCAGGGGGTGGCAGGGGCAAATGAGAGGTGCAGAAGCACCAAACCATGGTGGGGTGGCCAAGGTGAGGTGGAATTGGCTGAGGTGGAAGAGGAAGGTGCGGAGGCAGGTGAGGAGTGCAGCACAACGTGGCACCCCCAAGTGGCACAGCCTGGCACCCCCGAGTGGCACAGTGTGGCACCCCTGAGTGGCACAGCCTGGCACCCCCGAGTGGCACAGGGTGGCACCCCTGAGTGGCACAGCCTGGCACCCCTGAGTGATGCCTTAGGTTTTAACTTTTCTATTTTCAAATTCTGTACTGCTCAGAGTGTAACTCTGAAGTTCCTTGGAGCCTGTAATTCCTGCTCTCTTGTACTGGGCAGACAGAACAAAGCCTCTCCAGGCTTTGCCTTCAAGGACAGCCAGGCTGTTTTTAGGCCCAAAATGTGGAAACTAAAGATTCTAAGGGGGGCAAGCTGAGGGGAGTTACATCGTTAAACTGGGGCTTTAATTGGAGAATTAACCCTGATATGCAAATGATCCAAACCTATCAAAGTGTGAAGAACTCGTGACCTGGGGTCCATCTTGGGGTCCAATTTTTGGAAGCAGCCTCTGGCTCCCCCAGGGTGTACCTTGAAGGCCCTTCAAATAAATACCTGTCTTTATTCCCTTCCTCTTGTCTGGGCTCTGTTTCTGGGTGGCTGGAGGAGGCATCATGAGTGGCACAGCGTGGCACCCCTGAGTGGCACAGGGTGGCACCCCCGAGTGGCACAGCCTGGCACCCCCGAGTGGCACAGCCTGGCACCCCCGAGTGGCACAGCCTGGCACCCCCGAGTGCTCGGGAGGCTGGAGGTCACAGCACGGGGCCCAGTGACACCACACGATCCCCTGGGAACACCGCAGAGCCCTCGGGTGTCCTTCCCCTGGGATCACCGAGCACATCACTCACTTGTGGGCTGCTCTGGCTGCTCCTCACGGGATCGTAGCACAGATGATTTGAATGCTCATCTAGTCCGTGCCATTATATAAATTATTATCCAATATTATGCCAGACAGAAATACAGCAGCATATAAGGAAAAGTGGATGCCTTGTACAAGAGGGTCATGATAGATAAAAATGGTAATGGGCACTGTAGTGCCATAATCAAAGTCTAATTGTCTCATTAATTAAGAACAATATTCGGTTATGTATTGGGTCCTGAAGTGATTATGACTCAAATGCCTACTAGAACTCTTGGATTTATCCTCTGCCTTGCAGTTTGCAGCCAGGCAAAGCATTTGGTGGAGGTCGAACAGTTCAATTGCTGCTTTAAAATGCAGTTGAACTTTAGGCGTGGATAATCCCGGCCGTGCCGCTCGCTCGCAGCCCTCGCTCGGCCGGCACAGGGAAACCTCTGCATTCCCACAGCTGCCAGAATCCTGCTCTGGGGGCGAGCAAAAGAGGCACCTGGGGGGGCCCGGACCCCTCGGGGTTCATTTATCCACCGCTCACAGGGCAAACACCCGAATGTCTCCTTCCCCCTCCCATTTTTTACACCAATCTAATTTTCACAAGTTTCCTGCCAAACGTGAACCGCTGGTAACAGTGGCTCTTCTGGGGTAATTAGATCAAGATTCCAGCAATTTGCTGTAGGGCCTGATCTCAGACCATCCTTCACACATGTCTGTGCTAGATCTGTCTTTAAATTATATTATAATGAGCTTGGCAGCACTATTAATAATCCAGCAAATCATGGCAGAGTGTGGTTTGATTTCATCGCTATAATGTGTACAATTGAAGGCAAGTAGGTGATTGCCACAAGTTTCTGCCCTGTTTAATCATAAAAATCAAATAGGAGGATATATGACCGTCTAAAATTAAAAATACTTGAGCTCCTTTACAGCAATAAAATGGATTTAACATAGGAAGTTAAATAATTTATTTTGAGGTGGCACAACTTTTTAAAATACCATTAGGGTCCTGCCCCTGGGGGTTATCTTATTTAAATGTTGTAGTTTCTGGTTTTAATAAATGAGCATTTGCCTCCCTTCAGGTAGGTGAGGTGGGCCTGGGCCATCTCCCACCAGGCAGGAAAAGGAGCTGGATTGATATCTTCTGTGTTTTGGTGAGATTTCCTCCCCTGCAGGGTGACAGGAGAGAGGAGGAGCGAAGAGAACAAAAGCTCTGCTCTGTGATTTCGGGCCTGTCCCCACGCTCTGGGTCACTGGTGCCTTGAGGGGCACAGATGAGCCCCCAGGGGAACGCGGGATGGGGACAGCAGGGCTGGGACCACTCTTAATGAGGGAGGATGTGTGCCAGGCTGTGAGAGCCACCAGGGACCTTCCTCAGGGCCCTTTAACGAGACTTCTTTAAAATCTTGATTAATGACTTGGGCAGAGGAAGAGGGAAATTTGGTGGCAGTGCAAAGTGGAGAGATCTCGTCAGCGCAGGAGGGGGCTGGACCACGGCACAGAATTCCCAGGTGACCACCAGCACTGGAGAAAGGCGGCTGTGATGAGGCACCAGGGAAGGCAGGACCGTGCAGCCGGGGCGAGGAAGCAGCAGCAGGAGCAGGGCAGAGGGGATCAGGCCAGGCTCTGGCAGGCTCTGGGTGCCCGAGGGAGCAGCATTGCTCACCTGGCACTGCCCCGGGCCACAGGGGCTCAGCTCTGAGGGGAACAGGGCTGCAGCTGGAAGAGGACAGGCTGCAGGAATGGTGTTTGCCTCACGGGTGGTGATGGGCCTGGCTATGGGGTGGGTGCTCGGCTGCAGACCCCAAACAGATCCCCCTGGTGCCACGGCTCTTCCCTCACGTGCTGCATTCTATCGACAGACAGGAAACGTAAACGACATTGATTCTTCTTTCCTTGCTTTACTTTCATTTAAAAATTAAAAAGGTGTGAAGTTTCATTGAATTGCAGCTTCCTGGAGCCACTGAGCAGACAGAACCATTTCACAACCTGGTTTTTTCAGTCTGTATCCACATTGCTGCTGGAGACTGAATCCTGCTTCCAAGTCCTTCTGGAGCACGCCCATTTCTCATTGCCTTTCTTCTAATAAAAATGTCAAAAAGAGAAATAGAACATAAACAGAAATGTTCTTGGTTTTATCCTCTGTGCAGAACAAATGTAAATTGAAAAATCAAGTGTTTGGATGCTGTGGGAGGCAGCGTTCCCAGCTCACTCCCCGTTGGTGCTGAGCGGTGGGTCTGGGTCGGGAGGGGTGTCTGGACTGGGAATCCTGCGGGGAGGAGCTGCCCTGAGGCCAGCGAGGCTGGTCTGAACTTTGAACCCATGGTGACTGGGTGATCCTGTGCTTCCAGTGATCCCCAGCGAGGGTCACAGGAAGGGCCACGTCACCCTCGCAGCCTGTCCTTTGATGTTCCGTGTTCTGCCATCCAAAACATCATCCCGAGTACTCGGCACGACATAAACACCAGCGTAAGAGATCTTGTTGTTTCCCTCTTCTCACGTACTGGGATAAATATAGACTCAGTGAGGGTGAGAGACAGTAAATTAAAATTCTAAAGAAAATGTTTCTTTGCGAGTTCTGCTGCTCGTTGCGATGAGAAAACATTGAGAGCTTCCAGTACCAGAGGGAGGATACTGGTCCAGACAGACACGGGAGCAGCTCAGGAGACAGGGTTATTCTGGAAACAGAAAAGCTTCTCACACCCAAGGCACAGCTCTGGGCCAAAGCAGGTGACACCAGCAGTGACCCTTCCCTCCGAGGGCTGAGGGGCTTGGCCAGCTCCTGGGTCCAGCTGGCATCGCTGCCACAGCACACGGCACTGGGTGGGGATGGGGCAGAGCCTCGCACGCACAGGGAGCTTTCAGCTCCGTCCCTGCTCTGCTTTTATCTTACCTTTCGTCAGACAGCCAGTAAAAAGATAACTTGGTCTTTCACAGCTTGACCTGAATCGGCAAGACTGGCAGAAGTAAACATCTTCTGCTTCCCCCCGAACAATTTGATATGCAGCTCTGAGAGAGGCTAAAAAAAGAACCCTTTCATCTTCGTTTCCTGAAGTCATTTTTTTATCATACTCTAAATTCATAGATAAAACCCCAGGCGATTTCATTGGATTAAGAATGACCACAAACATGACAGAGTGTCTCCCCATGACATTAATATGCTCGTAATTGATATATTCACTCTGTGTCTTTCTCCTGAGGTTGAGATCACTGTCGTTGCCCTGGTGCAGTCTATCTCCTCAGATCTCCCTCCACACATATGGGCACAGGTACGTGTTTATCTCCAGTGCCAAAATCCAGCAGAACAGTAAATTATTCTGCCTGCTCGGGAACAAATCTGCCCACAGTGCTGTGTTCCCTGATTGCTTTCCTGCAAAAGCAAACCATGGCCAAGCCCAGGTCAGCAGGAGGGTGTGGGACACCCCTCCCACGAGGTGCTGGCTGAGCAGTGCATCCACCCCAGCCCGTGGCTGGCTCTGGTGCATGTGCTGCAATAGTTTGGGGGTGGTGTTGGTGCTCACCCAAACATTCCCGAGTAATAACTCAGCTGCAGGAGGCGTCTGACTGCTCAGCACTGAAAAATCAACTGCTGCATTTAATTAAACAAGAAACTAACCCAGAACACTCCGTGTTTCTTGACTTGTTCTTACTCACTTTGAGGAAGCCCTGGTGCACTTTTCCCACAGCACCACACTCCTTGTCTACCCAAAATGGTCCCTAGTGACCAGTGATCCCCTGCCCGGATAAAAGTGTCATGTCCAGTCCTCTCAGAATAAATAAATTCCCTATCTGGGGCAAAAGTAAAACCCTGGATAAAAGGGAAAGTATGATAAAAAGGAGGAAAGTGATAAAAAAAGCATGATAAAAAAAAGCATGATAAAATCAGGATAAAAAGTTCTTAATTCAACTCTGCCAGGCAGGAGGTGGATCTAATTTTCACTTTAAATAGACTCTGGCTCTAGTTTTTATTCTGCTATTTAAGAACAAGGATAATGACTATGGGAGCCTCTAGTTAGTGCAATACTACTGCAGCATGGAGGAATCATCCCTGCAGAGGGGTCTGGACAGGCTGGATCCATGGGCCAAGGCCAATTGTGTGACGTTCAACGAGGCCAAGTGCCGGGTCCCGCGCTCGTGTCACAACAACCCCGTGGAATGCTCCGGTTTCGGGAAAGAGTGGCTGGAAAGCTGTCCAGCGGTAAAGGACCTAGGGGGGTTGACAGGAGCTGAACATCAGCCCAGGCGGGCAGGAAGGCCAGCGGCACCTCGGCTGTACCAGCCACAGCGTGGCCACCGGACCAGGGCAGTTGCCGTCCCCTGTGCTGGCCGCTGCTGGGGCACCTCCAGTGCTGGGGACAGCTCGGAGCTCCTGAGGACAAGGAGGACACGGAGGGGCTGGAGCGTGTCCAGGGAAGGGGACGGAGCCGGGAAGGGGCTGGAGCACAATCTCGATCCAGGGTTCCTCGAGGTGGACAGAAACACCTTGACCACAAGGAGATTTTGGGTCCTTGTTTACCCTGCCTGAGGAGGGAAGGATTTGGGGATTAATCACAGAGCCCTCCCTGCCTTGGCAGCTGTGGAAACAAGGCCTGAGAGGAGGGGAGGGAAGAGCTCTGCTCTGACCTTTGCTGGTAATTAATCATGAAGTGTAAGAATTTGTTTGCTCGCAGCCTTGGACGGGGATTGCAAATGATCACCCAGAGATAGGCTCAGGGCTTGGGGGTTTTTTTCTCCTTTTTTTTTTTGCTCGGTAACAATTTTCCTGCCCAGCTCTGGTAGCTGAAATTACATTTGACTTGAGCTTCTTGGATCTTCACAGCACTGAAAACCAAAGAAAATTAAAGGACAGTGATTTTTGCATAATTTCACTCATACTAAGAATTTCCAATTAGGAAGGCATAAATTGATCCTCTTTGCTTTAATATCTTGGGCTTTTTTCCCCTGCACAGATAACAGCTGAGTTTTAATTCATTTTAATTCTATTACCATCCATAACATCATGCACTGTGATAAGTATCTCTCCTGTACACAAATGCCTTTGAGAACTACCCATCAAGTACTTATTTAACCTCATTGTCGAAGGAATAATGGCATTTCCTGTATGTGTTTATTTTGCCTCATTTGTGGAGCAAATTAACTTTTTTACACAAACACACCGGTATTTTTTTCCATTGACATTGTTCCCAGCAAGGCTCCACTTTCTGGCTTGCATTCCCTAAAGGTTTCCTACATCTCTTTTAGTGCAACACTCAGTGCGTGTAACCAGACTTTTATTCTCAGCATTGTTATTAAATATGATTACAATGTGACACAAATTTTACTGAGGTGGGTGGGACGGAATTCTTACAGGAAATGCAGCATATTTAAATTATGATGTGGATGAGAATTTGGTCTTTTAGGAAAGAAATGCCAAGTTGCTACACAGAAACGTGTGCTGCATCATATGTGCTGCATAATGCTAAAGAGAATACAGGATCTTTTTATTGTTGTTATCCAACTCCTCACGAGGGCCTTTGCAGGGAAAATTATGTAAGTGAAGCCAAAGTGCTCTAAAAAATCCTTCAGTGTGATGGATATTTTTTACTATGGGAATAAAACTGCTGCAGTCGATCATAGTTACAGACTCTCGCTAGAAACAAAACCGAGTTTCTCAGGGAAGAGGACATTGAGACACGGCTTGGAATTCACTGGGCTGCACAGGGCAGCACCCAAAGGGGAACGGCTGGGATTGACACCACTCCTCGTGTCTGAAGGTCTTGAGCAGTGTCCTGGGGGATCCTGGCACTGACCAGCCGCTGGCACTGACCAGCCTCTGGCACTGCCGGCGGTCACCGCAGACTCCCACCCGAGGCACTGCCATGTCCAGCTGGGATGGGAGAGAACTGGGATCTGAGCAGGAACAGAGGGAACTGGGATCTGAGCAGGAACAGAGAGAACTGGGAGCCTGAGCAGCCCCAGAGGAAACCAGGAACCAGAGAAGGAATGGAGGGAACTGGAAGTCTGAGCAATCCTGGAAAGAACCAGGAGCCTGAGCAGCCCCAGAGGGAACTGGGAGCCAGAGAAGGAATGGAGGGAACTGGAAGTCTGAGCAATCCTGGAAAGAACCAGGAGCCTGAGCAGCCCCAGAGGGAACTGGGAGCCAGAGAAGGAATGGAGGGAACTGGAAGTCTGAGCAATCCTGGAAAGAACCAGGAGCCTGAGCAGCCCCAGCACGTCCGACAGTGTCCAGCAGCTGCGTGTCCCCCACGGGCAGCAGCATCGTCCAGCACGGCTGGGAAGGTGTGAGCCTGGGGGGAGGAAGGTCCCCTGAGCCTCTCCAGCCAGGTGACACCTGTGGGGATGCTTGTCCTTGTTGTTCCCCTGGGCTCTTCCCGTGGTGCTGCTCTGGTGCTGGCAGTGGCAGCCCGTGGCTCGCAGCAGCTGGGGTGACCCCAGCCCGCACTGGGGAAGGAGGGGCCCTTTGGGAGAACCCACTGGTTTAATTTTAAAGGTGTTCCACTCACAGCCAGCAAAGTCTGTGTCGCTGTGCAGGGAGCTTGTCACCCCTCTGCGTGATTAATACCCTGCAATCACAGCGCTGGCCTTTCCTGCCTGCCACAGGAGCTGACGACAGCAAATCAGTTAATTGCAGGCCTAATTAAAATATTAGTATGCTCTGTATTGGCAGTGGATGCACTTGTGTTCTGTCTCCCCCATTCCTGCCCTGGGCCGTGAGCAGCCCCCAACACCCTCCAGCTGCCAGAACGGCCCCTCTGAGCCCAGGGCTGCAGGGCTGGGCAGACACACCCTGTAAATGCTTCACACGGTGGTTTGTGCCTTCTGGGAAAGGATGTTTTCCGCACAGAGATGGAATTTGCAGTTTGGCTGCTGAGATAAAAAATTCATCTCTGAGATTCGGACTGGAAAGGGAAAAGTCTTAACAAAAAAATCAGGTTCCCCAAATGGCACCTGTGAACACTCCAGTTCAGGTGAAGAGAAGCAGCACGAGTGCAGCTGCCGAGAGCAGGTACAAACCCACTCATCAGGACCCAGCTCAGCTGGCATCTTCTGCACCTGGAAATGGGAGAGCTCGTGGGAACGGCAGGGGCTGGGCAACCTCAGAGGGTTCATTTTTGGAGACCAAACCCGTGAACCTTTGTCTCAGCACACGGAGGGATTCCAGGGGCTGGTTCTGTGCAGGTCCAGGAGCTGGACTCGATGATCCTTGGGGGTCCCTTGCAGCTCAGATATTCCATGATTCTGATTCTGTGGTGGTATAGCTTTTCTCAGCTTTTTCTCAGTGCTGTCACCAGGGGAAGTGACTGGTGGGTAGGTAAGAACAAACCACACCGTGCTGCCGTGTGTGTTCTCACCTCCTTTGTTTCCCTGCCCACTCTCCAGCGCTTCTCACACTGAGTGGTTTTTTCCCCTTTCCATTTAAAATGTAAAAGTTTGAGGAGTTATTTTTCTGCAAATAATTAATCATGTTCATGCATTCCTGGGTCTTCACCTCTTGTCACAGAAAAAACAAAATGGAAAATATAACCATATGGAGGAGGCAGTAATAACAGGATAAAATACTGCTGACCTCTTCGCGCCTTCACTTGAAATTAGCATTTATTTTTTTCCGTGTTTGATGCTCTGTCATTACAGGCTATGTGTGTGTTTTAGTTTTTTTATTAATAAACATGGTAATTTAACAAGCAGGTTAATGGCAGTTTTAATGAGAAAGAATATTAATTGGACAGGCTGGGGGGATCTTGGGGCAGCTGCAGCTTTTTCCTTTCGAATCTCACTCACCCCATCCTCGAAAATACCCAGCATATGTGCCAGAGGTTGGGGGGTTGTTTCCATGTTGACAGTTAATGCCCACAGCTTGTACTATTTTGTTTCGTTTCACAGAGCCTTTGCACAAATGTGGTTTTGGGCTGCCCCAGCCTGGGATTTGCACATTGCCAAATCTTCAAAGGTTTGCATAAACAGGCGCCTTGCTCTGGGTAAGGCAGACAATGTGACCATCTGCCTTTCTTCTGCAGCCAAATGAAAATCGCAGGAAGTATGGGGCTTGTCATTTAAAACAGAGCCCTGGGTCCTCTCCTCTCCCTCTCCCTCTCCCTCTCCCTTTCCCTTTCCCTCTCCCTCTCCCTCTCCCTCTCCTCTCCAGCCCTGGCAGTGCAGGGGGATGTTTGCACCCCACGGGGGCTGTTCCAACATTAACCGTGTGATGGTTCCCTGATTCTCTGATTGCTCAGTGCAACCAGGGCTCGGTGTGGGGCAGTGACCCTTGGAGTGGGTTTGCTGAAGGTGGGGCTGAGTCTGTCCCTGTCCTTTGTCCTGCTGCTCCACAGACACCTCAGACTCCTTCTCTGCGTGTGGGTCCTCGTGCCCCGGCTGCAGTCCTGAGCAGGGAGGACAGCGCTGGTCTCTAGAGGGGACAACCCCTGCCTGGCTTTCCACCAACTCACTCCAGAAACCTTTACATTCAAATGGTGAGTGAGAACAAACACCTCCCTCCTCAGCGGATTTATGGAACTGTTTGCTCTCCAGAGATGCTGAACAGACAGCAGCAAGTCAGATTTACATGGAGATACTCCAGCAGAAACCACGTTTTCTGCAGTGGAACAGGAAATCACCATCTCTTAAAACCAGTTTGCAAAATGAGCAGATTTATGGTGATTGTGTGATAACAACACACAGTTTATACTGTACAGCAGTTTTACAATATTGTCTTAATGCTGCCATCAGCGTGTCACAGCCCACGATGGAGTTTCAGGCTCTCCATAAATCTCACAGGGCTAATAAAGCTGAGGCTGGAGATTTACCACATGCACAGCAATTCCAAGTGCTCCTGCAAGCTGCTGAGGGCTGGTTTATTATCCAAGTATTGCTGTGCACATGGAATACCGAGGGTTTGTGCACAGAATTCCTGTCCTTGCACAGGGGACACGGAAAGGCCACGTCCTCCTCCTCCTCCTCTTCTCCCTCATCATTATCTGGCCATCAGGTTTCGGTGCATAACTGCAGTAGGTGCCTTGTGCTGACGAGTCACCCAAACATGAACTGCACCATTGCCAAGATATCAGGACTCTTCAAAGAATCAATAATAATAATAATGATAATAGGGATAGCTTTCTACAGGTCCTCTCCCATGCAGACTCATGGTGTCAGTGCTGGGGCTGGGTGTGCAGGTCCCACCTGAGTTTAACCCCACCTGCATCGAGCACCTGCAGCCCCTGTGCACTTTAGGGAGAGTTCCACGACCTCGGAGGCAAAACGCCGCAGTTTTGTTATCCCCAGCTCCATTACCCTTCCCTGTGCCCGGGGTGCCCCACAGCTGGGGCCCTGTGGCACGAGGGGTGGGCAGCAGATGTCTCCACTGCTGAGTGGTCTCCCACGACAGCAGCACAGGGCTTTGACACCTCCTGGCACCAGGCCCTCCCTTCAGACACTGATTTATACCTCTGGAACAGCCTCCAGCAGTTTGCTGACTCGTCTTCTGCCTCACAAAGCAAACATCGCTCTCAGTTCGCACCCCACGGTGGCACTCAGGGATTTATTCCTGTGTCAGCTCGGGGGCTGTTACTGGGGACGAAGGTGCTGAGCCCTGGCACGGTGCCCTGCGGACACTGGGCACTGCCTCCAGCCACGCTGGGTCCTGCTGGCCCCGGGGTGGACGGGGCTCTGCAACCCTGGCACAGGCTGCCCAGAGCAGCTGGGGCTGCCCCTGGATCCCTGACAGTGTCCAAGGCCAGGCTGGAGCAGCCTGGGACAGTGGGAGGTGTCCCTGCCATGGCAGGGGTGGAGTGAGATGAGATTTGAGGTCTCTTTCAATCCAAACCCTTCCAGGATTCCATTAAATGCTCCTCCCGTGTGAGGAGCTCTTGACTGCAGCAGCAGGGCATCTGCCTGCAATCAGCTCATCTCTCAGGTTTTGTGTTACAAGGGAATCTTCCTTTTTCATCAACCAAGTGTTTTTGCTGAGTCTTTGCTGTGAAATGAAGTAAGAGAAAATGATTTAATGAAACAGTAAATAATACCAAGTCTTCTGGCTTCATCCAAAGGGAAGGAGATCTATTTCACTTCAGCCTAGGTTTTCTCACTTGCTTACAGAGCTGAAAAAACCCTGCTGTTTGCTCCTGACCACTTTAACTCTATTCCTGTTCCCCACTTCTGCTGAAGATGGTCTCTGTAGCACCCCACACATCTCCCAGGCGGCTCAGCCCTCCTAAAGGAAACACAGAGACAGGAACTTGCTTCTCCAGGACACGTTTACACCGGCCCATGAGTGAGGGACTCCTTTTCTCCTCCTTTGCAGGTGCCCACAACCCCACAGCAAACATCTGGCATTGTGTGCCCAGGCAGAGCCTCCCCAGCAGCCCCAGCCCGGGGAATGCCAGCGCCTGCCCGCGCCAGCGGAGCCTCGCAAGGTGCCCCAGCAGGAGCTCCAGAAATCCTCACGGCTGCTGAGAGCCTTCTGGAGACAGGAACCTGACGCGACAAGAACAGGCAACTGCCAAAAAGAAGTTGGTTTTCTTTCGAGCAGGTTCAAATGGGACTTTCTGAGAAATCTGCATTTTCATCCAAGAGAGGATCCCCTTCAAAGCTCGGCTTTCTCTTGAGCTCCGGTATCAAAGCAAACTCACAATTTCAGCTGATCAGAAGGCAAGGAAGGCGCTTCAAGTGAAATGCCCAGAAAATTAGATTAATCAGAGTTGATAAGAATCAAGTGAGACAATTCTGCAGTGTGAATCCGACTGAAAATTGTACGATAACAGATAAAGTATTCCAATGGCAATATCCGATTAAAATAAACAAGTTATTATTTTCACAATAATTTGTTTGGCGCTGTCACACCATGCTCTGAATGAGGAAAGACAAAAGCAGCTTTGTGATCTAATTACTTTAAAAAATCCTATTAACAGAACAATTTGATCCAACTCTTTTGGAGCTGTCCCTGTTTAGAGCATTCATTCCTATGACAACTGAGCCTTTTCTTAAATGTTTCAATTATTTTGGGGCAGAAAATCTTTTGCGGGTGATGTCCTGCTATGGTATGCAAAAAATTTGGCAACAGATTAGGAGAAAAATAAAGTTCATTAAATCCTCTCTAAATGGCTCTGAGCCTGGAACAAAAATTGCCCAATACTCCTTCAAATCACAGTTACAAAATATGATAACTATGAGGTCCCAAAAATGTAGTTTTAGCAAAATATCATGTGGAAATGTGGTTTTGGGCACTGCCTGGTAGTAAAAAACATTTAATTACTTATTTCTTTAAAAAATGCAACTTGAAGATTGTTATAAATGAGTGGTTTTTTCTCAGTTTGGGTCACGCAGGTTTGGGTTTGGGGTTTTTTGGTTCGGGTTGTACGGATTTGAGTTCAAGGTTTTTCAGTTTGGGTTGTATGGGTTTGGGTTCAAAGTTTTTTCAGTTTGGGTTGTATGGGTTTGGGTTCAAGGCTTTTCGGTTTGGGTTGTACGGGTTTGGGTTCAAGGTTTCTTGGTTCGGGTTGTATGGATTTGGGTTTAAGGTTTTTCGGTTCAGGTTGTACAGGTTTGGGTTCAAGGTTTCTCAATTCAGGCTGTACGGGTTTGGGTTCAAGGTTTCTCAGTTCGGGCTGTACGGGTTTGGGTTCAGGGTTTCTCAATTCAGGCTGTACGGGTTTGGGTTCAGGGTTTCTCAATTCAGGCTGTACGGGTTTGGGTTCAGGGTTTCTCAATTCAGGCTGTACGGGTTTGGGTTCA
>VZRV01010994.1:38742-83518 GCA_013398115.1 Falcunculus frontatus | reverse complement strand
AGGAAGGAAGGGAGGGAGGAAGGAAGGAAGGAAGGAAGGGAGGAAGTGAGGGAGGGAGGGAGGAAGGAAGGAAGCGAGGAAGGGAGGGAGGAAGGGAGGAAGGAATGTCCCCAGTCCCTGGATGGTTTCTGTGATGGCTTTGGCTGTGTCACAGCCTCCCCTCAGGCCCCACAAGCAGCAGGGGCAGGGAGCAGAACCCGGCAGTGCTTTGGGGTGTTTCTGTACCAACACTCACTGCTGCTGTCCTTGAGCCCTCAGCAATGGTCATGTCCTTGACCAGCCCGTTTGGTGAGGTCAAGCCCCGACTCTGAGGCACTCATTTTGGTTTCATGGGCTGTACACTGAGAGCAAAGCCCAGCACAAAGCCCAGGGCTTTGCCCTGCCCCTGGGCACTCACGCTGGGCCCAGCCCCTCTCCTGGGGACACTCATTCTCTCCCAGCAATGTCTGCAATTCCAGCAGGTGCAATTGAAAATCCCACTGAGGCATTTGCTACCTTGACAATATAATTTCTCACTTTTTGGTCACAAACTCCATCTAATTCACTCTGGCTGAGGCTGGCAGGCAGCACACCATGGCAGGGCTGTTTCCAGCTGTGTCCTTTATGCTTTTCTCCCATGCTCCACTGAAGGGCTCAGACAGTTTCTCCCTCTTGTGCTTTTTTGCATAGTGGGACCATTGAAACGGGGGATCTGTCCTGAGCCACTCCTGGTGCTCCAGATGCAATCGGGGCACTTCTCCAGGTGCTCAGCCCTTCATCCACTGGGTTTTATTCAGCAGGTGGCAGTTTCACAAGGCATTCCCAGCTCCCCCTTGGGAGCAGGATCCCCCTTGGGTGCCTTCCTGACACCTTTGCAGTGCTCCCACTATTCCCTGCCAGGATCCCACTCACCCCTTGCTCCAGCTGTCCCCTCCTGACAGAGCATGCCACCACTGAGCAGGCACCCCTTCCCTGGGCACCCCTTCCCTGGGCACCCCACCCCAGCCCTGCACGTCACACACGTCCTGGGAGCGTTCCTTGGTCTGTAAAGTGAGCACAACAAAGGAGGAACAATTTAAAAAATGGTAAATCCCAAAAAGCAAATATTCATTCAGAATGAGAAAACAAGAGCTGGTGAATGAAGGTGTTCAAGCTCAGGAGCACAGCTGTGAGCGGGAGCTGCTTCAGAAAACCGACACAGCAAAATACTGGAGTGAAAATCTGGAAACTACGGATTTGGGACAACAAATCTCAAGTTCAGTAAGAGATCTGGCTTTCCATAAAGCACTGTGATTCCTCCACTTAGGGATAATAATCTACATTGTTCTTAAAAAGCAGGATGTCAGCAGCACAAACCAAATAATAGACCCTTCTTAGGCAGTGAGAGGATAATGGCTCCCAAGACAAAAGGAGAATTTATTTATCATAAAATACTCTTGAGAATCAGGCAGTCACCTGGTGTTTAATGCAGACATTGCAGACCCAAAGGAATTTTGCTTGAGTGTGACAGGGAGTGGGAAAGGTTTCTGTCTCATGAAAATTCATTGAAAATTACATTAATGCTGCTGGGAAGGCAATAGCATCCAGCAGGAATGGATGTGCTGCCTCATCCATATGGATCCCATTTGCTCAAGTCTCAGTCTGTACCCTGCTAATGGTCCTATCCAGAGGGCCACGGTCCATTGAGGAGCTGGTGACCAGGGAGCAGCCCCGTGTGGGCTGGGATGGACTCACTCCGGTGGAGACAGCTCCCAGTGCCACCAGTGCCCACACCTGCTCTCCTGGGAATATCCCATTGTCTGGCTGCAGGGACTGTGCATAGGGCTGTTTGCTCCCAGGACAATCCCGTAGGAGCTCTGCGGGCTGAAATGCCACGGTGCTTCTCCTTGGATGTGCCCAGTGGGACAGCTGGGCTCTGGCACCCCTGGGACATCCCAGGGACTTGCACTTGTTACTGTGGGGTGGCAGGAGGAAGCCTCGAAGAGCAGATAATCAATAGCAATAAATCAGTATTGGAAAAATAGCATGCACACGCTCGGCTCCTTTCATAGACCAATGATTTTAATTATTGAAACGCCCGTAGTGTTTGATTTGCTGTATCTTCAGGAAAACGGGCGGGAAGGTGGGAGTCTCCTTAGGAGCTCTGGAGGCCGGAGAACGCAGCCTTTCCTCACTTCCCTGCTGTGCTCAGAGCTGCTGCTCACTGTGCTCTGCCTCCCCCTGACCGCTGTGACCCCCACCCTTCCCACGCCCCCGAGCCCGCGGCGTGGAGCTGCCATCCATCATCCCCGGGGCTGATGGCAAACCTTCCCCGAGTGTGACTCTCTGGGGTCAGTGTCCTTTCAAATCACTGCCCAGCTCCCTTCAGCCCAGCCCTGTGCGAGCCCTGCTCGCTCCAGAGGTGCAGAGCTTCCCTCACCCTGCAGGAAGGAGCCGCAGCCCAAGCCCACAGACACATCTGACTGCCACTCATCCCCATCGGGATGGAGATTACTCTGTGCTCAGATAAGGCATTCAAGAACGCTCCAATTCATCTTTTTGTTGGGTTCTTTTCCTGCATTTCTTCACAAAAGACTTGTTTATACCTGACTTTCCTGATCAGATACAGGAAACAATAATCTATTATTAACCGATCCATCTAAGCCGGTATTTGCAGGTTCTGGATAATTACTGGCTCTTCTCCTACCTTGAAAGAATTCCAAACACCATCTGTGCACCTGAAGCACAAGGCAGGCAGCATTGCTGCCACACACAGCCAGTGCTGACCACTGGTGGCCACTGGTGACCACTGGGCTCCTTCCCTGACCCCCATGGCTGGGAAGCAGCAGGACTGGCCTGTGTGGCCTTTGTCCCAGGCTTAGTGTCACTGCTGGTGTCCCATCTTCCTCCCACCTTGTGTCTCCTGCTCCTCTTTGTGTCACCCAGAAAAGTGTCACTTGCCCTTTCTGACCTCCCTGCTTGGACACGGTGCCAACGAGCAACAGGGGCACAAAATCAGCCTTTTGAAAGTGATTTGTGTTTCCTCTCAAGAGGATGAACACGTGTTGGAAGGAAGGACATCCACCAAAGCTGTGTGTGCATCTCCCCACCTCACACAGTCCCCTAGGTAGATTTAATTTTTTCTGTCTTCTTAGGGTAAAAAAATGGCATAATCTGCTATATGAAACCAGTTCATATATATTCTACATATATACAGCTGTTCTTCCTTTATTCTATGAAGGAAGCCAAAAATGGAAGGGCTGCACTGCAGATGTCAAGTAAAAGCAATCACTAAGTTGAATGCCCCCCAAACACGAGGTGATTGATAGCGAAAAGCACCAGCATCGTCTGATTTCTTGTTAAACGGGGCCAGTCTCTGGAGTGGAGGTCCTCAAAGCAGAGGGTTTGCCCAGATGTGCAGCAGCTGGAGGCAGCCCCAGCTGGGCACCGGCCCCACCCAGAGCTTCCCCCGGCGCAGGAACACCGGCGATGATCGATCTGGGTCGGCAGGAGGGTGCAGGGGGCTCTCAGTGCTGATGCCCAGGCATTATTCTGTTGGTAAAATGATTCCTCATCCCCAGGAGTTTCTGTTTGGCATCTGCTGTGTCTACAAGGAGCTCCTGCCCTCAGCACCCTCAGCTCACCCTACACCAGAACACATGGAAAAAGGCCTGGGAAGGGGAGCAACAACCTCCATCTGTTCTCCAAACTTTCACCAGCGCTCTCCATGGCTTCCAAAGCACACCCTGAATTTAGAATTCACGGTGTGTGTACAGGCAATGAACCCACCAAGCCTCAATGGCACAAATCAACAAACACTGTGATGCATTATCAAATTAAAGATTAGCAATTGAAACGTTTCTTGTAAAGTATGATCCTCGCCTTGATCTGTGCATTTGGAAAAATCAATAAAATAATGTGCAACAACCGTGCAAGGCTTCTTTTAATGACTTGCGTCTTCATAAATACCATATTCATTGCAGACCTCCATCAAAATATATTATCTGCACTTGCCCACGCTGCCGTTCCTTGATTGGAAAGCTTCACCTTGCTAAGGCATGAAAAATGGATAAGAATGGAATGGAATACAAAAGGGCCACTTATTATTTGTCAGCTGGCAGGGTTTGCCCTTTCAAAGCAGATATCAAAATTTTAAATGTGATCTTATAAAAGCAGCAGATTTCTCCCGGAGCTGCCCGTGACAGCCGTGGGGAAGTGCAGAACACTTGGACACCACTGTATTAATTTCAGAAACGCTGTGGCTGCGCTGGCACAAGGAACACATCGAGGAACATGTTTGCAGGAGCTAATGCCAGGAGGGGTAATTAATGCCCTCCTCAGACCTTCAGAGGTGCAGGAAACAGATCACTTGGAATTACAAACTACGCACATTTGCTTCTGCCTTGAAGAGAACAACGACAACAAGGCGGCTGTGATGGGAGAGGCGGGCTGGGAGGGACGAGGCTGTGGTCAGGGGTCCCCATCCGTGGGGATCCTGACAAATCTCATCCTTGGGAATCCTGTGAACGTGCAGGACTTGCTGCCGTGTGGCCAGACCCTGTGCTCGTGCCTCGGCTCACTGTGCCCAGACACCGCGGCCGCTGCCACCTCACCCACGCGGCACAGGGAGCACAGCTGGCCCTGCACAGGGGCTGCACTGGGAGCCCAAGCCCTGCTGAGGAGGGGACAGCACTGTCCCTGCTGTGTCCCACTGAGGAGGGGACAGCTCTGTCCCTGCTGTGTCCCACTGAGGAGGGGACAGCTCTGTCCCTGTTGTGTCCCACTGAGGAGGGGACAGCACTGTCCCTGCTGTGTCCCAGTGAGGAGGGGACAGCTCTGTCCCTGTTGTGTCCCAGTGAGGAGGGGACAGTGCTGTCCCTGTTGTGTCCCAGTGAGGAGGGGACAGTGCTGTCCCTGTTGTGTCCCAGTGAGGAGGGGACAGCTCTGTCCCTGCTGTGTCCCAGTGAGGAGGGGGACAGCTCTGTCCCTGTTGTGTCCCAGTGAGGAGGGGACAGCTCTGTCCCTGTTGTGTCCCACTGAGGAGGGGACAGCTCTGTCCCTGTTGTGTCCCACTGAGGAGGGGACAGCTCTGTCCCTCTTGTGTCCCAGTGAGGAGGGGACAGCTCTGTCCCTGTTGTGTCCCACTGAGGAGGGGACAGCACTGTCCCTGTTGTGTCCCAGTGAGGAGGGGACAGCACTGTCCCCAGTGAGGGCTCCTTCCCCGTCCTGCTGTGGCTCTGATCCAGAACCCTTGCGCAGGGTGGTGATAAATCTCCAGTTTGTGTTTTCACGTTGAGCACAAGGTGTTTGTGCCTGGAGCACTTCCTGCTTTGCCTGGCACCTGGAACCATCCCTGTGCCCGTGGCTCCTGCTGATGTTGGTTTATTTATTTATTCACCCCATCCATGACCTGAAATAACAAAGTCTCCCTGTTTGCTTACCTGGAAACCATCTGACTCTGTCTTTCTCTCCTTGATCCATGAGCACAAACACTAGGAGACCTAAATTCTTCAAGATATTTACCGAAAGATTTAATAATGATTGGATTGGATTTATTGTGGAGAGAGATGGCATTTTTTATCTCAAACAGTACCGAGACCCTTCTCCCCAGCCGCTGAAACCAATCGATCCAATATTAAATTCCACAAAATGAGCAAACTCCCAATATCACTATGTACAAAACCCCGAAATATTAGCAGCTAATTAAAATTAAACATTATTGCTACCCACATAGCATTACTGCCTTCATAAGGAAGGTCTTTGGGTACATTCCTCTCCTCCCTGCTCAGGGGATGGCTTGTTTTTTGTGGAGAAGGAAAACACCCAATTTACTGTTTGATATGAAGTCACCGTGTGGCAGCTGAGCCCCAGCAAGGCCCTGCCGAGGCTGCTTTGACCTTGACCCTCACATTGTGCTCCCACAGGGCCGGGCCGGGCTCTCCTCATGGCACAGGCTCAGCTGGAATTCCTGAGAAGCCACAAACTGCTGCTTCCTTCTATTCCTCATCCCAGGGAGGGGAATTTAAATGAACAAATGTAAAGCTGACCATTTGCAAGGAATGATGTGCAAATTCAGCAGAAAATGCCCAATTTAACCTTCAGCCTGGCTCTGTCTCTGAGCCCACGACCCCTTCCATGGGAGTCCCTGCTCCTGGAGCGGGATCAGCTGCAGGAGCGGGATGGGCAGCACCCGAGCCACGGGATCCGTGCTGCATATCTCCCGTAAATCTGCCTTAAACCTTCTCTAAAGCCATTTTTAAACATCTGAAGAAGACTCCGAAAAGGAAAATGCAAATAAACAGAGCTTTTTTTCCAAGGCGGTGAAGGGGATTAGTGAGAGTCCCACCCTCTCCGCTCCCATTTGCATTCGGTGTTCTGACGGCACTTGACTCTGAAATCATTCCAGTAAAGCGGAAAATTAATATTCTAATACGCCTGCTTCTCCAGCAGCTCCAAATAAGTAAAGTGGAAGTAGTAAAGAAAATGTTTTAGTATTAACTCTGGATATGAATATTTATTGTAACCTGCCCTCAGCCACCTGCTCGTCCTGTCCCTGCTCCCTGGCAGGAGCCCCACCAGCAATTATTTCTGTATTGTTTATCAAAGCGGGGAACAGTTCATTTCTGAGAGGCTTTGACTGGCTTTTAGCACGGGTTTGCTCAGCTGTCCAGCACCCCTGGCCAGGGGCACGGCGGGACGGGTCAGACCCGTGGCTGTCCCCTGAGTGTGGGGCTGTGGGCACGGGCGGGCAGGAGCAGGGCCTGAGGGGACCCCAGAGCTGGCACCGGCCAGAGCAGGGGTCACTGACTGAGGGGTGAGGGACGCATCCCACACTGTGCTGGAATTAGGGATCCATCCTGTACTGTCCTGGAATTAGGGATCTGTTCTGTACTCTCCTGGAATTAGGGATGCATTCCACACTGTGCTGGAATTAGGGATCTGTTCTGTACTCTCCTGGAATTAGGGATGCATCCCACACTGTGCTGGAATTAGGGATCCATCCTGTACTCTGCTGGAATTAGGGATCCATCCTGTACTCTCCTGGAATTAGGGATCCATCCTGTACTCTGCTGGAATTAGGGATCTGTTCTGTACTCTCCTGGAATTAGGGATCCATTCCATACTCTGCTGGAATTAGGGATCCATCCTGTACTCTGCTGGAATTAGGGATCCATCCTGTACTCTGCTGGAATTAGGGATCCATCCCGCACTCTTGGGGCGCTGGAACCATTTGTGCAGCTCATCAGCTGGAGCTGCCCCGGTGGAGACAGCTCCCAGCAGCTGTGACAGCCTGAGCACAGCTCACCCGGGCCCGTGTTGGTGTGTTTGGAGCGAGAAGGTTGTGAGTAGGGAACAGGAGGGTTCAGGCCAGAGGTTTCCCGTTTCCTGCGTTTCCAAGGCGTGGGACGGACGGCAGCGAGGGGCTGGAGCCCCGGGCAGCCCCGCAGCCCTCGGGGCGTGCTGGGCCTGCTGCTGCTCTCTGCTACCCACAATATTAAAATCGCTGAGGTGGAACATTGCAGGTGCACCGTGCAGCACGAGGGGCTCTCCCTGTGCTCGGAAAACATCGATCCGCTGGGCACACCGAGGTGCCCCTGGGCTTGTCTTGCTCCTGCTGGGGTGGGAGCGGGGCTGGCAGCCCCCTCACCTGCCCTGCACCAGGGGCCCGTGGTTTTGTTTGTTTAGAGAGAGAATTTTGTGTGTAAAAAGCAGGGATTCCAGGGCTGTCTCCCTGAGGGTCACCCTCAGGGCCCTGCCTTCAGACCCAAACACCCCCAGGGTGAGCTGGCCCCAGGCACTGCCTGGCTGGGAGTAAACTGGCTGCTACAAACTCAGGACATAAAATTTACACTCCCAGGTATGTTATAATTAAAATACAACCTAAAAAATTCAAATGTTGTGACAACATTAAATAATTATGGCTTATTCCCATTTTTTTCCTGTATTTTCATGTCTGCACTCTGTGATGACTGAATATACAGGAGGAGTGAATCGCTCATTTCCAAGTATAAAACTTGCATACTGTAAGGCTGAATTATTCATATTATTCCCGGCCAGCCCTATCGCTATTTACATTCTTGATACTGAAAAATATTCTTCAAAGATGAATTTTAGCAATTAAAATTTAAAGATGGAGTTTGACAACGCTGGTGATTAAATCGTCACCAGCAGGACAGTAAAAGTTCAGAGCGTGACTGGTGTCAGCTGCTGGTGAGGCTGGCAGCGTTCCCAAGTGGGCCTCAGTTTTCTGGAGTGAATTTAACCAAAGTTTAATGCCCTTTCGGCCCTTTTTTTTTCCATTTTCCCCTGCACTGGAAGCCAAGCATTCTCTGTGCTGGTGTGCAGCACACCCTGACCCTGCTCTGCCCGCACCCCTGCCCTGCAGGCACATCCTGGGGCTGCTGCTGCAGTTAATTACACTTCTCTTAAAAACATCGCTCACCACCATGATGAACTCTATGAGCCCTCCAGTTGCTCTGAGATCCACGTGTTCCTACAAGGACATCCTCAGCCCAGGAGGGCACACGGGGCTTTGGCAGCTGGCAGCAGCCCTGGGTGGCAGAGCCCACAGCCCTGGATGTGCCACACGTGGGAAGCCACAAACGCATCCCTGGTTTCCTGCTCTCCTCCTTTACCCACCCAAACAGGCTCCTCTCTCTGCTCCACCTGCTCATTAGCAGCAGGTATCTGCTGCTAATGCTTTTTTACATCTCCATCATAATGATAAGAAATACTGAAATCTCTGTATTTAAATTGCTCTGGTGAAGTACAATACATTGATCATAAATAATTTATATGAATCTGTCCCTTTTTTTGGGCACGTCTCAGCAGTGTCTTAGTGACATCCTTTCCACAGAACTTTAATTTGTGTTCTCTTATAAAAGCAAAAAGCAGTGGGGGAAAGAAAGAGAAACTAGGTGAATATTCCTTCCCTCTCTCCCACTCGATGGGAACAATCCCCGGGAGATTTCCCCAAGCCAGGCTTTTAATTTTACGTAACACTGCAGGTGAAGCGGGGAGAGCTCTCGGCGGTGTCACAAGCGCTGCCTCCGGAAGATTTGGGTTCTGCTGCTCAGCTCCCGGGAATAATGACAGCAAACGCTCTCCTGCTCCCGAGCGCATCCCGCGGAGCATTCCACTCCATTTCATGGAAACAGCCAGGTGTAATTTTAATTCATTTTCTGCCATTTTATCCTTTCCGCTGGATTGTTTACAATCTGCCGCTTCCCCTCCTCCCTGCTCGGGCTGCCTGTGCCGCTCTCCAGCCCTCAGGAATCGTTCGGCCGGGCCGTGGAAGAGCACTACAAACCTTAATGCCGATTTTCCTGAATTGTCAACACCCATTGTCTTGGTGTGACTCGTTAAACCCTCACAGCAGGGGCACGCACAGCCTTTTATCTCCCATCATGGCAGGGCACAGACATCATCCCTGGGAGCAGCACCCCTCCATCCCCGGGAGCAGCATCCCTCCATCCCTGGGAGCAGCATCCCTCCATCCCTGGGAGCAGCATCCCTCCATCCCTGGGAGCAGCATCCCTCCATCCCTGGGAGCAGCATCCCTCCATCCCTGGGAGCAGCATCCCTCCATCCCTGGGAGCAGCATCCCTCCATCCCTGGGAGCAGCATCCCTCCATCCCTGGGAGCAGCATCCCTCCATCCCTGGGAGCAGCATCCCTCCATCCCTGGGAGCAGCATCCCTCCATCCCTGGGAGCAGCATCCCTCCATCCCTGGGAGCAGCATCCCTCCATCCCTGGGAGCAGCATCCCTCCATCCCTGGGAGCAGCATCCCTCCATCCCTGGGAGCAGCATCCCTCCATCCCTGGGAGCAGCATCCCTCCATCCCTGGGAGCAGCATCCCTCCATCCCTGGGAGCAGCATCCCTCCATCCCTGGGAGCAGCATCCCTCCATCCCTGGGAGCAGCATCCCTCCATCCCTGGGAGCAGCATCCCTCCATCCCTGGGAGCAGCATCCCTCCATCCCTGGGAGCAGCATCCCTCCATCCCTGGGAGCAGCATCCCTCCATCCCTGGGAGCAGCATCCCTCCATCCCTGGGAGCAGCATCCCTCCATCCCTGGGAGCAGCATCCCTCCATCCCTGGGAGCAGCATCCCTCCATCCCTGGGAGCAGCATCCCTCCATCCCTCCATCTCTGGGAACATCCCTCCACCCCTCCATCCCTCCATCCCTGGGAGCAGCCAGGCTGTCCCTGCCGAGGGGAAGCAGGACTGGCCTTGCCCACCAGGGCAGAGCTCCCCCCGCACCCCGACACAGAGTGCCCAGCCTGGGAAGAGGTCACTCACAAACCCCACACTGCCCCCCAAAAACCTCACCAGATATTCCCTTTCCTTCAAACGCCATCAAGGATTTTATTTTGGTGTGGGACATTTCCACAGAGTGAGGACATTTCTGAAAGCCAGCCCTTCCTTCCCAGAAAATAATCCAGGTTTTGGCAAGCTGCAGTTGCAGAGCATCCATGGCCTTTATCCACAAAGCCTTGGGGATGACAAGTCCCCGTGGAGAAGTCAGGGATGGAAATTTCCAGCAGAGCTGTGGGAAGAGATGGTTTTTTGTGCTTGTGAGTTTCAGAGGCACTTTGACAGACCCTAAGTTGGAAAGCTGAACTTTGTTTCCTTTTTATATTACCCACAGTAAAAGAACAAAAAAGTAAAACAAAAAATTCCAGTCTTCAAGTCTTCAGAACTGTTTTTTTACCAGCAACAGTAGGAGTTGTGTACTGAGGTGAAGAATAGGGGATGATCTTACAGTACATTTTAAATAGCTTCTGAAACATAGGCAACCCTAATTAACATTTTATGGTACTGGAATTATAACAAGAAAAGCAATTTAATCTGTAAAACTCTATTTGTAACAATGGCAATGATAAACAGAGGGAGAAAATGTTCAGGGAAAAAAAGAAGAAGGAACGGAGAAGAAGTAAGGGTGGAGGAGATGCAGCTCCAACTGTTATTAAGTGACTGAAAAAAATGTTTTTGGAGAGTGATGAAGACAAAATAAAACCAAATGACCAATGAAGGAAGCCAGGCAATGGGGGAATTCCTCCCTCTCCAAGCTCTTTCTCCTGAGCAATGCTTTAATTCAAGTCTGCTCTCCCCTAATCTTCACTGAAACAGCTACAGGAACAATAATGCAAGGAAACCAAACCAACTCTAATCCTCCTGCTCGCCTCAATTCGTGAACAACTCTGTGCATCAGCTCACGGAGCTGCAGAGTTCACTGCAAAGATTTCCTGTATTGGTTTTGAGCAGCTTCAAGGACAGCAGTGGCACTCAAAGCCCAGGGAATTGTATCTAAATAACGATCGTTCCCTCCAGCCTCCGCCCGGCTGGGCTCCAGCCACAGAGCCCCGAGCTGGGAGATGCTGGGCAGGGGCCTGCAGTGATCAAAACCACAATCAGAGGGAGGCACGGGCGATTGGAGATCAATTTTTAAACCCCAAGAGACTGGAATTATGCTACTTAAACAGATTTTCTTTTTTAAATTTTCTTCCCTGAGCATGACTTCAATTCCTTTTGCTCTCAGGCTTCTCTGTCCTGAATTTTTTGTCACCTGACAGCCAGACTGCAAAAGGAAAAGTAGGGATTCTTACACAGATTTTGGGACATTTCTCTTCAGTTCAGTTGTAAAATATATGCTGAAATAAGTACTGCCTTGGCAGCTTTGCAACAGCAGACACAGAAAGGCAAGGAGTTGTTGCAGAGCTTTATTTCAGGGGGGTCAAAATGCACTTATTGGGGTGCAGAGGGAACAGGGCACCTGCAATAGGGAGCTTTTGTCCCACAGTCTGCTGATTTTATGGCTCTGTGGGAACGAGATGAGCTTTAAGGTCCTCCCCAACTCAAACCATTTTGGGGTTCTGTGATTCCCTCTGATGGAAACACCGAGATGTAAAAGTCCCACTATTTATATCTGAAGTCAGTGTTCCACGGCAGGGTTTGTGATTAGTGGGAGCACCTGGCCAGAGGAATTGCTCACTCCCCACGTGCAGATGGATGATGATGATGATGATGATGATGCTGGTGCTGCCACAGATGCAGCAGTGTTTATTCAAGTGATGTCTGCGTGCCCCATGCATCATCTCCAGCTACAAAACTATAGGACTCTTTAATAAATATTTTGCCTCTAATGTCTTGGTGCGAGGAGATTTATGCACTGATTAGTTCTTTCATCTTGTTTGTTTAAGGAGCTCTGGTTTACAGAGCCCCTGACGGAGCTGCAGGGATGGCAAACTGTGCCAGGCGCTCCAGGGCTTCCATCTCCAGCAGCCACCACCTGCTCCCACGCCGGTCCCACAGCGTCCCCCCAGTGCCACACGGCCTGGGACACCTCCTGGGACGGGGAATGGAGACATGGAGAGGGGCCCCTTCCCTGTGATCATCACAGAAATTTTTTAACATGCTACTCCTTGTTCTGGTTTTGTCAATCAAAGAGCAGATTCTGTATCTGTTATCTCAGATATAATTAAATAGCAAATGCTATACCTTGTTAGAGAATGTGAAGCAGAGGCCATGCTTATGACACAGTGTGAAAGATGAAAGAATTTATTATCAGCATTTTTAAATGCATTGTCACATTTTGACAATTTTTAAAAATCCTAAATAATGGAAATAGTTTCAAGTTCCAGCAAAGAGACTCAGTTCATGCTACTCGAACTCCAGGGAGGCCAATGGATTAAAATCAGTTTGCTTTCCCTGTTTTCTCCTCTGCACGTTCCTCGGCGGCTGAGAGCTCCCTGCCTGCTCGGGCAGCGGGGCTCGGGAGGGGTGGGAGCAGCTGGGCTGTGGGGTGGCTGTGGGGTGGCTGTGGGGTAGCTGTGGGGTGGCTGTGGGGTGGCTGTGGGGTGGCTGTGGGGTGGCTATGGGGTGGCAGAACCCCACTGTCACTGTCCATCCCTTCAAGCCGTGCTGTGGCTCTGTGCTCCCCGTGCTGCCACACAGGGTGCCCACACAGCTGGGCTTTGGGGAAGCTGCCCTGCCCAAAGGCCCCAGAGCTGCCCTGCCCGAAGGATGCTGAGAGCGTGGGGTCCCATCCAGCCAGGCCCAGCTCCTCCTGCTGCTGCAGCACGTCCCCAGTCCCACGGCAGTGGGATCCCCATCTTCCCGAGGCTCAGAACACCCAGCACCTGCACCCCTCGGCTTTGGCCATACCCTGACATCCCCAGGGCATGGGACCCTCCTGCCCTCCCCGGGATGTCCTGGGCTGGCACCCCGAGGATGCTGCACAGAGCGGGGTCCCCAGGGGATGGCACAGCACGAGGGGTCAGTGCTTGCCCTCAGCTCGGTTCTCCTCCCACAACACCTCTTCCAAAGGGACTTTTGCTTCCAGGAGCTATTTCAGTGGGAACAGGGGGTCGTGGTGCCCTTTTTTGTGGGAGCACAGGGTTGTGGCAGCCCTTCTGTATGGAATAAAGCTGAAAGGGTAAATCCTGTGCCTTTCCCACCTGCGAGCAGCAGCTCAGCCCCGGCTTACAGCGAGCTCCCCTCTGAAGTGCAGGGACTGCCACAGCAGCTCTGATAAGGAAATGACCCCTCCTGCCGTGCCTGATAAGGAGGGGAGATGCAGCCTCAGATCCTTTGGCAAAGCTGCCTCTGATTCTCCGTCCCCACGTTTGCAGCAGAACGCGGCTGCGAGGCTCCAGAGCTGGAAAACACCAGCACAGCTCAGTGTCCATCGCTCAGAGCAGAACATCTGCCTCAAACAGCACCTCCTCAGTTTGATGTTACATCGTGGGAGGTGGTTTGGTGCTCTGTGGGCCAATTACTGAGAATCTCAGGTTTCCTTCAGTAACCATTGATTTTTCTTTCTAATTTACATCTATAGAATAATGTTTGTCGGTGTAAAGATACAGGAAAAATGAGAAATTGGGGGTATTTTTAGTTTGCCTAACGAGGCACCACAGGCATGATGAGAGCTCTGAACACGCCAATAATCACAGGTTAATGATCTCATCCTCACTGTCAGGTTAATCATGCAGACAAATAGCAAGGCAAATCCTGGAATATTTATTCACTGCTAGAAGAGTGGAAGAGCGACGGAGTTGGCTTCCCAGAATGCTGCGTTCAAAATTAATCCTGCCATTAAGGTGCCTTTTGGTTGGATTTTCATGATTCATATTTTGTTGAAGAATTGGTATCTTAAAAGATTCCTATTTATTGTTTTGTAGGTTGGAAATTAATTTACATCTATTACTGCAAAAAAGTCCCCATTGGTGAGGCACTTGCCAGGAAAAGGTTATTTGTAATGACCAAATTTGTCACTGTTTGGGATCTCATAAAGGTCACAGTGGAAGGTTTTCTCTTCCTTTAAATAAAAATCTGTATTTTAAAAAGAAATGTGCTTAACTTTCATTTCATAGAAATATCAAACCTGTTTGCACTATAATTTACTTTCGGAGCTCTTGACATTTACGCAGCTGCCTGTCTTTGGAGAACAATCTCTTGATTTGGCTGGGAAGCGCTCGCAAGGAAACAGTCACTGAGGGATCAGGGAATGATGCCACGAGAGCACCCGGATCCTGCTGGCACCCAGAGACCCCGCCCTGCCCTAGGGACCCCCACCCCGGGCACACCCGGGGCACAGAGGTGGGCACTGCCCTCCCCTGAACTGAAGGTGCCAGGGAGCTGAGGCACAAGGGCTCGATCCCGTGGCTGTCCCACCCAGCAGATGGAAAAGGTGTGTGAAGGAGGGAAAAGCCTGGAAAACCTCCTGCTACATTTCACCCAGGGAACAGCAGCTTCTGTTCCTCGGCTTCTCCAGCACCATCTCCTTCTTCCACACCCACCCCCCTGTGCCTGAGGGACATCGACACCCCTGGGAGAGACCCCAGCCACTGTCACCTCCTGCTGCCTGGGGAGCCACTGGGCCAGGGGAGGCTTTTAAATTCCTGATTTCTCTTCCCAGCAGACACAAACCACAATAGGCTGTACCAGGGAGAGCTCGATCCTCCACAGGCTATCAGCTTTTGAGACTTTGCTCCTTTCATCATCCAGCTGCTAGGGTCCAGTTTAAATTACAGCTTTTTGGGATAACCACGGGGTTTACAGCAGGTAGAGCCTTTTATTTGCATGCCATCTTTATTTTAATGGGACCCTCACACCATTTGAGGGGCCTTGCTACTGGAACTCTTGGCGGGTGCCTCGGGGAGGGAGGGAACAGCACCAGCCTCCCCCAGAGGGGACCAGGACCAGCCCTGTGGAGGGGACTCGGGCTGCTCCTGGGCAGAACTTCCCCGTTGGAAAGGATTCCTCTTCCACTGCTGATTGAATTTCTCAAACAACCTGAGCCTTTCAAGCTGCCTGTTGGGGTACAGGAGGTGAATGTGTCAGGGCTTAAACCACATCATCCATGTGCTGACCTGCCCGGGGAGCCCCTCACCCCGCAGTGTGTGCTGAGCCACGAGTAACAGCATTTACAGCTCCAGGGCCAGGCCAAGGAAGCAGCTGAGTTAATGGGAGACTTATTGAAATGGCAAAAGCAGCTGAAAGAATGGGATCGGGCCAATTAATTCCAGAGATACACCTGTGTAACGTCTCCATCAGCTAACGAGGGAGAAGACAGAAGTGTTATGTCACCACCCTGCACCTCCAGTGCCAAAATAACAGTTATTTTGCCAGAGTACAGATGGGAAGGCAACGGCGACCAGCTACTGATTAACCCTTTCAGGGCTATTCCTGTCCAGCTTTACTCCTGTTCCTACCCTGCTCTCCAAAGCTGTGCCGTGCTGCTGCTGCCTGATCGGGCCTTTCCTCCTCCTCCTCCTCCTCCTCCTCCTCCTCCCCACAGCAACGCCGCTGGCCCAGAGCCCCCAGGCACACACCCACTCCTGTGTGAGCTGCTGGCCTCTCCTCCCCATCGCCCCTGGCTTCCCTCTGCAGGGGCTGCCACAGAAACGGCTGGAAAAGGCAGCAAAACGTGGACATGGGCCATGCCCTGTCCCTGCCACGGCCACCAGCTTTGGCCCCTGCTCAGTGGGAAGGTGGGGGCTGCCCAGGGCCAGCGGCCAGCCCGGGGGCAAACCCCAGCCCCAGGTGAAAATCAACACCCCCAGGTGAAAATCAACACCCCAGGTGTTCTGCATTAGCAGAAAGGGCAGCATGCCCCGCTGGGAACTTTGTTCTATGGGTTCAGCTGTTTGCCCCCAAATGAGAATCAGCTGTGGGTAATTAACGCTGATTGGGGGGCAATAAATTGGGTTGGGGGTGGGTTGGGGGCCATAGTTCTCTGTGGCTGGGGAAGTGGAGGCTGCAAGGTGCTGGAACGTGTTCTGAGCTTCTGCAGGGTGAGTGCTGTATTTTCTTATTTATTAATTTGTGGTTTTCCAGATTCGTCTGGGGGCTCAGAAGGGTTTGAATTGCTTTTTTCTTGCTTAAAAGAAGCCCTTGCCACTGTGTGTGCATGAAAGATGTCGGTAAAATGAAAGCTGTTATCTAGGCTTGAGGTTTTGTTTTCGAATATAATTGTGTTTAATAAACACGTGGGGGCCGCGTGTGCTGGCTGCAGCGTTGTTGTCTTTGCTGGAAAGTTTATAAAACAGTGGCGTGTTCCTCTCCTGGTTTAACCCAGTGAGAGATGGGTTGGTTTGAGTTTAGGTGAAGCAGTGCCTGGGAAAGGCATTCGCGGTGCTGTAATCTCAATTTTGCCGTTGCTGGTGTCTCAAAGGATAAACGACGATTGTCCACCGCGTGTGCTGGGCCCTGAGGGATCTTCCAGCCTTTCATTATCGCTTGCTGAGGGAGCTCGGGGAGAACAGGGCAGGACCCGCGTGTGGGGATTAAAACAGAGGCCACGGACCGATTCTGTGCTTGTACCGCGCCATTGCCTCGAGCAACATTAGATTTGTCTTCTTTGATAAAAGTGCTTTTGCTGGGGTTTTTTTAATGTTTATTGACGTGAGTAAAACTCCCTCACGTCTCGTGAAAAATTTCCATGTGAGAGCGAGGAGCAGGAACAGCTCCGCGGTCCCGGCGGTGGCTCCGGGGCTGTCTCTGGGCCCTGAGGGAGCTCCTGGTGCCCGGTCCCGGCGGTGGCTCCGGGGCTGTCTCTGGGCCCTGAGGGAGCTCCTGGTGCCCGGTCCCGGCGGTGGCTCCAGGGCTGTCTCTGGGCCCTGAGGGAGCTCCTGGTGCCCGGTCGCGGCGGTGGCTCCGGGGCTGTCTCTGGGCCCTGAGGGAGCTCCTGGTGCCCGGTCCCGGCGGTGGCTCCAGGGCTGTCTCTGGGCCGTGAGGGAGCTCCTGGTGCCCGGGGCGCCCCTGGGGCTGCAGCCTCGGCTCCCGCCGCTCTCGGCTCCCGCTGCTCCCTGTTCCTGCCCCAGGCAGCGGCTCTGCGCCGGCCCTTCCCACCCATTCCGGCCTCTGCCATCGCTGGGCACACAGAGCTCTCTCCAGCCCTCCCCGCCTGCCTCCTGAGGGGCATCGGAGCTCCGGGAGGGCTCCCGGGGCTGGCACGGGCAGGGCTGCGCTCGGTCCGGCTGTGCCGAGCGCTTGGGAGGGCATTGAGGAGGGGTGCAGCAACCCCCGGGCAAAGAAAAGCAAAATGAACCCCAAACCAAAGGGAAAAACCCAACCGAGTCGGGACCTTGCTCCTCCGCGAGTGAGCGAGGTGTTTCCGCCTGGGAGATGGGATCCGCATCCCGGGAGGCTCCGATTAGCTCAATCTGCTCCCTCGGGCGCTCCTGTTCGGGCTGGCAGCGCTCCAGGGGCTGGCTCTGGGCGATCCCTGCCTCCAGCCGCGGGATGTTTCGGGGGTCCCTGGGGACACCCCCGGGTCCCTGCTCGGGCCGGGGCTCCCGGCAGCAGCAGCCCCTGGATCCCGGTTTTCTCCCCCGTGTTGGCCCAAACCTGCCGCGTTGTGTGTCCTGATGTGCCAGAGGGGTTGGGAGACTCAAAGGGTACTTTGGGAGGAAGGGAGCTTTTCTCTCCCTGGATTTTTGTGCGTGTTCCTGCGGCTCCTGCAGGGCCCGGGCGAGGCTCTGAGAGCTGGGTTCTAACCAGGCACCTAAAGACTTCTCATAAACGTAACTCTGCAGCAAACGAACCAATGCGGGCACTCGGCTTGAAAGAGTCTGCGAGTGTGTATATAAAATGTAGATCTCGCCTGTTTGTATGCATTAAAATCATGGCCCCAGAGCTTTTCAGGCACTTGGGCATTCCTATATAAATATTTAGCAAGAATTTCTCCACTTAGAGATAAAACACGAGGCAGTTCCTACTGCATCCTGCCTTACACGTGCTTTTATTTTATAGGAGTTGTTGAGCATAACTTGGCATACACAGTTGTGGAATATTGTTTGGAAAGATGGGGAAACACTATTGACAAGGAGGAGTGGCTTCCCTCTGCCAGAGGGCAGGGATGGACGGGATATTGGGAAGGAGTTGTTCCTTGTGAAGGTGGGGAGGGGCTGGAATAGAATTCCCAGAGCAGCTGTGGCTGCCCCTGGATCCCTGGCAGTGCCCCCAAGGCCAGGCTGGAGCAGCCTGGGACAGTGGGAGGTGTCCCTGCCATGGCAGGGGTGGCACTGGGTGGGCTTTGAGGTCCCTTTCCTCTCAAACCATCCCGAGATTCTAAGACAGGGAGGACTCTTCTGGAGAAGGTGGCAGTGCTTGTTTGATGGCAAAGGGGGGTCCTGTGTTTGCTGCGGTGCTCAGCAGGAGCAAACCCAAGCTGGCTGTGAGCAGAGGAGGGGCAGGGCTTTTCCTGGGGGGTTTGGTGCTGGGCCCCCTGTGCTGAGGAGTGGGGAGGGACAGCAGAGCCCAAAGCCCCTCTGTGTCACCAGCCCCAGCCAGGCTCTTCCCCTGAGCCTCCTCCAGCCAGGTAGAGCAGCAATTTTAATAAGATGCAGTGGGCTGGTACAGGGCCATCAAATGCATTTTTTCCCCTCTCTAAATTGATGTGAAAATCTGTTTGGTTTATAACTACCAAACTACAGCTGCAAAAAAGTCCTGATAAGTTTGTAATGGCATCCCTAATCTAATAATTGTAGGAACAAAGCCAATAAAAAAGAACTTGTCATTGTTTTGAACAACACAAGTTTAATATATTGGGAATTAAAGTTTGAGCTTAATGAGGAAAAGTAATTTAGATGTAAACAACTGGTCTGAGTCAAAAGCCTGGGGATTTCAACAGGCCATTATCCGGCACAGAGTGTGCTTTTAAACCCGGCTGAGCTGTCAGAAGGCTTCACAGCAGCTCTCAAACCGAGGTGCTTTAGGCTGTGTGCCCCAGCACGGGGAGGGGAGCGCAGCCTCTGCGGGAGACCCCTGTCCTCTGCTCTCTGGGTGCCACCTGATGAACTCCAGGGGCCGCTGGAATTAGCATAACCTATGGGAACTGCAGAGAGGAATCCAAATCCGTGACAAACCGAGTACAAGTTTATCCTAAAGGGGGTTGTGTTGGCTGGCAGTGCCCGAGCAGCTCCACTTGGGTCTCTCCTCCCGGTAAGCCCCTGACCAGGGCTGGCTGGAGAGGGCTGTGGAGGGAAGCCTGGGTTTTGATGGAGGAGGTGAGAAGGTCAGAGTTCTGGGTATAATTCCTTGGGGCTGGCACGGGGTTTGTGCAGAGCCCGTGTTTTTGCTGCTCCTGTGTCTCTCTGCTCTCGCATCCCGAGGGTACCAGGGGAGCAGCCGGGCTGATCCCTCTGCTTCCAGCCAGCCCAGGAGCCTTCAACTGAGCCCCTCCAGGCACCCCTGGAGAAAAACCCTGCTGGAACCTCCTGGTTCACCCTGACTTCCCGAATTCCTGCTCCATGGATGCTGGAGGAGACCTGCTCCATGGCCAGCAGCCTGACCAGGGTTATTCGGGAGCCTTTTGCTATCCTTTCTCTCAGTCCAGTGTTTCTTTAATCTCTGTATCTCATTATTTTAGAACAGGAAGTTTAGAGCAAATTATGTGCTAATTATAGCTCTGCTTCACATCTACGTCTTCAGACTGTTACATTCAGGAAAAAGAGTGTCAAAATTATGTTGAGAAATGAGAACGTGTCACAGGAAAAGAGCTCTTCCTTGTATTTTAAATAAAATGTGTATTTTCTCAGTCATCATTTTGGCTAAGAAAACGATTCCTTAATGCTTTGCCTTAAGGAAAAATAGGTGAAGGTTTATGGTTGAAGCCAATAACAAAAACCTAGGTGCCAGGGTGGGATCAGTGGTTTCTTTAAGTGCAGGAATGGCCATCAAAAAGCCTCTTGAAAGAGTGGCTACAGAAGGAAGGCACAAAAATGTTGTGTTAGGAGCTAAATGGCACAAGCTGAGCTTATGGTCAGCCATGGATTCTTCTCCTGGTTCTGTATGGTCACAATTGGTGAGGGGAGTCCAATTGGCTCCCGGATGGTGAAATTTTATTCTTTTGTGTGGAGATTTTCTTCTCGTCTGGTCAATTGGTTTATAAATTAGAATGCAATCTAGGGAGGAGTTTCCTAAAGTTACAGGAGATTTTATCTTTGGGGCGAATGAACCTTTTATTATTTTAAGGTATTTGGCCCCTGCAGCGAAGCAGAGACCCTGGTGGGAGTGTCCCTGTCCATGTGGGGTGGGAATGGGGTGAGTGCTGTGCTCCCTCCCACCCCCTGTCCAAAGCTGAGCTCTGCCCCTCTCTCTGGGGCTGGTGACCACTTCTGCCCACGCCTGGGGCTGTCCTGGCAGGGTCTGGCCTTGGCCCAGGGTGGGCAGTGGGACAGCTGAGCTGGTGGCTGGCTGGGGACCAGCTCCTCACCTGGGTAAGGGCATTGGTGCTTTTGGGGGATGGAGGTGCTGGTCAGGGGGAGTTCATGAATCCCAGACTGGTCTGCATTGGAAGGGACCTTAAATCCCGTTGGGGGACACCTTCCACTGTCCCAGGGTGCTCCAAGCCCTGTCCAGCCTGGCCTGGGATGCTCCCAGGGATGTGAGTTTGCCACTTGTCTGAACTTGTAATGGAGTTTGGTTTTTTTCTCTCTATAAAACATGTTTGTAATTCCTCCTCTTGCAAACTGAACACTTGACCAAGAGTGGGTCAGGTCCCCTGAATTTCTGCTCATGTTAATGAGAGAATACCATAGGATTGCATAAACTTTGCCTAATAAACAGTGAAAATGAGCCTGAAGTCATCTAGTCTTGCCCTAAGGCATAATCAAATATAATGAAGCTGTTGTGATGTCTCTTTAAAAATTTCCAGACGCTCTAGAAAACCCTTCAGTCCTGTTCCTTGCAGTTTATGCTTTTTAAGGGGGCTTTGCACAGGCAGCTGTGTGATTGGATACTTTTATGTACTCTCAGGGCTGTTTTTGTAAATATTTCTTTGGTATAAAACACTTACAATTTGCACCCATTATCAGTATTCTCTGTAAATCCATATCTGCTATTCATCTCTGCTGGGGTAATCCCCACACTGCTGCAGGAAGCAGAGGGCTTCAATTCCCATTTTTATGTTTATGGCTTGGTATATGGCTTTCCAGCCATGTGTTTTTATGGAAGTAGAATAAATATGTACAGATGAGAGCTCTAAATACTTGAAAGGCTGAAGTATCTGACTTTTGCTCTTGTAAGAGTAGTTTCTCCCTGTGTAAATGTGTTTGGAGCCCGTTGTTCTCCTGGCTGGGGCAGAGGAGGAGAGGGGTTAATGCCCTGAAACGCTGCTGCATAATGCATCGGGAGCTCACTTAGGGCAAGTTTGGGTTTTCTTCCAGAATAAAGTGCTGCAAAAGGCTTTTATGACTCAATCCCTGGCTCAGCCACCTCATCGAGCACTCTACAGGAGTTTATGGGCTGCAGGTAGAGAGTGCTGGAGGCAGAACAAGTGGGAGCTGCGTTAGGGCAGGTGGGAGGGAGCAGAGCCCAAAGCACCCTCGGAAATTGGGAAAGAGCTGGCACGGGCTGGGCACAGCCCATGAGGAGATGAACGGCGTTCCTGAGCCAAGTGGCACCTGCCCCTCTCTAAATGAGCTTAAAACTGAGTGTTCTGGAGGGGAAGCTCTGCAGGGAGCAGCTGGGGAGGGCACTTGGCTCGTCCCTCTCTTGGAGAAAAGGGGACTGAGGGGAGCCCTCAGGGTGCTGCAGCTTCACCCCGAGGGGCAGCTCCGATCTCTGGGACAGGGACAGGACCCTGGAATGGCTGGAGCTGGGCCAGGGCAGGCTCAGGGTGGAGCTCAGGGAAAGGTTCTGCTTCCCCCAGAGGGTGCTGGGCACTGCCCAGGGAATGGGCACGGCCCTGAGGCCGCTCCAGGAGCGTTTGGGCAGCGCTGCCAGGGATGCCCAGGGTGGGATTTTGGGGTGTCTGTGCAGGGACAGGGGCTGGATCCATGATCCCTGTGGGTCCCTCCCAACTCAGGAAGTTTTCTATCATTTTTTTGCATCTGTGATAACAGAAACGTATCCAAATGAGTTCCAGGAAATAATTGCAGCAATCATCACTGCTTGTGTTCTAAGGTGGGGCTTTGGCACACCTGGATCTTTAGGTTTTGACCCCTTGGCCTTCAGCCAGACAGAAAAGGCTCTTGCACAAATCTCTTGTACCTGCCAGTCAAAAGGATGATAAATAAACAAAGTGGCGTTGGTTATCTCTGGTTATCTCTGTGGTTGGTGCTGGGGGCTGCATGGTCCCCATCCTTCTCCTCTTGCAGGGAGTGGGATTCTCTGCCAGGGGGATGCAGGGTCCATCAAACTTAAATACCCTTTGCCTGCCCCAAAACAAGGAGTAAGAGGTGGTTGGCAGGTTCCTCCTGGCTTGAGCAATCTCCACCTGTACCACCAAACACTGGTGCTGCAGGAGAGTTTAAAACACAACCAAACACCCAGGAAACAACAAAAGGTACAGACCAAACCTCGGGCAAACTGATGCTCTGGGAGCTGTTTGCTGAATTCCTGTGGCTTTGTTCACAGATGGTTTTATTTAGCTCCGTGAGTTAGTGCAAAGTGATGAGAGAGAAACACTTGCTGGATAAATCATAGCACCAGAGCTGGGACTGTGTGAACTCTCCAATTAAACTTGACAACTCCTTAAAAAATTTAATCCCACAGATGCAATATGACAATTCCCAAAGTGCAGCAGGAACATGGAGTGTGGCATTTGCCTGTTCTGCTGCGGGATCAGGGCTGTGCTTGCACAGGAGCAGGTGGAGGGAACTCGGAGAGCGCCTCGACTCGAGTGTGGAAGCCTGGGTGTGTCACCAGGGTGTAAATTACAATCTTTTGGGATCTGGATGGTAACCAGTAGGTTTCAGTCTCCTTCCATTTTCCTACTCAGTAAGGGCAGTTTCAGCAGGAGCTGACAGAGTTCTCTTCCCAGAAAAATTAACCAGAGGAAGAACCAGGAAATGAGCTGTTACCTGTCACTGGACAACAGCCACTGGTATTTCAAGTACTCCTTAATTTAAGTCAAGTGTTTAAATTAAACCTTCCTGCAGTGGTGGGTTTGGCTCTCCCCAGGTGCTGGGGATGCTCAGCGCTGTGATTAACGGGGCAGGTGTCGCTCCTTGTGTTTGGAGCCCACTTGAGAGCGAGCGGTGAATTGTGCCAGAAGGGTTTGGTCTGTTTTTGCTGGTGGAGCAGATGAGATGGATCACGAACACAATCCCCTCGTCTGTGGGAGCCGGTGCCATCTCCTGCTCAGCAGAAGCTGTGCCTGATGAACTCAGTCCCCTGCAGCTCGGGGCCCCAAGGGCCGCTCCCGGCAGTGAGCGGGATGTGAGCGATGCTAATCGCAGTTCACTTCTCCACAGACAGGAAAGGAAATGGGAAAAGGAACAAAACACCTCTGTGATTACAACATTTATGTGATAAAAGCACTTCTGTGCCTGTCAGTGTTTTAGTACAATTTCTATGGGAAAGCTTTTTATTCTGCATAATACCTGAATATGTGTAAAAGGAACCTCACTGATCTCTCCCCTCCTCCACCCGGTGTCTGAGGGGTTTGCTCAGTGCAGGGGGAAATGAAGCAAAGGGGTTTGAAAAAAGTGATTGGGGACAGGGGGAATAATTTCTTGTTATCCAAACACCATTGATCAGAAGGAATTTGCCCCCTTCATTAGAGCTGATGCAGATGTTGAGAAGAGGCCACAGGTGAGGGACTCAATGTACTTCTGGGCCAGAGACTGGTGCCAAAGGTGGGGAAAAGGACCAGAATTTGGGCTTTAGTTTGGTTTATTTTTTAATGGTCAAGCTACTTCATTTGAAATCCAAGTATGAAAATAAACCACCCCAAAATCATTATTTAATAGGCAAAAGCAATGTTTTCCTTGTTACATCTTTTCCTTTACTCTCATGCGCCAACTTAGATTTAAATCTCACTATTTTCCAGCTTTTGGGGGAATGGTGTGAGGTCTGTTCCAAGTGCAGGAGTGCAGCAAGCAGCTCAAATCTGGGTTCAGCTTACATTCAATTTACAGGCAGAAGTGGTGTGAAATACCTGCAGTCCCAAGTCCCTCTTTTCCGTATGTTTATTTTGGATCTCATCTGTGTTAAATGATAAGCCCACACTTGTTCCTGAAGGTCAGGCATAGCAGCTGTATGACAAAATAAAGCCCAGAATTATAATCAGGATTTTGCACACTGCTACAAGCACAGAAACAGCTGTGGGTGCATTTCACAACAAGCCCCTTGTGTTTTCAGAAGCAGCCACTGCCCTGTGAGGTAACTCTGTGTAACTTGGAGAGAATGAACTTGTTCAGCCGCCTCCTTATTATCACTTGATTATGTAGCAAAGTTTGACATATCTTAGATTTAATGACTTGGTAGCAATCAGGCTAATTTGCATATTTGGCATAGAGAAATGAAGATGAAAATCTCTTTTTTTAAATCCAGGTTACGTTTTCAGTTGTGTACTTGAGGTGTTTGTGGTTCCCCTTTCCCTGGCTCCTGGTGCCCCACTGCAGCTCGGGCTGGGATTGGAATGGGCCAGATGTTGTCTGTGTTGGCAGGATCACACTTGTCAGGGACCCGTTCTGGTGAAATCCTGGACTGGTTTGGGTTGGAAGAACCTTAAATCCCACCCAGTGCCACCCCTGCCATGGCAGGGACACCTCCCACTGTCCCAGGCTGCTCCAAGCCCCAATGTCCAGCCTGGCCTTGGGCACTGCCAGGGATCCAGGGGCAGCCACAGCTGCTCTGGGCACCCTGTGCCAGGGCCTGCCCACCCTCCCAGGGAACAATTCTGTCCTAAAATCTGATGTGAGCCTATTTTCTGTCAGTGTGAGGCCATTTCCTCTTGTCCTGTCCCTCCATCCCTTGTAAATAGTTCCTCTCTGCCGTTCTTGGAGGCTCCTGTCAGGCAGGAAGGGCACAGCCCCTTCTCCTCTCCAGGTGGAACCATCCCAGTTCTCTCAGCCTTTTTGTGGGGCTGGCTCAGAGCCTGCCCTAGATCAGGGCTTTGTCTGGTTTAATTCCTGTGCTGCCTGATTTCTGAGGCCTCTGGAGGCTCAGCTTCAGCCAGAGCAGCCCCATAGTCAGGGATGGTTTCAGTAATGGGATATTCATTCTCTGGCCAGAGAATGTTTGTTGTAACCAGCACCACGTCTTAAAACGGGGCCATGAAGTAATAAATTGCATTAATACCAGGCTGTTGTGACACTTAGAAATGCCCTGCAATTACTCGTGCTATTAATTAACTGCAAGGGGTGTACCTTTGCAATTAGTTATCAGTACTTGCCAACTACTTCAAAGGGCAGCCAGGGAGTTGTTCTCATGGGACTGGGGTCAGAGGAGCTGATGGTATGGGGCAGAGGAAGGGGGAGCAGGGTCCCTCTGAGCCTGGCAGGAGAAGGAGCCCTGAGGTGCCCTGTCCAGGGTGGGGCTGCTCTCTGTTATCCTTCTGAGCACTTGGAAGGAGTCTGGAGGGACGGCTGCCTTTCTTCTCCACTGATGGCAGAAGGTGGGGAGAGGCTTGTGAAAAATAAGCCTCTTCTGTAGGTCACAGTGCACTGTTCAGTGGGAAATCCTGATGGAAACTGGGGGAAAATGGGTTAATACAAAAGAAAACGCTGCTGCAGGGCTCATTTTTCCTTTCTTGAATCAGAGTGGTCTAATTTCTGGTACAATTGTGCTTTCATAAAATCCCAGGAAGGTTTGGGTGGGAAGGAACCTTAAAGCCCATGCAGTGCCAACCCCTGCCGTGGGCAGGGGCACCTCCTGTGATCCCAGGGCCCTCCCAGCCCCGTCCAGAGGGTCACTGCTGGGGTTTGGGTGGGCAAAGGGCTGCAGCCCAGGGATGCACCTGGGCACAGGTGAGGGGCTGGGGTGGGACAAGGCTTTAGTGTGGTTTGTGAGCAGCACTGAGGGACAATCAAACAGCAGACACTGGAAATGGAGGGGTTTGAGGCTGCTTCTCCTTGTGGGGGTGTGTCTGTGTGTCTTGTGCTCCTGGGGGTGGCATCAGGGACAATGACATCGTTTCCAGCTCTGAAATGTGAATGTGAGGCTCCTCAGTGACCTTGCTCAGAGCTGTCCTCATGCTCCTGCAGCACGAGGACCACACGGGCACCGGGGCACTTTCATGTCTGCTCTTGGTGATTAATTGCTGTAACCTACACTTTAAAATGCAAAGACAATTAAATAAATCTTTATGTTTGCTCCTTTTTGTATGAACCAATAGATGTAAAAGTGTCTCTAAAGCCTTATTTATCTTGCATTAGATCAGCTGTAATTGTAAAAATAGTCCATGGCATCTGTGATCCAAAAGCTGTTGCTGGTTTGATCCTTTCCAGTCGCTGTCTGGGTGCAAGGCTCTGCCAGACACAGCTCATTTTCCTGAACTCTGGGGCTGTGTAGCTCTGCTGGCTCTGGATGTAACCACTACCCCAAAAAAATGGAGACTGGGAGAGAAGAAAGCATGAAATGTGCTTTTTATGTGGCAATTTTAAGACCTCATGAAATTAAGTTTAATTTATTTGGGCTGTTGATCTAAGTTGTGAGCCTGGCTTTGGGGTTCTTCTGTTTTTACTGAGCATGAGGCTGGTGTTGCCCCCAAGGCAGATGTAAGATTCCAGTGGAATCACAGAACCATTAAGGTTGGAAAAGCTCTCCAAGGCTGAGTCCAGCTGTTCCCCAGCATTGCCAAGGCCACCACTGGCCGTGTCCCCAAGTGCCCCATCTGGAAGGCTTTGAACACCTCCTGGGGTGATGGTTCCACCCTGGTTCCACCGTGGCTGCTCACAGCTCCTTAAGGAACTCACGTGTAGGAGACAGAGGTGGTTTCATTTCATGAGGTGGGTTTATTTCATAGAAGGCTTTTGAACTGAGATTCCTCCCCATCCTTCTGCCTGCTCCCAGCCACTCCTTTGGGCACGAGGTTTGGGCTTCTGGGCTCCAGAGCAAAGGCTGGTGGTTAGAATAGAGATAGACATTTTAATATGCACAGTTAATACCTTCAGATGTTACAGGAATGAGGTTATTGCTCCTGTCTCTCCTGGTGCTGCTCTCCCAAGGAAGGTGTGTAGGAAGCTTAGTGAATGAATTACAGAAAAGCCTCTCAGATTTGTGTAGGCTGACTCATCAAATGCTTCGTTTCTTTACTAGCAAAACCACTTTGTTTCCATGAAAAAAACCTCCAGTCCAGCTCAGCTGGGAGCTCCATGGGGCTGGTATGGAGTAGTTAACGGGCAAGTATTTCATGGTTAATGATTCAATCACTTAAGGATGAATAAATTACATCAGTGGAATTTGCCACCCCTCTGAACTACTTAAAGTTACTCAGACCATTCCTAGAAGTGAGGAGGTGACCTGGTTATGGAAAATACTGTGTGGGGTTTTCTTTTAATTCAAAGAGAACTCTTTGGAAAGGTCAGAAGAGAGCACAGTGGCCGTGGCTTTGCAGGGGACACCGGGCGCTTGGCAAGGTGCAGTCCTGGACTCGTGGTCCTAAGGACCTTAACCCCCTTCTCCTGAGTTTGTGGGTCTGGAGGGGCTCAGGAAGCGAGAGGGGGAAGATCCCATTATCAGGACCCACGTGGTGCCTTCCTCTCTCCTTGGGAGAGGATTCTCCTGTGATGGGGTGTGGATCAGGCTGGAACTCCTCAGGAGCTGCTGCAGAGCTGCCTGGGCTCTCCTGCAGATGATAACACCCAGGAAACTTGCCTGGGTTATCCTGCCCTGACAAGTCCCTGCATGAAAGATAGCTCTGTCCACAGGGGGCTTTGAAATGGCTCTTCTGTGTTGCTGTGATGTTGCTTTGATAAATAATTTTTTAAAAATCAAAATGTCTGGTAACTTTCTGTATTTGTGGCCTTTAAGTGCTGCCAGAGTGGGCTGTGAATCCCAAAGCTGATTGGGAAGGGGGTTACTGAGCAGGCCCAAACAAGTGCTGAGTGGGTGGGTTTGCTCTGTGGGGATGAGATGTTGTCTCACAGCTTTAGGAGCGATGCTGGAGAAGGAGCTGCAGCACTGGGAATGGCCTCTGCGATTTTCCCATATTTAATTTGCATGAAGGTGTGCCCAGATATCTGCTATTTGGCCATGACTTTTTAACATACAGTTTATGGAATTGGGGCACGAATTCAGCAGGAAAGCCAGGAAGGGCTGGTTTCCTTGGAGTGTCCCCTGAGAGCCTGAGCTGCCCTTTGCATTCTCACCTGTGATTGTGCACTTGGGGCAGCTCAGCCTGTGCTCCCAGCACACAGCAAAAATCCTCCAGGTCTGAAACTGGGACTGATAGAAATAGCAGTGACTTAAAGCAGCTCCTTATCGCCCTGCACTCCTCTGCTCTGGATCCTGAGCGGGCTCGTGGCAGCAGGAGAGGAGCCCTTGGATCGTGTGTTCCCTTTGGATCTCCCCTCTGCTCTGAACACGCCTGGGCTGTGCAGCAGCTCGGGACTGATGAACAGGATTTCTCCAGTTTGTCAGGAACTGTGAATAATCCTGCTGGATTTCAGCCCTCGAGTCCTCCCTGCACAGGGAGAGCAGCACTCCCAGGGCAGGATGCTGCGCAAGTGCTGGGTTTGCCTGGGCACAGGTGAAAGGATTTGTATCAGTGATCTTCATTTCATCTTCTGGCTAATAAAATTCCAGTTGGTTTTCCCATGGAGTAACACCTCTGTGCTCATCATAAACCTTCAGGTTAAAAAAAAACCTACATATTTCATTTTAAGGCAGTGGAGAGCTTTACAACTTTCCCCAAATTTGTTCCCTTTACCTGTAGATTCCCATCATATCTGTGGTCAGATTGGATCACCTTGGTCTAACAAGTGATGTAAATGTGCTGAAATTCAAATTGGTGCCAGGATAATGTTACTGTATCTCCCTGATTGCACCTTATTCTGTATCTTCTAGAGTATCTTTGTTTTATCTCATGGATAATTGCAATCCCTTCTTTGCGTGATTGTCATTCATTTGGGTTTGCTCAAATCTATTTCAGGTTGCTGAAGATTTTCCCTCCAAAGCTGATGTGAACTAAAAGCCTACTTTAGCTGTCTAAGGCTAAATTACATTTGGTGATCCAGATAAAATCTTCTTTCTCTTTAAACCAATTTTGGGAAATAAATAATACTTATCTATTGCTAGGTGTTTTTTTCTTTCCCCAAGCAGACTTCCCAGTTTGCTGCTTTTAGTTGTGTTTTCCCTGAAAATTGTGGAGGCTGCTCGGCTGATTCTGCTGATGTTAAACACTCTTGTTAAAAACTTTTGGTGCTACAAAAGTGAAAATGAAGTTAATATTGCAAACACAGTAATGGGAAAGGGGATTGCCATCTTGCATTTTACTGAAATTGTGTAACTCCCCAAAACAGTAGAAGAAATAACTGCTGGTGTTTGAAGAATTGCTTCTTTTCGGCTGCTTTGATTCCAAACCAGGAGGTGAAGCTTGTGGTGGGCTTGGGCTGTCCCTTTGGCAGGAGCTGGAGGTGTCCCCACCCTTGTGCCCACCCTGAGCGGGGCCTCGGGCAGGTTCCTGGGGGATGCAGATGTCCCACCCTGGGCTCTGCCCTCGCCAGGCTCTGCTCTTCCAGCTGAGAATGAGCTGAGCTGGATGTGCCCAAACTGTTCCTGGGCCCTTGGGAGACAAACCCACAGCTGGCACTCAGGTGCCTCTTCCTTCATCCGTGGTGGGGACCCTGCAGTGATGGAGCAGCTCCAGCCCCATCCAGCCTGTGCTCGGGGGCTGGGTGTGCCACGGTTCTTATCTCTGCAGGGACAGCCTGGCTTATCACAGGAGGAGGTGGGGTAAATCTGGCAGAGCTGCCACAGCACTGACTCAATTCTGCACTTGGTAAAACCAGTCCAGTTCCCCATCCACCTTCCCAAGACTCTGCAGTGCTGCTTCTGTGCTCTGCAGGCTCTCCCTGCCCAGGTCTCTGGGGGTGCTGTGTCCTCTGGGCAGTCACTGTCCCTGCTTTGGGGCACTTAACAGGGGTTTAATGGGAAAGATGTGCTGGATTTAAGGTGGGCTCTTCTGGGATCTCCTGTGTTTTTCCCTTTTGCTCAAGCTGGTGCATTTAACTTCAAGTTCTTTCACCTGGGAGCAGGTGCTGGGCTCGAGTGACCCCGTTTCTCTGTGCCCATGTAACCCTCACCAAGGCTTAGGTGGCAATGTTTGGGCTGTCCCTGTCCTTCCTTCCCTCTGTCCCTGCACTCGGCAGGATGGGGATGATGAAATCAGGAGCTGGGGGTGGCTGCTGCTCCCCCTGGTGCAGCACTGGGGTTTCAGGAGGGGTTACCTTTGCTGTGGGAGGGCAGGTCCCTGCTCTCGCCCACCCCTCACCTGTCTGGGTGCCTGGAGAGCTGCTCCCTCTCGTGTCCAGGCTCCAGCCCAGGTGAGCGTTGTCCCCTGGGTTTTGCTCTGGGTGAAGTGGGGACATCACCCAGCTCCCACCCTCTGCTTGTGCCTTTCTGCAAGTCCTGGCCAGAAGCGGCCCTCAGGGTGTTTCCAGCTCAGATGGGGAGGAATCCCTGGCACAGGGACTCACCCAGGGATCGTGTGATTCCTCCTGAGGATCTGGATTGCTCACTGAGCAAACCCATGCGGGATCAGGAGAAAACAAAGATGGGTTTGTACCTGCCCAGACAAATGTAGGTCATTACAAATGTGTTGTTCTTCATCCACGTGGGGAAAACAAGACAGGATGAAACAACCAGCAATGCAGGGCAATAAATCAGGGAGTAAATCATTCATTTGCTCCTCTTAGGAACAGGTTTTATTAAAAATGGCTTTTAATCTTGCTTTTGATAAGAAAAAGTAATGGTAGCTGTATGTTATGTCTGCTGCTCAAAATCCAGATTTAGAGGGCACAGGGAGGGGGAAGTCCTTTGTAGGCTTGTATTTTATGTCCAGTACTTATCTCGCTGCTGTTAACAATCAAGCCCAATTGTTGCCTCCGCCGGCTGAAGGAATACTCTGAAAGAGAGCAAGGTTCTCTGCTCTGTTTCGTTCTTTGGGCTGTATTTTACACCCTGAGAGCACACTGGTAGAAAGCTCACCCTGTTTCCTCCTGCAGGTTGTTCTGAGTCATTCTTGGCCTTCTTTTTCTGAAGGTTTTGTATAAAATTGTGCTTCTTTATTTCAGTATCTCCTCCCCCAGGATTGTTTTGTAGGGCAGCATTTAAACCCCAACATGAATGGGGGAATGATGTGAATTAGCAGTTGTACTCTGGCTCTGCTCTGTGGGTGTGGTAGGAGAGAGGAGTGTCCTCAGCTGAAAATGCTGCTCAAACTTCCATGTATATTTTGTTTATCTGCTGTGTTCATTTTCTGTGGCCAAAGACCCAGTTTATGTTCTTATGGATCTTTGCTTGGGCTATTCCTTGGCTGTTTTGGGTCAATAACTGCTCTTGGAGTCTGTCAGGAGTGACCTGGTTGGGGTTTGTCGTGCCTGTGCCAGGCTCCCCGGGAGCCTGTGGGATTTTTTTTTTATTAGGAAGTATTAAACATTGAGAGAATTTGTGTGAAGCCACCCCCAAGGGCTCCCAGCAAGGTGGAGCTGCTGTGGCAGCCACGGTGTGACCAAACCTGCTGAGCTCAGCAGCAGCTCTGCAGGTGCTTCAGGCACAAATAAAGGGACACAGCAATTTCTTTTCCAAGAGATTTGGTTTCTTTTTCCCCCTAATTAAAATAATTAAATGGTATTTAATTGTAAGCCTTCATCTGAGTCTTTGTTACATCTCATTAAGTGATTTATTTGGATTATCACATTTGTTTCCACCTTGCATCGCAGCCCTGGCTCCTGAATTTCGGTGTTGAGTGCTCCATGGAGCTGCTGAGCAGAGGCAGTCACCTGGCAGTGAGTGTAAATAGGGTGATTTCCTCGTGCTGGGGGTGCAGCCTGCCCCATGAGGCACCCAGAGCCTTCTGCCTTTGCCCCTGTGTCTGGGCTCTAGCCCACAGCTGATGGGGTCTGTGGTCAGCAGGGTTATTTTGGGTTTATCTGCAGTCTCTGTGTGGCAGCACCCGATGTCCTGAGGAGCAGCCCCCAGTTCTCTCCTCAGGGGCTCGGTGTCCCTCTGCTCACAGCTGCAGGAATGTTCCTGTGCCCTCCTGCTGGGTTCCAACAGATTCCCTCTTTCCCTCACAGTCCCCCTCCTGTTTTCGTCCCAGTTCTTCCCAGTGGGCAATGCTGGGAGCCAAGTCACCCTTGGAGATGTCACCATGCCCCTCACACATGTTGCTGCTTTTCAGGTTGGAATTGTGGATAAAGGGGAAGGAACCACATATGTACAAATGCAGGGACAATTTTTTATCTCCTGTTTTAAAGGATCAGGATTTTTTTCAGGACTCACATTGTGTTTTGAAAGGATGAGGCTGAAGCACCTGCTGAAGGCTCAGAAGGAGCTGAGGACTCCCAGCAAGCCTGCTGGAATTAAGAATAGCTTAAATGATGGAGTCAGGGTTAGAGACAAAGACAATTTTCCATCTGGTCTGTCCAAGTTCTCTGCAGGAAGCAGGAAAGTAGACAATTCTAGGTTTTTATCTCCCTGGTTGATTGGCTGTTCCTCCTGAAAAAGTTCTGGCACTGAGTTACTGTGGCTTGTTTGCTCCCCAGGACCCCAAGGCTCAGGTTTCTGGATGTTTATTTCACATTTGCTGCACCTGTGCCTGTTGCTTTCTGTTGCTCTTGGAGCACCCCTTCAGCCAAGATGTATTTAGAGGATTATTGATGGAGCTCTGGTGACCTTTCCTGTGGTTTGCTGGTGTGTGTTTGTGTTTGGCTGAGAAATGGAGTCAGCACTGGATCTCCCCTGTCTCTTCCACCACGAATCAGTCATGGGGTGATTTGGGAGGGACCTTAAATCCCACCCAGTGCCACCCCTGCCATGGCAGGGACACCTCCCACTGTCCCAGGCTGCTCCAAGCCCCAATGTCCAGCCTGGCCTTGGGCACTGCCAGGGATCCAGGGGCAGCCACAGCTGCTCTGGCAAGTGACACATGTGGAAATGGGTAAATCCAAGTGTAAAAAACTATTTCCAATGGCTCATGAATAAAGTCTGCTCGAAAAAGGACACGTCCTGATCCGTTAAGTCTCGTTCCGATCAGGGTTCATCTGGTGAGAAGGAGTTGAAAGATAAATGTCATAGGAGAAGTGCAACAACTCTCAGGGCTTTAAATGATCAAAGGCTCCCTTGAAAAGCCTGTTGTCAACTCTTGACGCTGTGTCACAACTCTTTGTGTCAGTCCTGAAGGAAAAACAAAATAGAGACGATTTTTGGAGATACAAGCAAAATCATCCATATCTAGTAGGTAGAAACACAGCTGCTTATTAGGAGGGTTTTTTCCCCTAAAATGTCTTTTAACTGTCTGGTTACAGTGTTATGGCTGCAGGCAAAATGGGATCTGCACATATTGCATTGCCTCTGGCTAGCAAATGTTTCTGGGGTTTGTAATATTTTAAGCAGGTAGCGCCGAGCGAGGCTGAGAGTCAATCTGGCTACAACCAATCAATTATTCACAGCGTACTTCCAGCAAAATCATTTAAAGGAAAAGTCTCTTGCCAGTCACTAACAGGCATGCAGACAAAGAAATGATGTCTATAGCAAAAATAAGCAGCTTACAGTGTGATTGCCAATAAAAAAATCAAACCTAGCTTGCTAGAAAGAACTCCACCTGCTTGCTAAAAAATCTGTCAATGGAATATATTTTTAATAAGGTGATGGATTTGATGACTCAGAGCTGTGGTTTGGAAAGAGTTTTAGTTTCAGCTGACCCAGACTCTGCATCTGAATTTGGTCAAGGTAAGCATTTTGCCTGATTTTGCCATCCATAGAGCGGCCTTGGGAAAAAATGCTGCTTCTGTGGAGGGGTCCCAAAACCAGCCCTGCCCGAGGGCCTTTCACAGACCCCCAGAGGGGTCTGGGGTGGAAGGAACCTTAGAGCTGCTCTGGTTCCAGCCCTGCTGCCTGGGGCAGGTCCCTTCCACCCCAAACCCCTCTGGGGTTCTGTGTCCTGGCTGTCAGAACACCCACACCAAGGGCACTGCTAACAACACCCTCCTTTCCCAGTGAACTGAGTCATTAAAGCATCATTAATTACCATTTGGAGACGTTGCTGCCAGTACAGGAATGGCTGTCATGCAGGCAGAACCTTGCCAGGAGGGTCTCTCTTTTCTCTGGTGCAGACAAGGAGGTGTTTGCTGCCCCTTCCCTTCTGAAAGGGGGCAGAGCTGACAGGGAGTGTTGTGTGATGCTCCACCTAGCACAGTGTGCTGCTCGATAAAAGCCAACAAACCAGATTTGTGTTTTATGGAATTAATTTCCAACAGCTGTTCTTAACTGTGCCACCAGCTCAGCTCCCAGCTTGGTTGTTGTGGCTGCTTCTGTGAAAGGCAGTCTGTGACAGTGCTGGGATCTTGGTTTATTTATCTAGAGGTTATTAATGGTTCTTTTTAATCTCCTCTTTGCTGGGCTGTTTTCCCTGGTGTGGCAGCAGAATTTATCTCTTTGCGTGGTTTCTGCAAAGATTCTCTGCATTCCTCAAAGGAATTTGATCCCTGTGGTGTTCCCTGGAAGGGGCTCTCCTGGTACTGCTGAAAATACTCAAATGCAACGAGGGGGTTTGCCCAAAGCAGCCAAGGTTTGTGTTAGAGAGCAGCCAGGAGGGACCCCTGATCCCCAGGGATTATTTGTGGGGTCAGAGATGCAGAGCCAGAGAGAAAATTACAGGTCCAGATTTCAGATATTATTTTTAAAAAAAGTAATTACAGTTCCTATCACTTTATTTATTGGATATTCATGCAATGAAAATACCAAAGTGCTGAACTGAATATGGATTTGGGCTTAATTCCCCTGGTTTTAGTTTTCCCTCGTTGGGATACTTCCTGAGTGAGGTGGTTCATAGCTTTACTGAAGAGTCACTCCATCCTTTCCTAGCTTTTCTTCAAATAACCAAAATCCCTGGATCAGAGTCTTTATTACTTTTTTCTTTTTGTGGAACTTTTTTTCCTGTATAAGTTCTCCATCAAAAGAAAGGAAATAACTTGTCATTTAGCTTAATAAAGGATGGAATTTTTTTTGCCACTTAATCATGTTTGAAGTACATGTCGATGTCAAAGATCAAAATCTTTCTGGAATTTGAGGGGGAAAATAATCCATTTTGAACTTCACCTGTCAAATGCTCCTACCTTGTGGGATCTCAGAGACTTATGAAATTTTAATTTGATATTAACCTGAATGACACCTGGGAGAGACAGGAACAGCCCCCACCGAGCCCCAGAGGCGTTTGGGCATTGATCCCTCCGGGATGAGCTCCGGGGGTTTCTGTCCTTGATGCCCCCAGGGATGGATGTTCAAAGGGATGATTGCTGTGTTTCAGGCAGGAAACAGCTTCACCTGCTCTGGAACAGGAAAACATTTCCTTGATGTCAACCCCAGACTAATCAAAGTGAGGGGATAATTTGAGCAAGATTTTTTTAGAGAAGTGTTGGGTTTTCTCCTCTTTAGACACCTCGTGTGAGACAAGAGCTGCTGGAGCATAAAGCCAGCAGAAGATGATGTTGGCTGTGTGGAAGAAAACCCTAGTCAGGTTCATAACACAGCCCTGTAAATGAGATTGCAGCCAAAAAACCCTCATTCAGGTGCTGAACAAAATTAAATCAATAAAGCAGCACTTGTGCTGGAAGCTGATACCCTCCAGCAGATGAAATTGGTCAGTGGAGTGGCACTGCACTGACCACGCTGGGGTTGAGTCCCTCTGTGCTGGAAGGGTGCTGTGACCCCAGTGTGACACAGCCCCTGTGCCCTCACCCTCCCTGGGCACGAGCAGCTCCTCCAGCAACTGCTCGAGACATTTCTTTTACTTAAATTATTACATTTTTTTCTGTACGTGCTACTAAAATTTGGAACAATCTTCATCAAAATGTCAATTTTTGTTAGCAATCATTTTCCCTAAAAGGGCAAGCCATCTCTATTTTATGTTGGAGCTGCCTCATGCTCATGTAAATCGTTCCCATTGATTTACCCTCTGCGCTCCTTGGAAAAGAGATTTTATTTTTGAATCTCTGTAACCCCGACTGCTGGTCAGCGTGGCTGGGTTTATATTTCATAAATATATTGCAGGGATTATATTGTGCTAAGGGTCAGCTACATATCCACAAATGGCAGATTTAAATGTCTCAAACGTGGCTGAGATTTATCCAGCTGAAATATTAAACAGCTAAATTTCAGCTTTTAACTGGAATAATGGGGAAAATCAGCAGCCTGAGTTTTTGCTGGCCATAAACATCAGTGAGACCTTTTTTCTTGTTTCCTGTTGCTTTACTTTGGTATTTATATTTGCTTTTTTTAAAGTAGTGCAGCACCCTATATTAAGGGTTGACAACTTAATTATATGTGATTGATCTGCTTATTTTGAGCGAGTTGTTAGCAGAATGTAAATGGCAAATGTTATTTTTTTTTGTGTTTGCCATTTGTGAGGAGAGGCAGGGAAGGAACGTGCTCTGGCTCTGGAGCATCCACGGGCTGGGGCTGTCCTGCAGCAGCCCCAAAGTGGCACTGGTGACAATCACGGGATGTTTTGGGTGGGAAAATCCCCCCAGGAGCATCGAGTCCAACCTGTGACCGATCCCCACCCTGCCTTTCCTGAATCCCTGCTGTGTCCCCACTGGCTCAGAGATCCCAAACCTCTCAGAGGGGTTTGTCAGCAGAGGGGATTCCCACGGTTCCTCGCAGAGCTGGAACATCAGCACTGAGCTCTGACAGGGCTGGGGCTGAAGGAGAAAAGCCCCTTCAGAGAGTGGCCACAGCTCAGTGCCCAGCTGGGTCTGGTCCCCAGAGCTCCTGAGAGTGTTCCTGCCCTAAATGAGGGGGCTGGAGGGGAGCCAGGCTCCTGTGAGCTGTGCTCACACCCCGTTACAGCTGGGCTGGGATGTGTGGAGTGCTGCTGAGGTTGGGTTTGGGGCTGATGTGGGCGCTCAGCCCCCTCCAAAGGCACGTCACTCCTTATCCAGCTGATGCCACCCGTGGGGTAATGTTTGTGACAGGGGCTTTATCTGCTCCTGGGAGCACAGCACAACTCGGGGATTTCAGCCATCGCTCTTTCCAAGAGATGAAGCGGGCCATGAAAAATTAAGGCGCTGCTGCTAAACTGTCAAGACTTTAATGTTGTCAGAGGGTTTCAAAAGGCTTGGAACGAATTTTGGAGCCCTGTTTGATCTTCCCTCCCCCATGCCAAGCACAAGAATGAAACGTGTGCCTTTGTCAGTAATTCAGGGCAGGGTGATGGTGGCTCTCACTGGGGATGCCTCCGTGGTGCAGAGCTGAGTGATGGTTTGCATCTCCAGAAAAAACAGGAAGCTGCAAACTGTCGCTGTAGGTGGTAGAGCTTAAATTGGATTTAAGATTTCTTATGAAAATGGTTTTTGCGCTAAGGAGTTTTTTGAATAATGTCTCTTCCAACAACAGCAACTCAAGCACTTGGTAAGAAAAATAACTCTGGTGAAAACTGCTCAGTCATTAAGTGATGCCTCGGATTTCTTTTACAAGAACGTTTATTTTTTCACAAATTCTAACATGGGTAAAGTTAAGGCTTCTTTGCTTTGGTGTGTTTGGACTCTCTTCTCCCAGGTACAAGGGACAGGATGAGAGGAAATAGACTCAAGCTGCTGCAGGAGAGATGTAGGTTGGATATCAGGGAAATTGTGCTCACAGAAAGGGGCTGTCCCAGGCCAGTGCTGGAGTCACCGTCCCTGGAAGTGTTGAGAAATCTGTGGATGTGGCACTTGAGGACATGAATTAGTGGTGACCATGGTGGTGCTGCTGGTTGGACTTCTCAATCTTCTTTGTGTTTTCCAGCCTTGATTCTGTGTTTCTGTAACTAAAATCAGTAACCCTGTCCTGGTTTCCAGCCCTCCAGAGCCGTGTGCAGGCAGGATGCTGCTGCTGGAGTTTGCACTCGGGGTGTTCCTGATGCTGGTTCATGCCCCATCTGGGGGCCTGTGCTTCCCCTTCCTGGTGGAATTGTGATAAGAAGTGTCCCATTCCCATCTCCTCGCACCTGGCTCCGTGTGTCCTTGCTCTCAGTGGGACTTGTGCCAGTGAGGGAGGATCCCTGTGGCATCCCTGGCCCTCAGCAGGCAGAAGTGAGACCCCTTCTTGCATCCAAGGGTTAGTTTGTTTTAGGTCTAAGAGAGCAGGAATTTCTCTCTCAGGTCAGTTTTCCTTCCCTGGGTGGCCGCTGCCCGGCTGGAGGATGTGGAACATGAACCTGGCCTGTCCTCCCTGCTCAGCCCTGTGCCAAACCAGAGCTGTTCTTCCATGAGCTGCCTGAGCTCTGGGTGAAAGTGGAACCCCTTCCACGTGTTCACTTTAAAGCACTGACCCTGGGCAAAGTCTCAGCAGGTCAGTGGAAGAAAATAGAATGACTGTGCAGATACCAGGATGTTTCTTTCTCTGATTTTTGTTTTTTTTCCTCCAAAATGGATCCATTTCAAGTTTTGGAAGTAATTGGAATTGAATTTGAGAATGTAAAACACGATGTTGTATTGAAGCAACGTTCAACTAAACTACTGAAAATGGGTATTTTAGACTTTGGGTTGTTTTAGGGCCTGCTCTCCTCTCATGAGGTGTCTCTGTAGATCAGCTCTGGACTGGAGCTTCCTCCGTGGCTTCTTGATTTCCACACACAGTGTGCAAATATTTCCCACTCAATTTTACTCACATGACTGCACACCATGAAGTGTAAAAATGTCAGCCAAGGTCAATGTGTGCCAGGGAGGGAATGTCCTCAGGAGAGCATCATCCCTCTGCTCCAGCGTGAGGGGATTTGTGGCTCTGCCTGTCCCTGGCGTGGGGAGCTCTGACCACAGCAGTGAAAGCTCCTGCCAGGCAGGAGCTGGGCTGGGCACATCACCTGCCCTGCCTCCCGTGGCTTTCCTTGCCACCTGCAATGATTTGTGGCTTTCCCAGGGGCGTGGTGCTGCCTGTTGCAGTTTCACTAATAAACATCCCCGGGTTTCTGCACTCGAGGTGCATCGGAACCTCTGTGAGTGACACATCATTACTCTTGTAGGAGACGTGTTGTTTCAAACTGCTATGACTAATTACTAGCAAATGATGAGAATTTGAACATCAATTCCCAGTTTTTGCTCTGGGCAAACCCACTTCCCATCACTCTTGTGTGGTTTGTTTCCTGGAGGGGGTCAGATGCTGCTGGCTATCGTTGTAGTTGCTCATTCTTCTGCCTTTTCTTGTGCACAGATAAACCACAACTGCTTCTGGGATTTCAATTAAGGATTGAAATTATGTGCCAGATTATTTAAAATGGTTTTTTTGTTGATGTGTCAGACACAAACATTTCAGCCTTGTGCACATACATCTGGAGGTGCCCAAGGAAGGGCTGGAGGTGGCACTCAGAGCTCTGGGCTGGGGACAAGGTGGGGATTGGTCAGAGGCTGGACTTGGTGACCCTGGAGGGCTTTTCCAGCCTCACTGATTCTGGGATTCTGACTCCATTCTCATTTTTGGCTCCAAAAGTGCAGGTGCCTTTTCACTTCCCAGCCCTGTGAGAAGCAGAGATTTATTTTTCGGAACAGTGATGAACCTTTCTGATGCTTTCTACCCCCCACTCACAGCTTCCCCAGCCCCTGTTGTTAGTCAAAAGAAACGAGTGATATGCAAATGTTGTTTCCTATAAACTCCAGCAGTGCTGTGATTCCAGCATCAATTATGGAAGTGCTATAAGGCACGGCTTTGTAGCATCGCTCGGAGATTTACAAAGGCACTGTCTGGAGATTCCTCAGGTTTTTAATCTTAGCACCCTAGGAGAAAACATGCAGTCCAAACAGCCACCCCATCTGATATTTTATTAATGAGATTAAATGAGTAAGTAAATTATACATGTAAATCAAATAGAAAACAGAAAGGGATAATATGAAGTCAGCACATTAATCAATTTATCAGCTTGGTTTATTTGATGTGCTGTGATCAGCGATCTTTGTATCCTCCAACCACTGTGCTGCATACCAAAAATAAAGAGCTAAAATCTCTCACCCCCCATTAAAAAACTCATTTCATATGATGCAGATATTCCAGAACCATCTGGACACAATCCTGTGCTCTGGGATGAGCCTCCTGAGCTGGGACCAGGTGACCACTGTGGCCACTTCCAGCCTCACCCATCCTGGGATTCTGTCATTTGATTGGGGCAAGGTCTCAATTTCCCAGACAGCTCGTGTGTTCTTTAGGGTGCTTTGAAAGGAAAAACCCAAGGGCTCCTGTGGCAGTGTGCTGGAGGTGACTTTGTCCCAAAGGAAGGTGTTTGTCATACCCCGGACAGAAAAACCCTTCCTTCTTTCTTTCATGTTCTTGGCTGTAAAATGGGGGTGGGATCCCCTCGTGGTGATAAGGGCAGGGTTGTTTTGGTGATAGCAGGGCAGGGGAGGCTTTTCCCCAGCTGTCAGGAGAAGGAGCTGGCCCTGGCTCTGCTGCTCTCCCCTCGTGTCTCACCCAGCCCGGGGGCTCTGCCCAGGCCCCCATGGTCCGTGAGATGCTGGAGGCTGCTTGGACAAACTGCTCCCTGATGGATAAATGAAATGCTGCTGGGAAGGGAGGATCTGGGCTGCTGAGCACGGATTCACACGTTGTTCACACTGGTTAAGCTTTGACACATCCTGCCTTGTCCGAGTTACAAACTCTGACTGCAGTGAGGGATCCCCACCAAGGCACTGCAGAGCAGGAATGTCTTGGTTAGGAAATGGTTTAAAATCCATCAGGTTTTGGTAATGATTATTTTACACCTCTCCAGGCAAAACCCCTGGAGGAACAACTGTGGTTTGTTTTGTGAGTTTGAGGTACACTGCATATTAAATCCTTGGGTGCTAATGTGGCCTTGTGTGTGCTGAGGGATCCTTGGAAAGCTGTTTGTGCCCTTTCCTAAGGTTAGAAAAAGGTTTTTTTTTTTTTTTAGTAATTCACCACACTTGTAAAGGAAGTGTTTTGGCTTGGCTCCAGGGTGGAGAGCTGCAAACTGTTGCAGTTCCTTCTTCTGCAGCCCCAACAGGGGGAAGATTTCCCCACCACAGAACAGTCACCACCAGAAGATGTCATTTCTAGGGCAGCAGGAGGCTTTGTCACTCACTGCTTCTTTCCCTGAGATTTGCTGAAAACCAGCTCCTGGCCAGGGCAGGGATTGTCCCCCTGTGCTGGCACTGCTGGGGCACCTCCAGTGCTGGGGACAGCTCTGGGGCATCCATGCCAGGACAGACCCCGAGGGGCTGGAGCGTGTCCAGGGCAGGGAACGGAGCTGGGAAGGGGCTGGAGCCCCAGGAGAGGCTGAGGGAGCTGGGAAAGGGGCTGAGGCTGGAGAAAAGGAGGCTCAGGGGGGACCTTGTGGCTCTGCACAACTCCCTGACAGGAGGGGGCAGCCGGGGGGGGTCGGGCTCTGCTCCCAGGGAACAGGGACAGGAGGAGAGGGAACGGCCTCAGGCTGGGCCAGGGCAGGCTCAGGGTGGACAGCAGCAGGAATTTCCCCATGAAAAGGGAGCTCAGGCCTTGGCACTGCCCAGGGAGGTTTGGAGTGCCCATCCCTGGAGGTGTCCAAGGAAGGGCTGGAGGTGGCACTCAGAGCTCTGGGCTGGGGACAAGGTGGGGACTGGGCACAGCTTGGACTCGGTGATCCTGGAGCTGTTTTCCAACAGAAACAATTCCATGATTCTTTGCTTAGCAAACTCCATCCTTTACCTTTGTGAATCAGAGACTTCTGAACAAAGAAACACCCCAAGAGTTCCCCGTGTGTGGGGAATCTGTGACTTTGCAGAGTTCTTCAGCCCGAAGTTCCTGGTGGATGTTTTCAAACCGCGCTCGGTCTCACGTCTTAAAATAGGGAGCTGTGGGCTGAGGGAGCTGACAGCATTATCCCTGGATTTGGCACCAATATTAGCGAGCTGCTGGCGTTTGGCAATTATTTTCATCCTGCACCATATGGTGAAGAAAATGTTTTCATTCACCCACATACAAGTAAAGTTTTGCTGAGGGCCCTGTGCTGGGTGCAGGATCGCCCTGCCTGGGGCTGCTGGAGCCAAAGTGTGCTTCTGTCAGGCAGCAGGGTCTGGCTTTTGAGGGAATGTTTTGTGTAAGTGTGGCCTTTCCATGCTGCTCTTGGGCTGAAAGAGCTGCTTTATGTGGAGCTGGGACAGCACTGCTGATCCTGAGGCCTCTGTCGAGGCTAAAGAAGGAATTGTTCACTGTTTCTTCATGGAAGGGGTTGGTCAACATTGGCAGGAGCTGCCCAGGGCAGTGCTGGACTGATTGTCCCAGAAGGTGTCCAGGGAATGCCTGGGTTTGACACTCTGGGCTGGGGTGAAGGTGGGGATCAGTCCCAGGTTGGGCTCGGCGATCCTGGAGGTCTTTTCTGGCCTCAGTGATTCTGTGATTTTTGTTTTCTCCGGAGTTGTTGAGCCTTCCTGCCCAAAAGGAGCTGTTTGCCCAGGGCAGGGCCGAGTCCCCATCCCTGGAGGGATTCCAAAGCCCTGTGGATGTGGCACCTGGGGACATGGGGCAGTGGTGGCCTGGGCAGTGCTGGGGAATGGTGGGGCTCGAAGGGCTGAGAGGGCTTTTCCACCCTGAAGGATTGTGAGTGATGGGTGTGAGATGGAAGCAGCTCCCACCTCCTGGTTTTCCATGTGCATCTCACTGCAGGGGACGTGGCACCAGTCAAATCCTCTCAGGCAGCAGAGAACCCAGCACAGTGCCATTCCCAGTGCAGAGAGCGGGGTAATTAGAGCCTGTGTTTTATAAATAGGCACCCCTGGACTTGCTCCTCCTTTGAGAGTTCCTTATGATCTGTGTTTTCTGCTGTCTGATTGGGGCTGAGCGTGTTCTGCAGCCTTGTTCTGTCAGTCTGAAACCTCGAATCAGGCAGCGACTCAAATCCGTGCAAGGGAAGAGTCTTGGTTCCTGTGCTAAGAGAATTCCTGGCTTACAGCTGGAGGTGCCACCTTAGCTGGTAGCACAGCTGGCCTGTCCCAGGATTGGAAGTGCGGGAAATAATTTCATATTTTACCCCACACTTCTGTACGTGGTTGTGTCATAGATTATGCAGAAAATGGAAAATGCATTTCATGGAGATTTTGGCATTTGCTTTCAATCCTATTAACAAAAATCCCCACCTTTGTGTCAGGAATTCTGAAGTCACTGGTGACAGAGACACTTAAAAGGAAATTTCTGTTGATTCTAGTGCTTGACAAAATCACTGTTTTCATTTTTCACATGTAAGAGATTTAAATAATAATAAGGAATAATAAAAAGGAGACAGACAAAAACTTTCCTTTTAAAATGTCAGGCTGCTGGGTCTGTGTTTTCTGAGATTTATCCCTTGGTTTAGCTGCACCCTCCACCCTTTTCCAAATGGAATTTTCAGGGAATGCCTTTTGCAAAGCCTTTTCAGGCTGTGCCTGATGATCTGGTGGGATTGGTCTGGGTGAGATCTTTCACATCACTTCTGCAGAACCATCAGAAACTGCTCTTTGAAAACTAAAGCTGACAAATTATTAGGGTGCTCTGGGTTGTTTGTTTAAATTTTAGACATCGTGAGACTCTTTTTAAGAGCACTGAGCAATGGCCGGATGCTCCTTGGAAGGGTTTGTGCTGCAGCATAGGAGGAAAGTGTTGTCCTTATTTCTGTGGTATTTTTGCTACAGGAGAAAAAGCAAAATGCATCTGTATTAGAGATTATTACCTGAGAATTCCTAAACTAATTGGAATTATTACCTTTTTATCCTCCTCAAAGATATTAAAATAATATTTAAAAACTAGTTTTACCTCCAGGAGCACTTTATTGATTTTCCTCTGCGATTCTGCTGTTCTTTGGTCATTGTGAAAATAGTTAAAACTTCCACAGTTTCTGTGAATTTGGACATAAGCCATGACTCTTAAAATTCAGTGTAGTGTGGGTGGTTTTTTGGATATTTTGTTGTTGTTGCTGCTGCATCCCCTCCTTGTCCTGTCACCTCATCTGCCCTGTGTGCTGTCCCCCATCCCCACTGCCAGCAGCATTCCCGTGCCAAACCTCGGACTGGCCTTCTGTTGGTGATGCCAAGCAAAGGGATTTGGCAGCTCGATGGAGATTCGCTGGAACGCTTTCAGGAACGAGGATCTCAAAGGCAAACTACTGAATACATGGAAATGGCCCATTTGATTCTCAGAGCGCTGTGAAAAGATTCTGATAGGAGCCATTAACAAAATTCCAGGGCAGGATGCTTTCCATCCCTGCAGAGGGATTGATTCCAGAGATGAGACAGGATCCCGGACTGGTTTGGGTGGGAGGCACCTTAGAGCTCATCCAGTGCCACCCCTGCCATGGCAGGGACACCTCCCACTGTGCTCCAAACCCTGTCCAGCCTGGCCTGGGACAGTGCCAGGGATCCAGGGGCCGCTGCTGGATCCAGGGGGGGACGGTCTGCAGTGTCCCAGAGGGGGATGGACGCAGTGT
>VZRV01010994.1:0-34436 GCA_013398115.1 Falcunculus frontatus | reverse complement strand
GGATGCTGCGGCGGCCGCCCGGGAGCAGCCGCGCTCCGCCGCTCCCCGACCGCCGAGCTGGGGCCGCCCTTCCCGGGAGCAGCAGCGCTCGCTCTCCGCCGCCGGGGCCGGCGCGGAGCGGAGATGGTGCCGCTGGTGCGGAGCGCCGGGGGCTCCCACCAGTGGCTGGCGATCGTTTTCCTCGGCCTTTGCTGGTTCCTTCCTCCCGGGAGATTCGCCGCGCCGGGCGGAGACTTCCCGGGCTCTGCCGTGGACAATCTGGTGGTCAGGAAAGGGGACACGGCGGTGCTGAGGTAGGAGACGGCCGCTGGCGGGAGGGATGCGAGGACGGAGCATCGCCGCTGCTGCGGCAGCATCCCCGAGATGCCCGAGGCTCTGCCGGAGCCCCCGGCCCCTCTCGGGGATGCTGCGGCGGCGCTCGGCCCCGGGGCTGCCCGCGGGGTGCCCCGGTGATGCGGGAAGTTGTCCCCAGCGCCACCCGGTACCCGCATCCCTGGAGCTCCGGGCCGCTCGCCGGCCCCCGGCGTGGTTTCGTTCCGCGGTTTCCCCTTTTTTTAAACTCTATTTAAGGAGCCCTGGCTGTTGCTGGAAGTTTAGAGATGGGTTGTTGGGGTGAAATGATGCAGTTCTGGTTTCCGGCAGCAGTTTGGGGGCTCTGCAGAGCGAGTGGCGCGGGGCTGTGGCAGGGAGAGGACGATTGCACCCTGCCAGGAGCATTAACATCGGTATTATTTATTTTGATACATTTTTCTATATTTCTCAATGATTGGAGCACTGGCTCCAAGCCACGAGGAGGTTTTGTGCTTCCCGTGGCTCTCTCTGTTCCTGCCTCTCCTGAAGGAACCTGTGCTCCCGTATCTCCTCGTCTCTTGACTGGAGCAAAATTTGTTTACCAGCAGTCAGACACCACAATCTACTCGAACCTTTCGTTCTGGTTTGTGTTCAGCAATCCTCTGCCTTGATCTGATTATTCCCCAGTCCCTACTCTAACTTTTTATCCATGTGTTGTACTTTTGCCTTGATCCTACTATAGTTCAAAACCCCCCATTTTCTCCTTCTCTGGAATATGGTTGCAGTTGGTTAAAGCTCCTGGCTGGTGAGAAATCCCTGATTTAATTAGCAGCGCTTCTCAGCTATGAAGTCTCTGGCTGTATTTATTTTTTGTTGGGCTGTCACAGAAATCTCCAGGTTACAATGCATTTTATCCATAATCTTTTTTAACGATCCAACCGTGTGCTGTAAAATGCTGCATGAGGCATTTTCGGTAGGGATTTGAAAGCGTTTTTAGGCTGCTCCTGTTGTAGTAGCTCCTGAAAATACAGTAGATGTCTATGTAGGGCAGCTGACAAGTGGTTTTTATGTGTACCTCAATTATCCTCTGTATTTTGAGACGTGCTCAGGTCCTTGTGCTTTCTGAGGCACAAATGGAGAATCAAAGGAAGTAATAATTAAAAAGTGGTTTATTTGTGCTGTTTCAGGCTTACAGGTTGCAGAGACAGTAACTTGGTGGGTTCACAGGCTGTTAAGATGTACTCAGCCACTATTAGACGCTGTTAGTATCGAAATACATTTAAAACTACGTTACTAAAGAATGATGTGATTGCTCCCAAGGTTAACCCCCGGTGGCTTCAGCTGGAACACATCCGGGCTGCCAGGCCTTGGGCTGTGTTTGGAGCCCGGTGTAGCTGGGTGGGTTACATAAATGAAACGGGAGCTCTGGGCTGGAAACATCCCTTGGGTCTCACTGGGGAGGGCCAGGGTGTGTTTTGTAAAGAGAGGCTGCTACAGGAAACGCTGGCAGCGCTGCCGAGCCCCGGGATGAGCGATGGGATGCTGGAATGTTGTGTGCTGCAGCTGGGTCTCCTTCCTCCTGCCCTCTGATTGACTCCTTTCCTCTCCCGTGCCCTTGGCAGGCTTGCTTTAAACCCGGGGTTATTCTCTTTTAAGCTGGTAACTCGGAAGGGGAGGTGCAGGATCACAGGGGGAGAAGAAGAGCGAGCAGCAGCCCCGGGCTCTCCATCCCGAGCCTCTCCCTGCCCATCGTCTCTGCTCCCCTGGGGCTGGCCCTCGCTGGATGCTCGTATCGTAAATATACCTCAATGTGCGTTAAAATAATTGCTGTAAGTGCTGGAAATTGGCTCTTTATTTAAATTCAAACTCCAGTGAGCTGGAAAAAGCCGTCTGGGTGCTGAAGAAGGAGTTTGTTCCTCCCAGCTCTGGAGCCATCCGAATTCAGCCCTTCCAGCGGCTGTGCCTCGCAGCACCCCGAGTTGGCCGTGCTCCGTATTCCGGCCTCTCGAGGCAGGATGGTGGCCGCGGGCTCCCTGCAGCTGGCACGTGTTGATTCCCCTCCCTGCTCCGGGCTCAGCTGCCCTCTGCCAGCCTCGAAACCACCCCGTGCGTGGGTGCAGAGGCAGCGCCGGGCCAGGAGCAGCCAGCTCCTGGTGTAACAGCGGCTGCTGGAATAGGGGTGGCACTCCCGAGGCTTTGGGTCGGCATTTCCGTGGCTGCGAGGAGCTGAGGGTGATTTAGGGGCTGGGAGCTGAGCTGGAGCCAGGCCCTGTGGGTGCCCCCTCTGGGGCACGCTCGGAAGGGGGCTCTGGCCGCAGCTGACCACATCAGCCCGTGCCCTGAGGGGATTGACGGTGCTGCCCAGGTGCGACTGAGGACTTTTACTTGTGAGCCTTGGTGCTGATGTGCCAAGGGAGAAGGCACAGAGCCCCTCTCGATGAGTCTGGGGGCACGGTGGGTGAGCCGGGCCCTGGCCTCAGCTCCCGCATCAAGGTTTCACTGCCTTGCCTGAAGATGAGGAATAAAAGCTCCTTGGACTGCTGAGCTTTTCCAGGAAAAGCCTCTGTGTGCTGACATAAAGTAAAATAAGTAGTTTAGCTCCCTCATTTTAAATGGTTAATTCATATATCAGTGTAATTAACCAATTTTGGATCAAGCAACGTGGCATTTTCCTAGTGCTGCAGAAGCAACACCACGAGCATCGCTCCCCGTCCCGGTGCTCTCGGAGCATCGCTCCCCGTCCCGGTGCTCTCGGAGCATCGCTCCCCGTCCCGGTGCTCTCGCTCAGCCCCCATGGCCCCCCGAGGGGTCGGTGCCCTTGCCAGGCCCATGGTGGGGCTGGAGGGCACTTTGCTGGTGCCCAGGTGGCACAGGGGTGCCGGGATTCTCCCGGGTGGCACAGGGGTACCGGGATTCTCCCGGGTGGCGCAGGGGTGCCGGGATTCTCCTGTGGCCTCCCAGCCCAGCACTCCCTGACACCGGCAGAGTCACAGTGCCCACGTGTCCCTTCCCGAGGGACTGATGGAAGAGAAGGTTTGCCAAGGATGTCACTGGGCACCTGTTTTGGTACAAGAACTCCTCAGCATGGGGATTTAGAAGAAAATCCCTCCTTAGCCGAGGAGTTCTGTCTGTGCTGAGTTATTTCTGTAGCCTCAGTAATTAAAGCCTGGTCCCTTTTGTTTGGTTTCAATGGGTGATGGATCTCCGCAGTCCCAGCACTGTTTGTGTTTGTTGAAGTTATGAGGAATTCTGTCAGTAACGCAGTTGTTTCGCGTGGCAGAACAATTTTGGGAAGCTGCTGATTTTCAGCAGCAGAATTCCATCCTGCATCCTTTCTGTATTCTTCCCAGGCAGCCGGTTAAGATTTCATGAGAACACATGAGGAAGGAGAGAGCAAGTTCTGAAAACATGGTTTCATTAAAAGAACAAATTGCTGCGTTGCAGTTCAGGAGCCAGGGCTGTGTCTCCAGAACCAGGCTTCTCCCGTGACCCTTTCTGAGATCCCCTGTTAGGAGAGGGATCACCCTGTGCTTCAGCAAATCCATCTCACTGACAGCACAAGTGGCAATTTCGGGAGAGGAGTGTTTCAGGAGAGGTGACAAATGCAGAGCCCTTGTTGGGGAGCTGGAAGGGGCAGCCCCTGTCCCCTCCCATGTCCCCTCCCTGCCCTGGGAGCTGGGCTGGACACTCAGGGAAAACAGAGGCTGCCTCTACCTGGGAGGGGGCTGTGGGGAGGATAGGGGAGAGCTCCCCTCGGGATGGCAGCAGGAGGCATTTCTGCTGCTGCGGGAAAAACAAGAATTCCCCTTTTCCCGCCGTGCTGGAGCTGCTCCTGGCAGGCTGATGTGTGCGTGGGGCTCCCGTGGCTCTACACAACCCGGGGCACAGGGACCTGTCAGCAGTGCCCATGGACCCCACCTGCAGTTTGGAACCCAAATCCCCCCGGAGATCGGAATGTGCAAAGCTGAAGATGATCAAAAGGGTTTTTCTAGCAAGTAAAGGTTTTTATCGTGTGTTTTGTTTTCCTCAAAGCTCATGGATGATGAAAACAAGTCTAAGTGAGAGTACCTTTATAGTACCTTTACATTGTGTCAGCGCAGCAAATTGGGCTTTACAAGTTGTCATGGTGTTTAAAAAAGCAGAAGATCTCTTTACCAGCGGATGATTGTAGAGGAGTTTAGGGAACGTGAGCTCTGCATTCTGTAAAATACTGTGGGTTCTTCAGTGCCAAAAGTTAAACCTGGAGCTGGGGTCCCTGGGAGGTTCCTGCAGACTGACAGTGAGGAGCGGGTGCCCGTGTCCAGCGGGTGCCCGTGTCCAGCGGGTGCCCGTGTCCAGCTGTGGTCACAGAGGGGTGGGCTCTTGTGGAACCTGGCTGGGAAATGCAGGGGTCAGTTCCAGGCCAGCAGCTCAGTGAAATGCACCAACGGGTGTTTGACCACAGTGGTCCCTTTGGCCATCCAGGGTCAGTGTTGTCTGAGGCTGGGGCAGCCAGTGGTCACCTGAGAGAGGGGTGATTGTAGGAAAATGCCTTTTTTTGGTCATAGATCAGGAGGTTTGGGGCTTTTTGGTTTGTTTGCTGAGTTGGAAATACTTTATGAGCAGCCTGGCTGCTTCTCTGCACCTCGGGGAGTTCCAGGTCCATGCCATGGGCACCTGGGGCTGGCACCAAACAGCTGGGCCGAGCCCTGGATGAGGCTGGACAGGCCATGCCTGCAGCCCAACGCACTGCCCAGGGCTGTTTCACTGCTGTGAGGGGCTTGGGCACGTGGGAAGCAGCTGATCTGAAATTATCCGCCTCTTTTGGTGCCTGTTCTTCGAGTTTCTCAACTTCTTTTCCTAAATTTTTCTGCTTCTTGAAAAAATGGCTCCTGGTGTCTGGGAGCATGGCTGCCCCAAACATGGGGAGTGTGACCCTGTGTCCCCTGAGGGGGCTGTGCAGGGACTGTGTGTGACCCTGTGTCCCTTCAGGGGGCTGTACAGGGACTGTGTGTGACCCTGTGTCCCCTCGGGGGCTGTGCAGGGACTGTGTGTGACCCTGTGGCCGGCCGTGGGGCCGGGGGCAGTGCCAGGCCAGGCCATCCTGTGCCCTCGGGGTGCTGATTCAGGGCTCTGTGTGGCTCCCCCAAGTTCCTGGGGATCCCAGCTCTCCCTGCCTTTTGAACATGACTTTCCCAGCTGTGAGTTGGCTCCTTCGCTCCTGCAGGAGCACAGGGGATTCTCCTTGTTCTCCACAGTGGCTCTGCTCCAGGGAATGTTGGTGGTTCAGGGGGGAGAAGCCCACCTAACACTGGTTTTGTAAAGCAGGGCCCTTTAGGGGTCCCAGCTGTGGGGTCTGACACCAGGGGCAGATTTATAGCTGAGAGTCTTTGCCTAGGGAGTGACGGTGTCCTGGAAAACTGTCACACATCTGTCAAACATCCATCCCTTGTCATCTGTGTTACTGAGCACTTGGAAAGGAAGTTGTGCAGCAGGAAGAGTGGGTGGATAATGAGTTTATGCAGCAGTTGGAATTCTGAGGTGCTCTGTGCATCTCCCAGCATTGCGGTGCCCCCAGTGCATGCCCAGTGCTGGGTGTGGCTGTGAACACGGGCAGCTGGCTCTGTGGAGAGTGTAATAAATATAAAAGTTCCCTTCTTTCCTTTACAATTTCAAAAAGTTCCTTTCTTGACTTCCATACTCTTGATGTTCTGGTGCAATTTGGGGTCAGAAATCCTTCAGCTCCACAGAGCTTCATTCCTGAAACATGAGTGTGGGATGTGCAGGCTCCTGTGCACACCCCCAGTAAATGAAGTTGTTGTTTGCATGAGAGTTTCCCATTCCCAATCCCTGCCAATTATTAAACAAGCACATTATGGCACTTGCCTCTTGTCTGTGCGGCAATAATAAATAAATTCAGTGTAAATTAAAATAATTTATCATTTTAAATGATGGTGAATGTTTCAGCGGTTCTGCAGAGGAACTAACAAAACAAGGAGCCAGTAAGGGATGGAAACTGGGATTTGTTCCAAAGGGCTGCTTTATTGAGGAGAAAACCGAGACTTAATGGCTTTCTTGTCACTGTGTGTAAGAGCTGAGTGTCCCAGGGAAAGGATCTCGGGTTGGGGACCGGTCCCATGGGCCAAGCAGCTCCATGATGGTGCTGGAATGAGGCTGCTCCTTCTCTTGCTCATCTGGAGAGCTCTTGGGTAGCCAAGAGTTGTCCCAGTGGGCTCTCCTCAGGAGCTGAAACCCTGCCTCAGACGTGTGGGGTGTGAGGCCAGGGCAGCGGGCAGTGCTGTGGGAGCAGGGCATGGAGCTGGCTGGGCACAGCCAGACAGGAATGGGGCACAGCCTTGGGCACAGGGCACTGCCGAAGGAATGGGGCACAGCCCGGGGCTGGCTGGGCACAGCCAAATGGGAACAGGGCCCTGCCAAGGGAGGGCTGTCCCACAGCCAGATGGGAATGAGCTGGTTCATGGCCATCAGAGAGGTGGAATGGGGGATGTGTGGCTGAGCTTGGTCTCCTCTCCCATTCCCTGTGGCTGCTGCTGCTCACTGGAAAGGCTCAGTGTGACACAGGAGCTCCCCCATACCCTCTGCCTCCAGTAAATTGTGGTGTCACTTGGTTTTAAACTCGAGCTGTAAATGCAGGATGGCCAAATTGAAGCGTTAGAGACAGCAGGTGATACTCTGGTGAGTGGCACATTGGGGTAAAGCTGGTGACACAGTTCAAAAGGAGCTCTACGTTATCTCTGATGCCATCTGCCATCGGATCAGAGTCTCCAGACCCAAATCCCAGGCTGCTGTGGCTGGTGGGGGTGGGAGAGCAGGGAAGGGGCAGGGCTGTGCTCTGAGCAGTGACAAAGGGAGCTGGGAGCTGCCTCTTGGAGCCCCAGTTCTCATTCCAGCCCCGGGCCTGCCAACCCTGGGTCTCCCCTGACAGACCTCGTGTCCATGGAGCATCTCCTGGGTCTGTGACACAGACCCAGCCTGGCTGGGTGTCCTTCCCCTGCTGCTGAGCCGGGCTCACAGGTGCTCAGGTGGGCTTCCAGAAAGGTGTAGGAGAGGTAGAGAGTGAAGCCCCCATTGATGGGCTGTGCTGGGCTCAGCAAGGTGATGGCTGATGCTCAGAGTTCTTTCCAACCCAAAGGATTCTGTGATTCCAAGACGTGGAAATTCTCGTTTTCTCCAAACTGGCTGAAGAAAGGTCAAGGTTTTCTTCCTGCCATCAGGAGAGAGGAGAAAAACTCCCATGCAGTGACCCACGGGAGCAGGGAGGAGGAGAGCAGCAGAGGGTCAGCTGCCCCCAGCAAGGGTGATGAGGGATGGTTTTCTGTGCAGCCTTTCTCTGGTTCCAGGAGACTGGAGATGGCCAAGTCCTTCTGTTACCCACCGAGGGGCTGGGAGCCTGCAGGGCTGGGATCCCCTTGGACTCAGAGTGGGCATGGAAGCCTTGGCTCCGGCCAGGGGAGCTGGGGCAGCCTCTGGCAGCCCTGCTTGGTGTGGCACTGCTGCTTTGGTGCTGACTTTAACCAAAGACAGGCAGGCATTGAGGTAATGCAGTTTCCAAAGAGTTTGCTGGCTCCTCGAGTCCTTTTGTTTTCAATTCTGGAAGTTGTCTTGAATTGTCTTCCTGTCCATCCCTCAAATCGTGCTTGTGTAGGCGTTTCCTAAGGATTTTTGGGTTTCTTGATTATAAGTGAAGCAAATTTCAAGAGTAAATTTGTTCTAGCAGGTTTTTAAATTTGTGAGATGTTTTTAGCTTAATTATAGCAGAAGTTGAGAAAGAGCCCTGAAGGAGGTTGAGCAGTGTGAACACACTGCTGGAAATTCCAGGTGAGGTTGTCCTGGACTTGGAATGTTGAGAGGAGCTGAATGCAACTCTCAGTGAAATCCCAAACCAGTTTGATGGAGCAGTGGCAGTGAGAAGTTCCCAGGGCTGGAGAGGAGAATGGGTGCCTTGGCAAGAGCAAGCAGAGAAATAAAAGCTCAGCCTTGTACCTAAACCCAGCCATTTCAGTTGTCTCTGTCTGGGCACGGTGACAGAGCGGGTTTTAATGGGGGGCTGGATCAGGTGAACTCAGTTATTTAAAACAACGAGCACAACTGGACATCAAGGTTTTCCAGAGGACCGAGAGTATTAAATTGGTGTATTTTTGGATCCGTGGAGTAGGAACTATTGAGTTGGTTGTTTGCTTTGACAGGTGTGAAAGGTATAGGAATTGTGCAGGTTTTCTGTTGCTTAGAGATTAAAATCCTATCTCACAATTAAAGCATTTATTTGTACAATATTCATACTTAGTATTTTTGCTTATAAACTTAATATAGTGGTAATATCTAATATTTACAAAATTATAGGGTGATTCAGTAGAAGCATGTGTGCATTTATCTTGATGTGTTATATCAGAATTGTTTTGAATGAATCATAGGAATGAAATCAGGAAACTGGCAAAATCATGTTCTTTACATGAGTTGTACAGGAAAGTGTGAAAGTGTTTCACTGCCCAGGTGCTACCTTAGGTCTCTCTCTCTGTTAAATTGTGGTGTTGGCACTTCAGGCACTCCCAGCTCCTCATCACACTCCCAGTCCAGTGTGGAATTGTCTCGTAACTCTTGTTCAGACAGTTATTAAGTAAATCTCAAATTAAATACTAAAAATGTCATTGCAATGCTGATACAAACAGTGAGGGGGAAAGGCCGGTGAGTCTGAGGTTGTTTTTCAGGTATTTTTGTGGTGGGTAAAACTTTGTGCTTGGAAAAACCACTGGGCTGTCTCTGATTGTTATGGAACCATGGAATGGAGTTGGAAGTGACTTAAATCCCCTCCAGTGCCACCCCTGCCATGGCAGGGACACCTCCCACTGTCCCAGGCTGCTCCAAGCCCCAATGTCCAGCCTGGCCTTGGGCACTGCCAGGGATCCAGGGGCAGCCGCAGCTGCTCTGGGCACCCTGTGCCAGGGTCTCCCCTCCCTCCAGGGGCTCCCAGAAGGATCATCTGAGAGGTGTTGTGGGGCTGGAGGGCTCTGATTGCTCCCTGCAGTGTCTGTGTGAGACAATTTGGAGTCTGTAGCTGTTGTTGCACTGCTCCTCAGCCAGCCTCGCCCCACCCCGATGGGCCAGGGTGTCCTGGGGCTGCCCAGCTGGACACTGGGCATGGTCATCCCAGGGCAGTCCCTCAGGAGGGTGCCCAGGTGCCACGGTCACCAACCCAAGGCTCTTTGAGAGATTTTCTCTGCAGATTTTGCTGTTCTGTCCGTGCCCTGTGGACAGCTGAGGAGAGAGGGACCAAAAGCAGGGGAGGGCAGTGATGGGAAGTGACTGGTGAGGGAAGAGGTCTCCAGTTCCCAGGTGCAGAGCCTTGGTCACATCCACGGGAGGAGGGGCAGCAGGAAATCTGTTATGAAAGTGGCCTAATTACAATGAGCAGTTTTCCCCCTGGCTGGAACAAGCGGACTAGAAAATTGTACTAGACTTTTCATTCAGAGACTATTAAAGAGCAGAGGAAGAGAGAACAAAATATAGCTTTTGTCACAGCTCTTTTTCTTTTCTTTTTAGTATAGAGTCCTGCACACGGTCAGAAATTAGTTTCAAATTAATTTAATTATCGTATTTAGTTTGTGAGGGTTTTTTTAACCCATATAAACCTCCTTCATGTTGCATTCCTGGTCGTGTGAAGGTGCCAACGCTGAACACAAACCACAGCCTGGAAATTAAATGTGGATGAGGAGGTCACCTGGGGGGACTGCAGCTGGGGGCAGCCCCAGGATGTGCTGGGCTGAGCCTCCCCAGGGAGCCAGGAGTGAAAATGCCTCTTCCAGCCCAGCTGTGAGAGGAGATGGTGGATGATGAGCACCAGGCAGGAGGGGGAATTTGGCTGATTGTCCCCAGTGAGAGGGGAGAGGTCAGTGCTGTGTGTGTGGGTGTGAAGGGGCAGAGGGGATCACTCACAGCACATCCCACGTCCTGTGGGGACAGGGAACGGCTTTGAGCTGCAGGAGGGTGGATTTAGGTTGGATATTTAGGAAGACATTGTTTAACCCAAAGAAGAATCAGTCTGTGATCCTGTGGGTTTCACACAAACCCAGGTGTAGTGACCTTCTCCAGCTGTGGTTGGTTTGGTGTTGGGTTGGTTTCTGCACCTGCAGTTCCAGAATATTTTCCCTGAGCTGTTCTGGGTGAGGTGCTGGATTCTCCTCATGGTTTGTTGTAGCTGTGCTGCCCAGATCAACCACCCCAGCACCTTCTGGGCTCCGTGGACAGCTTCTGAGTACCCCCTTCCCACTGCCAGTGCTGGACTCTTGGCTCCTGGCCTGGCTCTGCCCCGAGTCACAGCCACCTCAACTCACAGAGACAGAGAAATGCACTGAGTCATCCTTAACCTTCTACTCCACTTTTTTATTTCCATTAATACTTCAAAACATTATTTCTTCTGAGCCTTCACTCAGTTAATCTTGTAAAAGGAAAATGGATTTGGATGTGTATAAAACACACAGAGTCACAGAATCAAAAAAATGGATGACATTCACAGAAATCAAGCTTTTCAGGGCAGTCAGCCCAGAACTATTGCACTGGAATTCAAAATAGATTTGGTTACAGGAAATGATCTCCTCTGCTGCTCCCTTTACCGGGCTGGCATTAAAGAGAGCAGGAGCAGCACAGCCCATGGCAAAGGGGAGGTTCTAAGGGGTATTGAATGAAGTCCCAAGCATTTACACAGTGTTCAGGGTCAGGCCGTTTCCCTGCCTGGAATGATGTTGTTCTGGGGGCAGGAAGAGCCTCGCTGCAGCCACATCGATGCTGGGGGAGGAGGCCACAGGTACAGGGAGAGCCAAGGTGCAGGTGGCTGAGCTCCAGCGTGCCAGGGATCTGTGTTTGGAGAGCCCAGGCACCCTGAGCTGTCCATTATTTACAGCAGCACTTGAGCTGGATTGGAAAACTCACCAAAGCCTGCAGGGAAACTCCCAGAATTATTCCCAGATTTGGGGAGAAAACACATTATTCATAAATTAAAAGCAGATAAATTACAAAACCCAAGACCCTTCTGCTGGTAAAGAGTTTGGGTGTGGAAGAGAAATTCCCTCCCTGTGAGTGAGGAGAGGCCCTGGCACAGGGTGCCCAGAGCAGCTGTGGCTGCCCCTGGATCCCTGGCAGTGCCCAAGGCCAGGGTTTGGAGCAGCCTGGGACAGTGGAAGGGGTCCCTGCCATGGCAGGGGGCTTGGAAGGAGATGAGCTTTAAAGTCCCTGCCAACCCAAACCGGTCTGTGAGTTTCTCCCTGTAAGAATTCTGTGTTTATATAATTGGTTTGTTTGTTTGGGTTGGTTTGGGGTTTGTTTTGCTTTGGTATTTTTCGTTTCTTTGTTTGCTTTTACTTTTCCCTTTTGTTGTGTTTTTGGTTGCCTGTTTTGTTCTGGCAGCTGTGTGTAACACCCCGGATTCAGTGATTTTTCTGGGAATATTGGCTCTGGCTGCCCCCAGAGCCTGATGTGGCACTTCCCTCTCAGCAAAGCTCTGTGGGATCGATATTCTGACCCTGTTCTGGGGGAGCTTTTTAACATTCCTGTGCCTTAACAAAACCGAGACTGTTCCTGTAATGGTTCCAAAAACATTTTCACCAGCTAAGAAGTTCTTTAAATAGTCCTCACCGAGTGAGGCTGCTGATTTGCATGACAGCTTGATTAAACGTAACCTGCTTCCACACTTAATTTATTTTGAAACTGCCCAACATTTTCATTCCATGCCATTAATTCTACATTAGTAGACTGGCTTGATTATTTAAGAAGGAAGGTAATTTTATCGTCTTCGTTGGTGCGAGTTCAAATCCATACTGAAAAATGGTCTGAAAGTGGTTATAAATAACAAAAGCCTTTGCTCCACATAAAGATCTGTTGGACCTGGTGGTGTGATGCAGAAGGAAGTGAAGATTTAGGTGGTTTAATGATCATCTTTGACTTCAGCAGAGCTTGGGCTGCAAACGGGGCTCCAGATTGCAATGTCTATTCCGAGTATGTGGGTTTGGGGACCCGAAAAGGCAATATTTAAGGGTGCCTCTTACACAGGTGCTCCATTTTCCCCAGGAAGTGATAATTTTAGGAAAACGGAGTCTTAGATGCTCTGGCACTTCCCTCTTGCAGTGGATCTGTTACAGAAATGGGCCACAGCTCTTTGCTTTCCGTGCTGCTGGAGCTGAGATGCCTCACGTTGGTGCCAAGCCCTGCAGAGAAGGGTTCAGGCAAGATCCTTTAAAACTCATTTCTACACTGATTTAATCAGCTTCTCCTTCCAGGGCAAGACTTGTACCGCAGTTAACAGAATATTTCAGATTTCTTGCAAAAGTGGAGCCTAAACTAAAAATTATTTAGGTTATCGACCATCTGTTCTCAAAGGATGGCTTCATGAATGTGGCTGTGAATGCATTTTTTAGGTAAAGCTCTTACAATTCCTCTCTTCTTTTTTTTCAATTTCTTTTCCACTTTTGAAGAATCCTATTATTCCACACTTTTGCCCTGCAGGCAGATTCTGGATCCTTCTGGATCCCCTTGGTTGCTCCCTCATTTCCTCTCTCTCTGCTCTTGGATATTTAACTTGCAGTCTCCATGAGGATGACACAGAGATGTGTTTCCATTTCAGATTTGCAGACTGAAATGTTCATTTTATCTGCTGAACTGTCCTTGTCGATACCTACCAAGGAGCTCAAACATTCCATTAAAGGAAAATAAAATCCCTTCTGCCTCATTTCTGCCAGTTCCCAATAAAGGACTTTTCCATCACCATCCTTCTTGGCAGCCTGGTCCCCTCTCTTGGCTCTCCTGCCCATCCTCGTTCCAAACCTTGCAGATTCTTCCCATGTAACATCCCTGGGAAATGAGCATTTCCTCATGGAAAAGGTTTTCCAGCCCTGGCACTGCTGCCCTGGGCAGTGCTGAGATCCTGTCCCCGGGGGGATTTAAATCCCTGTGGATGTGGCACTGGGGACACGGGGCAGGGGTGGCCTTGGCAGTGCTGGGGATGGTTGGACTCCATGGTCTGAGAGGGCTTTTCCAATCTGACCAATTCTGTGATCCTATGAAAACTCCTATTTTTGGGCTTTTTAGTCTTGATTAATGAACAACATTTCCTTCTTACTGTAAGAAACATCACCTTGCTCTGTGACATTTCTTCAGACCTTGGTGACAAATATTTTTCCAGCCCATCCTCTTGCTGTCCTGCTTCAGCATTTCCTCTGCTTCCAGCTTCTCCATCTCACCAGGAATAACGTATTTGTCTTAACACCCGGGTTATCAGGCGGGAACAACCCCCATAAATGAATGTGTGTAGTTTGGCAGAGCCCTGGTGTGACAGGGATGGGGACAGCTCTGTGCCTCTGCCGGGCTGGAGCCTCCAGCTCCTCGGGGAAACATGGCAGAGCAGGTTTCACATTTGGATGAGAGGACCAAGGCCCGTGACTGTAAATGCATTTCTAAATGAGAATTTATTTCCTAAATCACTTTATTTTTGAATTTGAATGGTGGTTAGGGATGAATCCCCCCCATTCTGTAGGCAGGTGAGTGAGTGTGGCAGAAACCTCTCTGGGCGTGCTGGGAAATATTTGTGATAGCTGTGCCTAAGTGTGAAAGGCACAGCACCCCACCAGGGCTGGATCCATCTTGTGATGGAATTTACAGTCTCCACATTCATGAATTCACGTGTGGCTGGCTGGGGGCAGCCTCTGGCACCGGCCCTGGCCCGTGGAGGTCGTGCCAGTGACACTGCAAAGTTCATTTTCCTGACGTCTGCAATAAGGTTTTGCATTTGATCTTCGTGTAGCAGAAGCAGGCTGTGAGTTTATGGCTCTCACGGAGCTAAGAGAAATCAGCAGTGTGGGATCAATGCTGAGTGAGGGTGGAGAGGTCATTTCTGGTGCTTCTTCAGCAGAGAGCAAGGGGGGCAGCTCTGGTGTTTGCAGGAATGTGCTGAAAATTCATATGAAATTAGGGATGGAAACATCTAAAAATCCCAGGATCGGTGACTTTGGGAAATCCCTCCAGGATCACCGAGTGCAGCCTGTGCCCAGTCCCCACCTTGTCCCCAGCCCTTCCCTGGACACCTCCAGGGATGGGCACTCCAACCCTCCCTGGGCAGCCCCTGCCAAGGCCTGAGCACCCTTTCCATGGGGAAATTCCTGCTGACACTGGGATGAGTGGAACAGGAGACAAGGAAGAGGGAAGCTGCTCAAAGGGGCACTCCAACAAGCTGGGTCCATTCTAAAACCAGAGTTTGTGTTGGGCCCTAAGGCAACACCAGGGCAGAGCCCCAGGGCCAGGATCCAGGGGTGTGCACATCTGGGTGTGGAGGGGAATCCCAAAGCTCTGCTGATATGGAAACACACTGGGACCTGTTTGCCCAAAGCTGCTGACAGAGCAGAAAGGGGCAGAGGAGGGAAAAAAATACTGTATGGGAAATAAAAAATGTTTACAGGGAGAAGCTTCAGGAGCTCTGGGTAATTAGTTTGGCAGAATGGCGTTGGGCACCCTCATTGTGCTGGGGAATGTTTTAATGTCAGAAAACTCTGAAAATCCAATCTTGGCAAAAATCCCATACTGCAAACTAATGACTAAAAGCTGAAACTGAACAATTCCAACTTCACTGTGAAGCGAGTGTTTTAGAGGCAATTAACTGCTGGAATCAGCTATCAAAGCAATGCAGGGTTTCTCATCTCTCAGGGCTGGTCCCCTCTGCAGAAGGTACCTTGAGGCCCTTTGTCGAGCTGAATGATGTCAGGAAGGGGTTTCTAGGACAGAGGGAAAGGGAGAAATTCCCTTTTTCCCAGGCCAAAGGGGTGCAGGGCTCTGCTGGAGCCCAGCTCCCTCCACCAGCACCGCTGGTGTCACAGCAGAGAACAGCCATGTGCTCATTTGAGGATTTCCTGGATCCAGATCTTTGTTTCTGAGTGTCACTCTGTGTCTCTGTGCAATTATTTCTATTCTTTAAGATATATTAAGTTATTTGATTTTAATGGCAAAAATCTGATTTCTTTGGTGACCCAAATGAGAGCTGTTGTGTGTAGGAATGTGATTGAGAATATTCTAATGCGGGCTGGAGTTATGGAAAAAAATGCAAAAGCTGTTCAAGGGATGCTTGACCTTTGCCTTGTCATTGTCACCCCTGTGGCACCGGGCTGCAGAGGGCAGCTGAGCTGATTCCAGCTCCTTGTGGAGCCAACAAAGTCAGCTCAAAGCGTTGCTGTGCCTTTTCCCCCACAGTTATTTAGGAAACAATTTACTCCTGTGTCCTCTTCTCATAAAGCCATAAATCTGTGCTGTAAGTAAGCAGCTCAATTTAATAGTCAGTTTTATCTGTAGATTGTGAAAGTCAGGACTTTGGAGAAGCAGCGATTTCTGTCAACAGCAGAAAAATGCTGCCTTTGTAGTGCTGGGAGGTGGGTTCCTGCTTCGTTCCGGAAAGCCTGGCAGCGAGGCCGGGTCCCTGCTAATTGCAGGGCACTGCACCGGTGGCAATAAGGAGGGAGAGGAGTGGAGCAGATCGATGTCCTTGAGAGCAGCCCGCTGTCCTCTGGGGATCCGTGCCAGAACACACAGAATCCCCCCTGGCTCACACAGGGCTGGGCTGCAGCCCACGGCCAGGGGGGATTCATTTGCTTTAACTTCTACAACTACTGAGTGTCCGAGAGTTCATGCAATGGACTCTGGAAACAGAAATATCTGAAGAGAAAATAGATACAGTCTGTGCAATAAACTGCATTAAAGATTCAAGCACAGGGTGCCCAGAGCAGCTGTTCCTGATCCCTGGAAGTGTCCAAGGCCAGGCTGGACATTGGGGCTTGGAGCACCCTGGGACAGTGGGAATCTGTGGAACTGGGATGGTTTTCTCCATATTTTCTCAGTTGCTGGAAGTTTTCAGGACGTTTCGGACAGTGCACCGAGGGGTCTGGTGTCGCCCTGAGTTTTGCAGTTCTTGGATGTTTTCATTTCTGTAGAAGAGTTTCTCACGCACTGTTTGTAAGCATCGTTATGTTTCTGTAACTTTGTTCTGTTGTTTGCATTCTTTTCGCCTGGGCGGAGATGTTTGATGGACTTTCCTTTGACCAGTGTGGTTGAGGGGTGTAACCCTCACCCTCCAATCCAAGGCGATTATTAAGAAGATATAGAATAAAGTCCGAGGTCTTCTCGGTCTCTCTTTTTCTGCTTCTCTCCCTGAACAGGTGTCTGTGTGTTATTTTCGTGTCCAGGTGCGACACTCTGGGGTGGGTGATGGATCTCTGTGGGGTCCTGCCAGGCTCCGTGGGGTATTCCCAGGCTGATGGGAACCTGCCTGCCTGGCACGGCCCAGATTAATGAAGATATCCCATATCCTGGAGATCCAATTTACTGACTGTCACTGTTAATGAAATCTCTCCAAGTAAAACTCGGGGTTTGACATTCCCACCGACAGAGACAGAATCCATTTCAGGTGAGCACAGAAATTCGGCCGTGGAGGTACCTGTGGCTGTCACAGGTGAAAATCTCTGCTAATGAACTGTGTATTACTGTGAGACAGGAAGAGAACTCCCTCGGTCTCTCAATTTACTTTGAATAATTCATTAGCTCGCACTCCTCACCCATGGCAGTCGTAGGTAAATCCCACACTGGAGCTGCTAATTAAAGTTGCAGGATGAAGGGAAGCTCCTAATGAGATGCGAGACAAGGCCTCCAACAATACAGAGGAACTTGTAGGCGCATAAAGTTTTATTGTTGGTTTTCACAGGAGGGTGAGGAAACGCTGAGGAATTCACAATTGTTCCAGCAAAGGATTGGATCATTTTGTACAACTCCCGGACAGGAGGGTGCGGGTCGGGCTCTGCTCCCAGGGAACAGGGACAGGAGGAGAGGGAACGGCCTCAGGCTGGAGAAAAGGAGGCTCAGGGTGGACATGAGCAGGAATTTCCCCATGGAAAGGGGGCTCAGGCCTTGGCAGGGGCTGCCCAGGGAGGTTTGGGGGGCCCATCCCTGGAGGTGTCCAAGGAAGGGCTGGAGGTGGCACTCAGAGCTCTGGGCTGGGGACAAGGTGGGGATGGGCACAGCTTGGACTCGGTGATCCTGGAGGGATTTTCCACCCTCAAGGATTCTGAGAAGAGCAGGAAGTACCTGTGCCACCAGGATGGGTCCTTAGGGGTCCTCCAAACATGTGGAGATGAAAAATAGTGCAATATTTCACATTTTTATTATATATAAAAACTATAGATAATAAATCTGTGTGGGTTTTACCAGACACTTTAATGGATAAATACACAGCCAAAATATCACCTCTATTCCAGGTCATATTTTATAGTTTATAGCAAAATCTTGTTACCTGTTTGAGGGTCTGGGTGTGCTCTGTGGGCAAGGAGAACAAAGCAGTGAGCTCAGGGAATGAAAAATACACCTGCAGCTTTGGATGGTAGAAATGAATATTTCTGTTGTTTTCTTCGACAACGTGAGATGCAGGCACTGAATGTTATGTGCAGAGTACACAAAATTGCCTTTGTATAGTTCGTGTTCTCTGGCTGGTTCGCTACACGGAAGTTTGTGATGTTGCAACACATTTAAATATGTTTTCTGCTGGTTGGGAATGAGATATCCAGAGATCTGTATGGGGATGTGGAAGAGGATAAAAATACGCTTTTAATGATTATTTTCAATGCACAAATTGCAGCTCGCTGCTCAGACAAAATCAGCTGGCTTCAAGCACTTTATCTTATTAAAGAAAACGTCTTCCAGGGAAATGTGCACATCAGAGCCTCCCTGAGCCCGGGACAAGTGGGTGTGAGGAGGGTGTGGTGTAACAGGAATGGGATCCCTGGCAGTGCCCAAGGCCAGGTTGGACACTGGGGCTTGGAGCAGCCTGGGACAGTGGAAGGTGTCCCTGCCATGGCAGGGGTGGCACTGGGTGGGCTTTAAGGTGCCTCCCAACCCCAACCTCTCTGGGATTTTGTGGCTCTAACTCAGCAGCTCAACCCCTGCTGTCCCCCTGCAGACAGGGCATGGGGTGAGAAACCCTGGGAAAGATCTTCTGGAACAGCTGCTTTCCTGTGGAAATGAGGAAATATTAACACTGCACCTTTCTAATAGAGCAAATGGAGATGGAGCTGAAGCACACAGAGCAGTGATTTAAAATGCAAGCAACCCCTGCAAATCAATACGAGCTCTATAAAAAGGGTTCAAAATGATAATGCAAATGAATCCTGAGGAGAAACATTCCTGGCAGTCACAATTCACTGATCCCAGCCACTCACAGCCTCTGCTGTATGCAGCAACATTTGTGGCACTCCTGATACACCCATGATTGAAAGATAAGGCTCCAATTTGAACCAAGCACAGCTCTGAAAAAGCCTTAACATCAGGAAATGCAAAGCAAGCCCAGGTCCCGGCTGTGTGCTCCGGTTTGGGGGTGAGGCTTTGGCAGGGCTCAGCCCAGCAGTGACCGTGCTGTGCTCAGCAAATCCATCAGATCCTGGCCGGGCTGGGCTGGGCTGGGCTGGGCTCCCAGCTCTGCCTGCCCCCATGGCTTTTAGCCTCCCTTGACCCCGGGGATCCAAGCTCAGCTTCCCAGCAGCCTGTGAAAGAACAACAACGTCAATAGTTGGAGCTGTCCACTGGGGAGAGCACCCGGGGCAGGAGCAGAGGGGGCTCCTCTGGGAGCTGGGATGGGGCAGAGCAGGGGCTGGGGGCCAGGACACTGTTCCATAGCTAGAGCACATCCTGTGCCACACCAGGACCTGGGGCAGGAGCACACGGGGCTGTGCCCTGCTGCCAGGGAGGGGACGTGGGGTCTGTAAGTGTGTGACAGAAAGCTGGAAACGGCTCCCCACGTGCAGGTGCCTGCTGCTGGCTTTGCAAAGATGAAGCTGGTATCTTCTCGCTCGTCTATTCTTCTTCCTAATCTGAGGATTTTAATTTTGTTGATTCATAGGTTATCTAAATATGAGCAGGTTCCCATCAATCAGCAGCGCCAGCGCCTCAGAATGAATATAAATGGTGTCTTCAGTACTTCCTAAAAGCATGGCTGTGTCTGAGGTGTAAATCTGCGTTCCTGGGCTTTGCTCGTGGCTCCTGGGTTTGTTTCAAGCGTTCATCAATTATTTTGCTCTAGACCTTGAAAGGGTCGGGAGGAATTTTGGTTCTCTGTGGTGCTGTGTTCATTTCCAGGGACAGTAAAAGCCAAGCATTTCCAGAAGCACAGTGGTCAGAACTGAGAATTCTTTGCTCATCCCTGTTGGGAATGCATGGAGGCAGTTGGGGCTTTCTGTCTATTCAGGGACCAAGCTTTAAACTGCACATGGAGATGGCTCAGGGTTCCTCAGAGTAATGGATTCTGGAATGCTGAGGGGAAGTTGTGGTGCACTCGGGGTAGTTCTGGATAATGCCCTGGAGCCAGATCCACATCCAGCTCTGCACCACGTGGAGACTCCAGGGGAAACAGAGCTGATGTGCTGGGAGCTTCCCCTTGGTCCTGGCACAATCCCATCCTGGGTCATTCCCAGCAGGAACAGCCCCAGCTGTGCTTTGGGGTCACCCCTGGCTGGGCACTGAGTGGCCTCCAGCCCAGCCCTGATTCCCCCATGGGACCTGTGAGTGCCCTGGGGGTGTCCCGTGGGTGTCCTCGTGCCAGGGGAGCTGCTGGAAATCCTCCTGCTCCAGCAGATCGTGTGGGTTTTGCAGCATTTGAACAAAAACGTGAAGGTTCCTCGTTAGACGCAATGACAAATAATCTGCACAAGGACTCATTAGCAGAAAGTGTAATTATTGCATCTTGCATTGAAAATTATTTAAACCCCTATTCTTGACAAATAAAGCACCTGACCCTTGATTAAAAGAGATGATGGGTGTGAGTAATTAAAGCCACACTAAATGTAATACATCTTCAAAGCATCCCTGTGCAATTCGTCTTCTCTTGCCTCTTTTGAAAGCCTCTCTTGCTTGTTTGAGGTTGCTCCTCCAAGGATTCTGAGTAACTGAATTATTTTGCTGGTTAGTGAATTGGAAAATAATTTCCTAACCTTGATCATAAAAGTTCTGGGAGACACCTGGGCTTCTTCACAGCATGTGAAATCCACTTAGTGGTAGAATTTCTGTCATTTTCAGAAATCTCTTCCCTGGAAGTTGTTGGAGAGAAAGGTGAGCAGAGCTCGTGTTCTGGGTGTCAGGAGCTGAGGTGCTGCCCTCCCATCCCTGTAGGAAAGGGAATTTTCAGCACTTGGGAACTGTCCCTTCTCCCCAGGACAGAGCAGGGGAGTCCTGTGTGAGGGCAGAGGACAACACAAAGGTGCTGCTGCAGAAATCCCTGCTCCAGCCACAGGGGAAAGGAACGAGGCTGGGGAAGCTCAGGGTGGTCTCGGGCAGGAGAGCTGGGCTGGGGCTGCAGGGCTGTTTGCTCCTGGAATCCCAAGGCTGTCGGGTATTTTTAATCAAATGGGAGGTTTGAAAAGCTGGGGGAGTTTGGGCTTTGCCTTCCAAAGGAGGGGAAGCCACTGCGGTGCTTTTGCTTTTGCAATACTTGTATTCTGCACAGTGAGGAAACCTGGCTTTCCCATTTAGTAATTTAAATTTGTATAGGTCACAGAACCATTGGAGGGCTCATCTTTTACTGACCTTAAATGGTCTTGCTGTAAATCAAATACTCTTCCATGTGTTTGTGTTTGTGAATTAATTAATTTCTCTCACAGTGATGTAAAATCAGAGTTCCATAATCAAAGTCTTCTCCCTGTCTGAAGTTTGCCATGGTGAAATCTCAATGCCACAGAAATCCAAGGGCACAGAACTCTGCCATCAGATCTTATAAGCAGAGGAAATCTTTGTTGCTCAGATTAGAAATCCAAGGGCTTTCCGTTTTTAAAGGAAAAGGCAAATTAAAGTTTTTCCCTCCCCCTTGTCATTGGGGATTGCCCAGGAGCTGTATCGTGTGTGGGCAGGATACAACAGCAATGCCAAACCTGGAATCACAGAATCATCCCATCTCCTGAGCAGGACAGGCCCACCAGGGTCCCAGAACTCCTTCCTGCTTTCTCCAGGACAAAACAAGAATAAAGTGCTGCAGCCTTGCTGGAAAGGGCCAGACCTTGCCATGGGCAGAGGCAGAGCTCCAGCTGGTGCCAGCAGAGCCAGGATCTGCTGCTCCCAGTTACTGTCACTGGAAATCTGAATCATGTCAGGAGCAGGAAGGAAAACTTGTTTTGTAACCACGGCCAAAACAGGGCAATAAATTATTGAGGAGACTGGAAGTTCAGTCCTGGAAGGCTTCAGAGAGCTGGTCCAGCTTTCCAGGATGCTTCATCTTGGTTTGATCTTGAATGGGAAAACTGATCTGAGGTCCCTCTTACCTTTTTCTGATGGGATTTCACTCATTCAGTGCATTATTAGGAAAACAAGACATGGTGGGTGCCTGTGCTGTGAGGGACCTTCTGCAGACTGGGACTGATTCCACAGCCCTCGAGCTGCAGCTGCCCCAGCCCCAGCTCCCTCTGACTTTCCTTTCTGTGCTCCTGCACAAAGCAGTGGTTTATTCCAGAGCTCATTCCAGAGGAAGACACACACCTTTTCTCTTTCTAAGAGTTGTCTGAGTGACTAATTTGTGCTATTTTGGTGATAAATTAGTCAATATTTCTGAGTAGCCACATCTTAAATCCGTTTTTTGTTTCTTTAGGTCCTTCAGGTGTTGTTTTTAGTCTGGCCATTAATGTTGTCTGTATAGAAAAAAAATGCCAGCAGTGGGACTGGCCCTGAAACATGTCCTTGTTTTCCTTGCCACCTGAATTTTCCATTTCCTTCCTACAGATGAGAGTGAAGCTTGGTAGCACAAGTGGTAGTTTTGACTTGTATCAGAATTAGAGACTAGATTCACCTGATTCTTTCCATCCAAGCCCAAGAGCAGCCTCTGCTCAGCAGCATTAGTGAACCAGCACATCTGAGTTCCCATTTTCCTGCATTAATTTCCCAGGCAGTCTCAGCAACCTGAAGTGTGTTTTTATTTAGGGTGGGCACTTCTGACATGCCCATAAACACTCCCCAAATCACAGCCTGGTGATTGCTTTGTGCGAGCACCAGGCAGAGAATAAAGATGAAGAGCAGGACTCTGAGGCAACTTAATAAAGCTCCACCGCTGTCAATGCAGCCAGGGCAATTTCAGTGGTTTGGAAGGAGAATAGGTGTGAAATACCAAAGGGAGGCACCCGCAGATGTGAGTCAGTGGTTTGTGCTCAGGACAGCCCTGCCTGGCTGTGCCAGCACAGCTCGGTGCCACACTGTGAGGAGGAGGAGGAGCTGTGCCAGTCCCTGAGCACACTCAGCCAGCAGTGCCCAGGTCCCTGGGCTCTCCACAAGCGCTGCCCCAGAGGCAGAGGGGGAATGGGGTGTGCAGAGCTGAGCTGCCCATCATCACTCAGCCGCTGCTGCCAGCGTGGGACAGGCTGGAGGCAGAGAGATGGATGTGCCTGGAGCTCGGGGGTCTGGCAGCCCAACTTCTCCACCCACGCGCTCATTTATTTTCGTACAATGTGTTTTTAATACCAGCATTTGAATTTGCCTGCATTTTGAACTGCATTCTCTGCATAGCAATGCCTGGGTTGTGGCTGAGAGTCCTCAGAGATGTTCAGGAGTCTGTAAAGAGACAGATTTATTATTCCTTTTAGTAACATAGAATCTTAGAAAGTTTTGGGTTGGGAGGGACCTTAAATCCCACCCAGTGCCACCCCTGCCATGGCAGGGACACCTTCCACTGTCCCAGGCTGCTCCAAGCCCCAATGTCCAGCCTGGCCTTGGGCACTGCCAGGGATCCAGGGGCAGCCACAGCTGCTCTGGGCACCCTGTGCCAGGGCCTCCCCCCCCTCCCAGGGAACAATTCCTTCCCAAGATCCCATCCATCCCTGCCCTCTGGCACTCCCCATGTCCTGTGTAATTGTAATCCAAGGTGTTTGTGCCCTGGCTTTGCTTTAGCTCCAGTGTGGGGCAAGGTGTCATGGGGAGCTGTCGTCGTGGGGTTTTGAGAGAATCTCAGACCACCTCGCTTTGAGATGTTTTTGAGGTCAAATTACTCCTCTCATCGTGTGAACGAGATCCAGGGGACACAGAAAAAGTAGACTGGAGTTTAATTTCCCCCTTGGAACTGCACGGTGCAGTTGGCAGCTGGCTTTGCCTGGCAGTGCCTGCTCCAGCTCACTTTGCACCTGCAATGAGAAAAGCTCTCCATGGCTGAGAAAACCTTTCCTGTCCCTGAGCTTTCCCGGGCTGTGAAGAGCCGTGGCAGAGCAGACCTGCAGCAAGGAGGAGGAGGATGAGCTGCTGGCTGCCAACAGGAACCAAAGAGGCAGCGATCTCCAGGTCCTGTGGGCTGTGCCTCCCCAGCCGTGCCCGGCTGCCCAGCACCACAGTCCTGCTGCTGAGCTCTCAAAACTGCTCCTTGGGGAGCCCAATTTTCGGGCAGTTCCATCCTGAGCTGGGCCTCCTGTGCCTAATTGTGGAATTTATCAGTGCAGCAGCACCAGACGCTTTTATCACCTTTGTGCGCCTCTCAATTGAATCTGGAGAGGAATTTATGGGTTTAATAATTTAGGTTTTTCTGAGTGTATCAGCTATCAGAGAGCACTGAGGAGCTCTGGGCCTTTCCCTGTGACTCTGAAACACTCCAAAACACCCCGGTTCTCTCGAGCTCCTGCCCACCCTTCCTTGGGGACAGCTCCTGGGCTGGGTGGGAACACTGCAAGGATTCCATCCTGAGTCACTGCAGGGATCGTGGAGCCTTCCTGCCCTGCAAATGCAGCTCCTGGCTCGGTAGGGTCTGATGGGGAGAGGAAAATGTCACGTTTCACTTCAGCACAAAGGTTGCCTTGCCTGCCATTTACCAAACAGCTCAGAACTGAGCAGGAGCTGTTAATTTGGGGTTAGGAGCTGCACTTGCACGGCCTCGTGAGCCCTCCAGGGAAACAAACCCCTCAATGAGTGCTGGAGCTCTGGATTTTCTGCAGTGAGGCTTCCCCTGAGGGCTTTATGAGATCTTGCACTTGTTTTCTTCTTTAATTTCTCTCCCCTCTCAGTCACAAGCTCCTGTGATGATTAAAGGGGGAGGGCAGGTGATAATGAGAGTGTTAATGAGGAAACTGCTGCTGCTGTAACTCTGGCCGGGATGAGGATGGAATCAGAGCAGAGAGGGGCCGTGGCTGCCAACAAGGCAGGGCTGAGGGGGAAATCCACCCTGTCAGAAACCCAAAGGGTTTGCTCCAAGTCCCTCTGCATCACAGCTCCAAAGGAAAAATGCAGCGAGGCATCCATCCGTGTGAAAGGGGACTCTCGGAGCATGGATGAATCCCTGCCCGTGGCAGGGGGTGGAAACAAAATGATCTTTATGGTCCCTTCCAAGCCAGGCCATTTTGTGGTGCTCGGGGTGGTGTTTCTGGTTTTAGGGAATAGAGTTTTCTCTCCATCTTTGCTCCCAGCCTCTCACAGCTCGAGTCTCTGCCCCCACGGGGTGTTTGCAGTGTGAATTCCCGTGGTGGCACACGCTGGGAGCCAGCCCCAGTCCTGCCTTTCTCAGCTGGCTGGAGCAGGAACAGGCTCCACAGCCACTGATCTCAGAGCCAGTTTTGCAGTTCCTTTCTGTGCTTTCAGGCTTTCACCCATCTGATCCTCGTGGGTTTGTGGTGTTGCCCGTTCCACGTGCCCTTAGCAGGGCTGCAGAGGGAGCCTTGTGCAGGCCAGGCAGGATGGGCTCCCTGGAGCGGGTTTTTGGCTGGCACAATGCTTTTCCCACTCTATCATTGCCTCTTTTTCCTCTTTTTCGTGAGAACATTTCGTAAATTTCCCAGAGCCTTTCAGATTATCGGCATGGTTTGGGTTGTTATTCCTGTCCTGATTGCCAGCACTATTTTCCCTACCTCCTACTTTGATCCAGGTTTTTCCTTGTTGCCTGATCATGATTAAGAGATGACAACAGAAATCCATGTGTTATCTTCCTGCTCTCAGCAGGAGCTCTCTTTAGCTTTGAACCATTAGAGCAAAAGTAAGATAAGTTTGTAATTGGGAATCTTTCCTTTATGTGAGACTTTTCCTCCTCTTAACAAGATTTGCTCAGTAGCTGTTGGGTGCCCATCCCTGGAGGTGTCCAAGGAAGGGCTGGAGGTGGCACTCAGAGCTCCAGGCTGGGGACAAGGTGGGGAACAGGCACAGCTGGGACTCGGTGGACTTTTCCAAACTTAAGGAATCTGTGATTCTCGGAAGGAGAGGCCCAGGGGTGCACTGATCGCTGCCGGGGTGAGCAGAGCAGCCCGGGGCAGGGACAGGGTGGGTTTGGGTGCGCTGTGCCAGGATCGGGAGGGGACATTCCCGAGGGGACATTCCCGAGGGGCTGAGTCGGGCTCACAGGGCTCGGGTCCCCTCCTCGCTCGCTGTCGGGATGCAGCGCTCCCGAGCCGCCCGTTCAGGAAGCACACAGCAGGCGAATTCCTGGGAATAGAAGGGGTGGGATGCAGGAAAGCCCAGCGCTGGAGCCTCCCCTCCCGCAGCCGCGGCTCGGGGACGCGCATTAGGTACCAATCTGTGTATTTAGCTGCGATTTGCGGCTGCTTCCAGCGGCGGCATCGCTGGGAAGGCGGGAACGCACACGGAATTCGCTCTCCACGGGGTGAATAAATGCCTTTTGTGCGGGGCAGCGGTGGGAAGTTGGTGTCGCGCTGCGCTTCCAGCCGGGCGCGCATCCCGGGTGCTGCCGGACCGCCCCGATTGCCTCGGGGATGCCGCGGCTCCGCTCGCTGCTGCCAGCTCCTGTTTCCGTGGCAGACGGGCACTTCTGCCCCCAGAACTCGAGCTTGGGCACATTCACGGGGTTTGGTTCGAGCGGCAGCTCCGGGGACAGCTCCAGTGACTGCCGGGGGTCGGGGGGAGCCTCACCTGTGGGCTGTGAAATGAAGACAAGCAAGAAACAGATTTCTTTCTCTTCTCTTCTCCTCAAAATAATTGTTTTGGTTTGGTTTTTTTGCTGGGTTTGGTTTGTTTTTTTTTTTTTCTGTTTAACTTCGTTTCCCAGCTGAACACTTTGGGAAATTTGAAAGTATTTTTGATGCAATGTTGTAGAGAGCAGAGTTATCAGCAAATGGCCTGTTCCTGGAGCAGCAATATCGCTCCTGCACCTGCCTCTGCAGCCGTGGGAGCAGCTGCTGGGGCTGGGAACGCAAATGAAACCTTGATGGTTTCACAGCCCGTTCCCTCCGTGCTGCTCTGGCACAGCCAGAGCTCGGCTCGGGGCAGCTCCCAGCGCTGGGTGTGACATTCCAGAGCTGGCCCAGGCTGTGTTCGGGAGCCCTTGGAGCAAAGGGCCCCTGATTGTTATGTAAAGATTTCACTGTAAAGTTTCTCTGCGATGAAAGAAGCGTGAAGCTGCAGTGAGATGATTTTGTGACTTGGGCTGATCCCACAGCCTGGGCCAGGGAGGGATTGTCCCCCTCTGCTCCAGGAGAGCTGGAGAGGGGCTGGGGACAGGGGATGGAGGGACAGGACACAGGGAATGGCTTCCCAGTGCCAGAGGGCAGGGCTGGATGGGATCTTGGGAAGGAATTGTTCCCTGGGAGGGTGGGGAGGCCCTGGCACAGGGTGCCCAGAGCAGCTGTGGCTGCCCCTGGATCCCTGGCAGTGCCCAAGGCCAGGTTGGACATTGGGGCTTGGAGCAGCCTGGGACAGTGGGAGCTGTCCCTGCCCATGGATGGGTGGCACTGGGTGGGATTTAAGGTCCCTCCCAACCCACCCCACTCTGGGGTTCTCCCCTTCTGTGGCTGTTGCAGGGGTTGGACTCAGAGCTGTCGGTCCCACAAGGATCTGCCCAGGCAGCTCCTGCTCGGGGCTTTTCTTTCCAGCTCCACTTGAGCCCAGTCCCAGCCCAGAGCACCAATCCCAACTCATTCCCTGCCTGTACTCACCAGGGGCAGCTCCTGCCAGCACAGTGCAGGTAAACACTGCCCTCGATGGCTTTGCAGCTTTGTGTTCTCTCCTAAAATCCCACAGATTCATTCTGACAGACTCTGACATAGGCAAGTGCAGCCAAAGAGATTTTTCCTCATTAGGGTGATGCCTCGTTCCTTTTCTGTTGCTTTTCAGTCCAGCTCTCATAGCTTGCTCTGAGAAGATTGAGTTGTTTTATTCCTATTCCATTAAAAAAAAAACCACTGGTGCAAACTAGATGTTAGTTTGAGAAATAAAGTGTGAGAAATTGGCTGTGATTGCACTGTGGTGGAAAAACTTCCTATTTTATTGAGCTATAATAAGTATGGATCAGTTGTGCTGTGAGGAGCAAGCTGCTCTGATCAGAGCAACCCAGGGACCTGCAGCCAAAGGGAAAATGTTCAGTTTTCCCTTGTCCCAGGTTGGATGTTGTCCTTACTTGCAGCCTCTCTGATAAAAACACATCTAGAACTGCTCAATCCTCTGGTATTTCGCAAAAGTCCCCTGGATTTCTCGTGGAAGCCTGAAACACAAAGTACATTCTTTGACGTTGTGGCTTTGATATTATGTTTGACATCAGAAAAATAAATTCTGGACTGGGAAATTCGCAGTGACCAAGAAACTCACTCAAATGGGACCTAAAAGTTTCCTGATATGGACTCAGAAAATGTTGTCCTTTGAATCCAGGTCCCGTTCTCGGCAATTCCTGTAAATCTGGGTAGTGCAAAGATTTCCTGTTCCAATCACTTGTCTCTCCAGCATTAATGGAGAAAGCTCAGCCAGAATTCTTTTCTCATTATGCATTCCTTAAAAAAACAACCCCCAAACCCACAACTAAACAGCTTTTTCTTCCTGAGTCCAAGTGTGTCAGTTCCAAATTCAGGGGATTGTTCCAGGTGGAAAGGTTTGTTCCTCCTGACAGCTGTCAGCTTCACTGGGGATGCAAATTAACGTTAAAGGACCACAAATGAATGACAGAGGAAATCTTGAAAATCTTCTCAGCCCAAGGCATTCAGGTGCAGACTTTTAATGCCCTAAAATATGAATTGCAAGTAGGCAAATTGCTGGTGGATTCTGAGTGTTGGTTTGTGAAAGGAAAGAGCAGAAATCCCTCTGACAAGCCCAGAGAAGACAAAGCAAAGCATTTCAGGGGCCACCTGGACAAACAGAGAGCTCCCAGACACCGGTGGCACCTGGGCAGTTCAGTGTAGGAAATCAAATTTCTGTCATTATTCCTCACTTATTGCTTGTTACTTTTCACAACTAAATTATTTTACAAGTATGTGCCTCTCCTGTTTGATAGAGGGAATGGCCTCAGGTTGTGCCAGGAGAGACATGGTCACATTCACCCTTTTTTTTTTTTTCCTGTGAATTTTTAATTATTGCCCCAGTGTCCCTGGGAGAAGCTGCAGTTGTCAGAGTATTGGTTGTAAAGATTTACTTCTGCTGGAGTCCTGTGGTTCTTTACGCTATAAAATTCAGGATTGGAGAGCAGCACAGGAAAATTTAGGCTGAGTAATTTTTCCAGATCAATAAATGCATCCGTGAGTGCGGCCGCAGATGGGGCTGGAGGCTGACGGAGCTCATCCATCACTTACCCTGGAAGCCAGTCAGGGACACAGAGCTGTGTCATCCCAGCCCTCGTGCTGGGGACAGCGCTGCTCTTGCTCACAGAAAATGAATTTATTGACAGCTCAGCCTGTATCGATTAAAGCCCAGCTCTTCCTTGGGCAGGCGTTTCCCTGTTTGTTAACGAGGAAATGCTGGGGATGGGAACCTGCAACAGAGCAGGGATTTGTTTAATTGACAGCCCTGGGCACCCGGCAAATCCACAGGTCCAGAGTGAGCACACTTGAGAGTTTTCATTCCTCACTGTGGGGAGGAGACCAATAAATAATAAATAATTAATAACAGGAAAGGTCCCTGCCCACTGCCGGGCTCTGGAGCTGTCCATGGCCATTCCCCCTCTCTTCCCACACAGCAGCTCCCTGTCCCAGCACAGCCCTGTGGGGCTGGGAAGGGAACATTACACTGCAGCAGGAACTGCTGCTTCTGCTCTCCAGAAGAGATCAATTTGCAAGAAGTCAGTTTCACACAGCATTCCATGAGTGTCCTGTTCAGCTTTTCTGGGTGTATTTTTTCCTGATATATTTTTAGCAGTATTTTTTGGTGTAACTCTTGATTTGCTTCTGGTCAACAGCCCCTTCTCAGTGCTGGTTATCTTTTATACGTCATAGAGTGAATTAATTATAACAGGGAAGAAACTCTCTTGGAATGCAGTTTCTGCACGTGTTTGTCACAGCGATCTGTTTAGTGAGACAAAATTAAATCAGGGGAAATCTAATGGAATAGAAAATCAGAGTTCCCCGAGGAGACTGCTTTGGTTCCTTGGAAGTTCAACAGGAACATGTGCATGACTAATCCCAAGGGTTTAGAAATAAATAAATAAATTGTAGCTGTTTCCATTGGAAGGGGCTGCCCAGGGCAGTGCTGGAGTCCCTGCAGGAGTTCAGAAAACGTGTGGCAGTGGCACTTTGTGGTGTTCCAGTGGACATGGAGTGTCCAGGCAAAGTCTGGACTTGATGACCCCAGAGATCTTTTCCAACCTTCACAGTTCTGGAATTCTGGGATTCATTGTCCTGCTCGGGTCAGCCTGGTCTGTGAAACACTTGGAGCACTTCCAGGCACTGGGAAATGTGGTCTGGAATGTGTTTGATGCCCATGGGGTGAGCAGGGGTTTGGCTCAGGAAGGTTCCAAAAGGATCACAGAGTTGTGAAGGCTGGAAAAGATCTCCAGGATGCTCCAGCCCAGCCTTTGATCAGGTGCCACCACCCCACTGAACACCTTCACTCTGACTCTGGCACACCAATGAATTGTCTTCTCACCCTTCCACGTTAAACACATCCAGTTTCATCTGGGCTGTTTCAGGTTTCTCCGGCAGTGCCTGGGTGATATTCCCACAGCCCCAGGCAGGACAAAGAGCCCAGCCCAGGGATGAGCTCGGCCCCTGCCCAGGCTCCCAGGACAGGTTTGCTCTCCCCAGCTCTCTCCTGGATCCTCTCCTGAGCACTGAACCTCTGCTAAACTTTGGGAAGCCGAGAGCCGGGCGGTCACTCCCTCCCTGTGGTGGGCAGGAATGTTCCAATCCCTAGGAATGATCCTGGAATCCCTGGCCTCTGATTACATTACATATGCAAATCAGGTAATTAGTCGGCAGCGTGCAATTGCAGAGTTTTGCGTGGGTAATTCTGCACACCGGGGCTCAGGTGTGGAGTGCTCATCGTTTTCCACATGTGCCGCTCATTTATTTATTTTAATGCCTTTTTTTTGCACGCAAATCTCTGTGTGCCTCGAGACCAGGAAAAACTCCCATCCCTCGGAAATGCGGAGCTGTGCTGGATTGCAATTTCCCAGGGGAGGGGAGAGGAGTTCTCAGAGTTCTCTTTATTTTCACTCCATAGTTTGTTTATAATGGGAATAAGCTGTTGGTAGAATATTTGCAATAAAAAGCTTTGAAATTGATTAAATGCCTGAGGTTTCTCTTGGCCATTAACCAAAGTTGGCAGCCATTTATTGCTTTAAACAGAGCGAGGCAGCAGAGATAATCCCTTCAATGTAATAAACCCCTGCAATAGAATGAAGTGTAAACAGCAGCGTGGTGATGTAAAAGTTCTGGATTTTAGGAAGGATGTAGGAATATTGTATTACCAGCAACAGAGGCTCCTGCTTTGGAAATTCCTGAGAAACAGAAATTGTTTGCCATTTATGTGCCAGCAATTTTTATTCAAAAAAGATCCTCCCTTTTACTTCTAGTTAGCATCAAAAAGGAGAAAAAACAAAAAAAAAGGAAGGAAAAAATGATTGGATAAATAGAAAGAGGAAAGATCTGATCTTTCAGTGGGGGGCTGCCTCTGCACTCCCAGTGTCCTCCAGGTCACTGCAGAGCTCCTTCTGACCACGTTCCCTCCCCAGCTGTGGAGAACAGCCTTTATTTCCAGAAATGGGGTTGGTCACCATTTCCTCTCTGAGGGCAGAGCTGCAGCTCAGCAGCCTCTGCATTCTGGGCCTGAAGGGGCTGCAGATTGATGCAGTGACCCCACCAAATGTGCCCAGGAACCCCATTCAGTGAGAGGGGAGCACCAGCAGAGCCCCCGTGTGCTGTGCTGGGGGATATTTCACAGAATCCTGGAATGCTTTGGGTTGGAAAGGACCTCAAACCCTTCCAGTCCTGCCTGCCAGGGACACCTGGCAGGGACACCTCCCACTGTCCCAGGCTGCTCCCAGCCCTGTCCAACCCAGCCTTGGGCACTGCCAGGGATCCAGGGGCAGCCACAAGGAGAATATAACACATATTTTGGGTTCTGTTCCATTGTATTGCAGCAAAACGCTACGAAATATTTTAAACCACGTGTGAGTCTGCACAATGAATAGATTTAAATGCAAACACCCCCAGAAGTTTTCCTGCAGCAGTGGGGCACTGGCTCCCTCCCTGGGCTCCCCAGGAAGCATCACCCACACCCCAAACTGCCCAGCTCCTGTCCAGTTGTGGACAAAAAAATCCCCTTCTGGAACACACACCAGAGCTCATTTTTCACTGGAGCTTTGGGTTTTTCTAGGCCACTTGCTTACCCTAAATATTCTCCCATTGCAATCTCTGCCTGTTTATGATAGACCCAATTAGTGAGATCTCAATCAGCGAGCTCCAGCCCAGGTTTAACGAGGGCTCTCTTTGAAGCTGCATCGTTAGGGCTGAGACAGAGGCACCGCTCCCTGTTCCCTCCTTGGGAGAGCTGCTCCAGTTCTTTGTACCAGCGTTTGTTCTCTGCCAAGAGTTTTCTGCCATCCCAAGGCTCCTGTTCCTCATCCCAGATGTCAGGATGAGGGCTGGAGATTGGTGTGGGAGGTCAGACCCTCCAGTGGCGTTCAGGGGACGATGATGGGATGGAGATTGTCCATGGCACGAGTTCCTTCTGCTTCCCAGTGCCCACGGCACTTCCAGTGCTGCAGCTCCTGCTGTGAGCCTGGCCCTCGGGCTCCTGGGTGAGCTCAATGGTTTGAGGCAGTGTAAAAACCCTTAATGGAATATTTCCATGGATAATCTGGGCATCTCCAGGGGTCATCTCCATCAGCAGCCTCTGCCCTTGCATCAAACGCAGGGGGCTCCTGAGCAGCCCCCCTCCTGGGCAGTCCCACAGCTCGTGGGGGCTGCACCTCTCGCCTGGGTCCCCCTGCCTCGGGAGCTCCTTTTGCCATCTCTGTGAGCCCCTGGAGCTGGGCTGGTGCCACTCCCGGAGCCAGGGGTGCCACAGCCCTGCTGTGGTGGCACTGCCAGCCCAGGGTGTGTCCCTGCCAGCCCGGGGTGTGTCCCTGCCAGCCCAGGGTGTGTCCCTGCCAGCCCCGGGTGTGTCCCTGCCAGCCCCCAGCACCCTCTGCCCACAGCCCTCAGCCCTCCCTGGGTGTCACCTGTGCTGCTTTGGCTNGTGTCCCTGCCAGCCCCGGGTGTGTCCCTGCCAGCCCGGGGTGCGTCCCTGCCAGCCCCGGGGGTGTGTCCCTGCCAGCCCCGGGGTGTGTCCCTGCCAGCCCCGGGGTGTGTCCCTGCCAGCCCAGGGTGTGTCCCTGCCAGCCCCGGGTGTGTCCCTGCCAGCCCCCAGCACCCTCTGCCCACAGCCCTCAGCCCTCCCTGGGTGTCACCTGTGCTGCTTTGGCTCATGGCACAATCGATTTCCTCACCTTTTCTTCGTTGTGCCCTGATTTCCGAGGCCCAGGGGAGCCCTGGCTGTTCCTGGCAGCCCAGTGACGGCAGAGCCATGAGAGCAGCAGCAGTGAGGCACGGCTCTGCTCTGCACAGACACAGCTCCCACTCCAACCAAACTTCCTTCAAATACTTATAACCAATGAAAATCGAGTGTGAATAATAATAATAATTCAGCTGGAGAGAAACCCTAGCCCTGTGCCAGAGCTAAATTTACCTGTCTTGAACTAAACGTGAAAAGCAGGATTTATCAATGTGATATTTGATGTGTCTGCAGTTCTGTGGGGACAGAGGGTGAAATCCTGGGTGAAATTTTGTGTTGCAGTTTAGCTTCACGTGTGTCAGGCCAGGCTCCTCCCTGCAGCTGCTTGTGTAAGCTGATGGATTTAATTAAGACAAATATCACCTTCACTGGGCAGTCCCAAGCTTCCTCCTTCCCGAGGAGGTTCGCTCCAGCTTCCTTTATCCCTCCTGGCATCAGTGCAGGGTTCCCAGCAGCACGGGCCTCGAGCAGGGACCCACTGGCTCTCAGGGGACACAAATTCCCCCGTCCTGCTCCAGAGGGGACAGGCTGGCTGTGCTCAGCTGTCCCAGGGCAGAGGCACCCAGAGCCCATTTCTGCAGAGCAGACCCTGGGTGTGAGGGGTGGATCTGAGCTGGGGCCAGGTGGGGCCGGGGTTCTCCAGCAGCAGCAGCATCCTCCTGGCAGCTGCTGAAGGGCTCGGGGTGTCCCCGGGCAGGAGCTGCCTCTGCTCCTGGCAGGGCTTTCCCCTGCCTGTCGTTTTCTCCCCTAAGGTCTGACATGGGAATAACCTGTCCCTTTTAGATAAGTTCCCGAATTCATCTTCTCCTTTTCCTCTCGCTGTCAAATCCATTCCTCCCTTCAGATCCGAGTGCTGGCCGCTGGCTGGCACATGGATATTGTCTTGGAACTTCAGAGGTGGGAAATGTGTCGGTTCCAGGTCCAGGAAATCCTTGGGAAAACTTAGAAGTTGCTTGTGTGAGAAATTAAAGTCATCACCTGGACAGGACAATATTTACAGTATCTCTCTGGTTCTATTTCACAGCCTCAGTGTAAATCCTTACTTCCCCACAAATTTATTATTTACCTTTGTCGCTGGAGACCTTGTCTGCCGTTATTTATCATATATATTGTGTGTGATTATATTTCAACTTCAAATTATTACTGGCAGACACGACGGTGCCTTGGCATCTCTCTTTATTACGCTTTGTGCTCGGCAATCCATTCTGCCTGATGGAGCCAGGGTGTCACACGGGCAGCTTCCATGATTTATTGCTGTGCTTCCAGACTTTTGTCTCGAGCCTCCACCTGTTCCCCAGCTGTTACTGGAGCTCGTGTCTCACTTTGGGAGGGTTGGAGCTGTGCTGGTGAAGCTCTAACGCAATTCATCTCCGTAATCCCACTGATTACGTGGGGCTCTGTAATCGTTACTGGTAATGATGCCTTAGGTTTTA
>VZRV01010993.1:3306678-3368282 GCA_013398115.1 Falcunculus frontatus | reverse complement strand
ACGGCACCGCGCCCCGCCCGCCCGGTCCGCGGGCGCGCAGCACCTGCCCAGCCCCGCCCGCCGCTCCGGGCGCCCCGCGGGTAACATTTATTGGCTCTCTATCGGCTGCGAGCGGGAAGCGCCCCGGTGCCGCTTTGCGGTCCGTGAGGAGCTCAGCCCAGCCTAAGGAGCGAGGGCTCCCTGAAGTAGGTGCCACCTGTATCAGCCACGCTTCAGCTCCCCGGGGATTTATCCTGGGAATTCATCTGGGAGGAAGGAGGAACCTACGTGTTCCACAGGAGGATGGATGCATGTTGGATGCAGGTTGAACTGGTCTGGAATCTCTCTTCCCTCCCCACATTTGGTCCGCAATGCTAAAAAAAAAAAAAAAATTAAGTGTACTTCTCTACTTGAGAAATATATGGAAAACTAGGATCTGGCTGTAATGACTTCAGCTGTATTCAAACATATTCCTGGCCTACCTCTGTGTGCACGTTTCTGCCAGCGAGCTGCCCTACTGCAGTGCCACGCTTGGAGGCTTTTGATACCATTCCTCACATGGAAAAGACTATGCGTTGTTAGCATTATCCCAGCTTACGAGCCTGGGAAGGACTTACACTTGTTTGCTCTTGTATTCTTCTCATCAGGTCTAAAGTGAATTATTTGAAGTTTCTTTTTTCACAAAATTAGTTTTGAAGTTTACATACATTTAATAGTGGCCAGGAATTGAAGCCTTCAATCAAAAATTCTAAATTTATACTCTCTCCCTCTCTTTGTATATATATACACACACAAACATACACACATTTCCTTGGCCAGAACAGTTAGATGAATACATAAGGTTAAAATAGCTCTGCCTGACCCCAGTAGGATTCCCTGTTTGTAGAAAGCATTTCTCCAAAACATTCAACTGCAATACTTTGAACAAAGATCCAATTTCCTGAAGACGTTTCGTTTCTTTTTTTCTTTTTTTTTTTTTAAGTTTTGTGCATACAGATTTTAAGGTAGCTATTTGCTTTTTAAGTAGCACTCTGATAAACTGTTCCTGTTGTATTTTGGATATCTATGTGAATGGATTCCAGCTGAAGCACTCACCTTTGCAGTCACTGCGAAGTTTCTGCAAGGGTACAATGCACTTGCATATACCAAATGCATGGGCACCTGACCGGTTTCTTTGTCAAAACAGAAAATCCAAGTGCTGATTGCAGTCTACAAATCTCTGCTTGATCTGGGCCCTATTAATTTTAGAAACCTCTTTCCCCTCATTTCCTACTGCAGCAAGCCTAAGACAGGACATCACCCTGCCAGCGGCGCTTGCAGGAGCCGGAGGCCGCGGGCCGGCAATACCAAGCACCACCTTCTGAAGTTCGCTGTTCCTGGCCACGAGCCTGCTCCTGACCTGGAGGGTTTTACCGCAAGCACATGGCCAGGCTGCCTCCAGGCATTCCTCTGGCCACCCTGTCTCCTGGCACCCGGCCTCCTCGCCTCTGGACAACTGGCTGCTATCCACCCTCGCAGATCCTCCCCGGGAAGCTTGTGCCGCTTGCCGCAGAGGATTGTGAAACACGTTTCCTGGTTTAGGGGAGATGTTGTTTGGCACCCTTCTGCCTGAGGTGAAACGCTTTCAGATGCAATAACAACAAGGCCTGGTGTTGGTTTATAAAAAGAGACACCCGAAAAACCCAGAAGAAAACCCTCCTACACTTAATAACAGTAAGAAAACAAGCCTGTAAAGTCACAAATAGAAACAAATTCTTCCAATAGAAATTGATCATTTTTAGGAGAAAATCCAGTATCAGTCCTTAAAGCAGAACAGACCAAAATAGAAAATGATTTATCGTTTATTATGTTAATGTGACACACTGAAGTGGGAGTACATTAGTGATCATTTTTCACCCAAGTACATGAGGCGTTTGCAAGAGATTTATAAATGCGCTAGCACAAAGATCACTCTTTTCCACAAAATGCCAAAATTCTCCAATATTAGCACACATTTCTTATTACCAAATCCCGACAGAATTCCTATCAGATTCCTTCAGGCATGGTACAGTGGCATGATGCATCATGTCAAAAAGCAGATCAGGACCACTATCAGGCAGATGTTTGACATGATGCATCATGTTACTCAGCCAGTGGCACAGTGCCATTGCTCAAAAGGATTTTGACATGATACAGTGTGCCAATGCTGTAGCACAAAACCAGCATGTTCCAAAAATAGGGACAAATTCACCTCTGGCATAAGTAGAAGTAACTGCAGTGACTTCATTAGATTTGCATCTGCTTATGTCAACAGTGAGTTTGGCTCATAATCTCGAATTTATATAAGAGTGGTAGGTGGCTGCATTTTCAGGTATTCGTTATATTGTTTTCTACTCCCAGCATTCAAGCCTCATGAGACAGCTGGGGTGAAACTGCCACCTTTCTCAATTCCTTCCCCTCCACCCCACAAGAAGCAGCATCAGATTTCCATTTTTAACAGTGTAACAATACCTCAGAGTACATAGAGGGCCACTCTTTTCAGAAACTTGGGAGGCTGTGAGTTCCAGAATTTCACAAGCAATAGGAATTTACAAAAAGGGAAGAGAGGATCTCTGCTTTCTGCCTCCATACTATTTCTCAACAGTAGCTGCAAGTGCTAGGTGCACAACAGCAGCAAAATAAATTTTGAGTGGCAATTAGAGTAATAGTAAAAGAATGACATGAAAGAGCAGCTAGGATGAAACGTGAGATCTGATAAGATTTGGAGACTTCTTAAAAGGCATTGTAATTTATTGTTTTCCCCTTTCACCACTTTGGAATGAAAAGCACAGCTTGCTAATGCAGATGCATCACACTGACAAAAGGAGAGGAGGGGAACCAGCTAAGGTAGGACTGGTGCGAGCGAGATGTTTACAGAAGAGAAACATCCTGGCTTTCTGCCACAGTGTGTTTCTTTAGTGAGGAAAAGAAATGACAGATTCTATTTAAAATAATTTCATTCATCTTTGCTGTGTGTTCTAGCTTCTTAAATCCATCAGGGTTTCTTGGATTCTTGGACCAGCTGGACTTTGGTGACACTGAGAGTAACCAGAAGGAATAAAGGCCAGAAAATCCTCAGAAAGAACTAAGTAAATATCACCACCAAAGATGACTTGGCACAGCAGCTACGTGGGTTGTAACACCAAGGGAAAATGGCTTGTCTGGTACACTGGAGATCTGGAGGAGAGAGGAAGAGCATAGCAACGTGGTAAAGCAATCTGCACAGGCTCTTCAAGCATTCATTTACTTGCTGCTTTGAGACGAGCTTTACTGTTCGATTTAGAGGTGCTCACCATTTCCACGGGTCAGAAAACTTATCTAGAGGCCTAAATAAATTCTGGAAACAGCTGCAAGCATCTCAAACCTTTTGAACGATATCAGCCAGAAGTAATGGTCTTTCCCCTCCGTTCTCACCACTATACAATTATTCCCAAATATTTCTTTGAGGAGACAGCTCTGTACTTAAAGCATTCCCTCAGAGATTACAGCCACCAAAGCAACCACTCCACTACTGTATTCCCGCTCCTCCTTGTTTCACCCTCTGCTGGCATTCTGTAAATATTTAAATCACTGGAAACCAGACCCTAGCTAGCTGTGGCTGGTGTTTACAGGCAAAGCCCCTTGGCTTTGCTGTTATGGCCCATTCAACAGCCAAAAATGTGACATGTTAGTTTTTCTTAAAGGAGACAAATTGGAAGATACACACGGCATCCCAAGGAAATACATACCAGGCATTACCTATGCCTTATGTATAAAGGAGTAGGAAGGTTAAAAACAATGTTTGTTCACAACTAGCTGGGAATTCTCTGATGAGATGGACAATTTTTTTTTTCAAGAAGTCAACTTTGGTGAAATAGCTTTTTTTTTTTTTTTGTGGGGAACAATCAATCTTGAAAAAACCACTCTGTAAAGCAAGTTAAGTTTTTGGTGAAATCTGCCGCCACACAAATTTGTAAAGGTTTCACACCCAACTACATTGTACTGGGTAGCCTAGCTGGGAAGTTTATCCTGACCTCAGGACTCAGGGGGTGCTAGGCATGTTCCTGTAAAACTACAGTGCCATCACCACTGGAATCTACACTTCCAGCTGATCCACTGCAAGTCGCAGAAGAGCAGGAGGCAGCAGAGAGCTCAAACACTCCTGGGCCGAGCTCCGCCTTTCCCCATTCCCCAGGGAAGAAGCACAAGTTGTAGGCAGGCAGGCACTTGCTTTCATTTCTGAAGGGAAGGAGTGGAAACAGCCTGCCCCAAACACTTGAGGAGGGAGAGAAGGATGAGCGTTATCTCCTTTCTGGAGGACAAAGCTTCTCTCTGTACATATTTATATTTCTCCAATTTGAAACAATACAGAAATTGAAGGGTTGAGTGTTTAAAGCAAAGTGTTCCATTCATACAGTGCCATTTTAATTCATGCAGCACTTTGTGAATACAGGAAACAGGTTTAACATTTTCCTTATACTTGTAGCCATGCACCCTTACCACCAAGGTTTTGACCCCACTGGAATAGGAGGCAGCAGCTCACGTGTGGCAAATACATTGCCCTGAGATTTTAGAATGTCTTGCTTCAAAAAGCAGCAAACCACTGGCCAAAGTTATGATCATGAGATGCTCTGTGATCTCTCCATACGATATGAGGATCTGGACACCTCTCTGGTCATCTCCTTCGTATTTTGTAATAAAACCAAAGCTGCAGCGCCAATTATAGCAAATATCTTTCTTCAAACCACTAACAGCTTTCACATCTCGTGCCTGTAATCTTCAGCAAATAGATCAAGGACTGTTATTCATTTTAATGCCTGAATGCATTATATTTATTCTTGTTATAATATGTTCTGTTACCACAGAAAATGTTTGGCTCCCAAAGAAAAAGAGGGAATTGTGTCAAAAGTCCAAATTCTTCCATGAAATGCAAACATTTCTAATGGCTTTAATGGAAGATATGCATTGGAATCCCAGGGCACAATCTGGCACTAAAATCCTCCATCTAAACTGGAATTTTTCACCATGTCTTTTTCATAATCTATTATTAAGCATGTTTCCATCTCAGCAGTTGAAATTTGGGGCCCTGTTGCATCTGAGAGGGAACTGCAAAGCAGCTGGGAAGTAACTGTAAAGGAGAAGCAGAAAACGGATTGAAGCCCTCATATGCTGGATGATGCTGTTCTCTTCCATCCTTCTCCTCATAGGAACAAAAAACACATTGGGGTGATCTCACAAACTTCCAGCTGGAACAGTAGCAGCATCTGACCCAGTGCAGGGCAGCTTCAGTGCTGTTCCCAGTCACCCTGAGGGTTTCTATGGTCCCTAATAGGCCACGGATTGAGCACAGATTCCCTCCCTGCTTCCCCTGTGAAGCTCTCAGGCTGCAGCAAAAGTGGTGAAAGTGGAGCAACAGAGGGTGAAGCCCAGCAGCTCCTGGCTAGTGAAAAGCCTGGGAGAACTGGTTTTCCTGTTCTGTAGCCCTGGTGACCAGTTCATGAGCACTGACTGACACCTGGCTCTGACATTAGTCCTGTTGTCAGTGTAGCCACTCACAGAATATCCCAGCAAATCCTCCAGGCTTTGGCATGGCCCCTGTAACTGCAGAATGGTGTGTACGGACACTTTTGGGATGAAATAGCCAGAACATGATACAGAATGTCTGCCAGTTTTATGCACATGTGTGTCAACAGTTAACAGGACAGAGACCCCAGTACAAACTAAGACTAATGCAGTGAAATAACAATCACTTTGGACTTGGATTAATTCCTAGTTTGAAAAAAGCCCCCACAGTCCTACAATCTTTCTCCCCTCTGCTCAAAGATGTTTGAATGTCCTACAACCATCCCTGCTGGCACAGCTAACATCCTGTCTTGCATTCATACATTGCAATCTACAGGAGAACAGGAATGATTTTGCATTCCTGCTTCACCCTCAGACCGGTATCATACTCCTACAGTTTTGTCACCAAACATAAAGTCTGTCTTTCCCAGGTAAACTCTCACGAAACAAAGGAATTGCAGTACTGTGTCCACTTGAGCTGCATTCACTTTGCTTCCTCCTCCTTCCCCTTTGCCTGACATAAGTGGTTTCAATAATATTTCAGCTAATAACACTCCTTATGGTTTATTGGGTGTGAACAGTGACTATAGGAACATTTGATGAACACTCTGGTTTGCAGAAACAGGGCAGTGTGAACCCTTTCTTTGGCTTATAGGATAGAAAGCATTTACTACAAGGAACACTGCCATGTTTTTAATATCACATACCACTTCCCAAGTCTAAATAAATATATGTTAAATGGAAGTGAAAAGTTGTTTTGCTGCAGTTTCATAAATGCCTTTAAAAATTTAACAACTGCTTGAGGTTTTTTTTAGTGCAGTTTTTTTTACTCCTTTTGCCAAGAGTGTATATTAGAGTAATAACATAATTTGCTTCTATACTAGATTATTATAATAATCAAAACTGTCAGCATTTCCCAGCTTCTTTTCATATTACTCTCGTGATCTCATTATCATAGGCTTGTCATTAGCTTTCCTTTGCTCATCAAAAGAACTTGTGTATCTGGTAAAGGAAATGGCTAAAAAAATACTTCTAGAGTATTACCAATCTCTTGGTGAATAAAATGCAGCCATTAATAACACTTAGCCAGCTCTTCTCAGTTCTCTGTGACTTTGTTCCTTTCCCATCACAGTGGGAAAGCAAGTAATTAATTCCTAGTGAAATAATATGTGGCATAGTAAAAATGTGTAAAATATTTATATATGATTGCACTAATTCTCACAATGACCATGGTGAGCTATCACCACTCTTTCTTTTAGAGCTGGAGATACAGAGGCTGTGGGCTTAATCAGCTCAAATCACGGTTAGAACTTTTGTCATTCAGGCATGGGCTTCAGTCATGCAACTTGTTTAGCCTCTTGTAGGGAGCAAGATTCATTGTCATGGTTATTTCCCACTCTCTGGGTATCTCTGTGCTTAGGATGTGATTGCTTTAACAAAAAAAAAGGAGGTCTTTAAGTGAGCAAAACCAGCATCCTGAAACTGGAAAAACGAGCTTAGAAAGGAAGATATTGCTCACAGTGATGATTTGTCCCTTCCCAGAAAGCCAGAGGAGGTGGGAAATGCAGGAGAATTTTGCTTGCACAAAAGCCAAAGCACACCACTGAATAGAGATAATATTCCCAAAATCAGGGATAAGAGAGCTGAAGATTAAGCTCCATCTTCTTTTTCCATAATGGAATTTTCTCACCAGTTAAACAGTCCTTACCCCTATACACACACACGTTATCTCTAACATCTAGAAGAAACACTGTACCTCTGTCTTAAAAGTACAGACAAAAGTGTTCTGGAGGAGATGGGTCCAATGCAACAGTACTCAGTGTTTCACTTCATTATTGTAAACTCTTGTAAACGAAAAAAAATATATTAAACACTTTCTTCTAAACTCATCTTTCATACTCCTAAGTGAGACAGAGAATTATCACCTCTGGAAAGGTGCATTTTGAGCCAACATAACAAACAGGCCAAGAGCTCTGGAATAGCCCCTGTAGCTCAGTATGAATAAAATATGTAATTCCCCAAGTCTCAGTACCACAGCTCACATAAACACCATCAGATTTTGGTGAAAGTTTGAGGGTTTGGGGGTTTTTTTAAGTCTGCTGCGATAGAGAAATAGGAAGTGGTTAACAACACTAAGACTAAACCCTGTCATTTGAATGTCACATTACAATTTTAGAGATATCTTTACAATTTTGGTAGAGCTTACTGGGGAGTCTCTTTGCAGCCCCAATTCCCTTAATTTAAAGAAATACTAATTGCCTTCTAAATTAGAGAAGGCTGCGCCTCTGGAGAACCATAGCATGGCTTGGGTTGGAAGGGACCTTGAAGATCTTCTATTCCCACCCCGCTGCCATGGGAGGGAAACTCCCCCTAGACCAGGTTGCTCAAGGCCTCATCCAAACTGGCCTTGAACACTGGCACATTCTTTTACTGCAAGCAGCTTATTCTTTGCCAGCCTCTCCCAGGGATGCCAAACACCAACTTATCTGCTTCCTATTGGTCTCAATCCCAGCCCAAAATGCAAGCAGTAAAGAGAGGTTGCTCACCTGTTCTTGAAATTCTTGCAGAGAAGAGCCATGTGGGAAGGATACACAGGCAGCAGAGGAGGAGAATTTCCTCTCCTGGGACAGGGAGCACAGCAACACCCCTTCCAAAAGCATTTTCCTTGGAAGGAGAATAGGAGACTGTTTGTCTCCTCTGTCCTTACACCTAGGCCCTGGAGTCCAAGTGCGCTGCTGTAACTCCAAGCTAGAGGTGGCAAAGTCCTTTCACTCTGACTAAAGGCAGCTATTTCTTCTACCAATGGCATCTGCATATTCCCAATCAGGGAACACTTTAATAAGCTGCAGCATCTGAGAAAGGTGGGCTGCAGGGTCCTAATTAAATAGCGACTGACATATCGCTTTTCAAACTAAACATCCAGCTGGGATGCTCAGGGTAGCACTCTTGGTTTGTAAACAGCAGCACAGAGCACTCCACAGAGCAGCCCTGTGCCCTTCTGCCACGAAACGCTGCAGAGGCTCCCTGCGCCCTTGTAACAAGTGATCTAATGATTCTCAGGAGGAGGAAACAAGGCTGATTTGTAGCTCTCTTCAAGAGGCTGAGCCAGTTAAGCAAGACTTCTTAATTGCCTGCTCTTTATTATTTAATGCATAAGTTAGAGAAAAAAAAAAATCTTTAGGGCCAGCTCCCAAAAAGGTATCGAGGTATCCAAGCCAGGCAGAAGTCAGCTGCAATTACTAAGAGTGATACTAAAAACTTCTGCTCAGCTGCTGCCCAGCTCGGAAGGCTCTTAAACCTAAGTAGGTACCTATTTCAATTTTAAAGTTCTCCAGGTGCCCAGCATTCATCACCTGCACATGCTAAGAAACACTTCGTTCCTGAGAGTGCCAAGGAAGCTCGTGCCAGCCCAGTGCTGAGCCTCTTGAGAGCCAGGAGAAGGCCAAGAGTTTTCAGTCCCAATGAATGTTCACGTGGTGGACAGAAACACCTGAAAGCCTACCTGTATCTCTTGAATGGGTTATAAATAATGTCAGCCTAATTATAAGTTACAATGTGGCCAGCAGACAGGCCTGCTCAAACACACCTCACAGATCCAGCAGGTACACAAAGGAAAGCAAAGCAGCAGAGAGGCAATCCCAATGTTCTCAGAAACACTCAGAGCTGCAACTTATTAAGGACAAATGAGCCGGGTACCTCACCCACAGCAAGGCAATAAACATGCTTTTAAAACACTGCATCTTCTCTCTTCAGACTGAGCTGTAGGAAAATTGATCCTTTAAATGAGTTGGACTGAATTCAGACTCACACTTGAACCTCATCAGCTGTGGGGTCTGAAAACAGTGGGGCAGCCCCTGGAGCCTTGGCCCACTCAGACTCCTGCCAGGAACATGGAGGGAGAGACAGGAATGAGGGCAGAAGCACTTTGTCCCCTCTTCTCACATATCCAATCAGTGGTTCTATGCAGAGATCACTTGAAAAATCTCGCTTTCCCAAAGAATGGCATTTGTGCTGTGCAGTTTAGCTATCACCATTTTGAAAAAAGTTTGTTGTTCTCTTTTGTTGCACATAATCTTATTCTCTTTGATATCTGCTCAAGAGGGATGCGGCTCGCTCGGGAGAGCCTTTGGGACTGTGTTCCACATACAACAACATCTAATAAGATTTATTGCCATATTTCCTTGCTTTGCTGCGAATTCAGGTACTGCACTAATGGAACAATGAGATAGATCCTTGACTTGGTAAATACAGAGTCAGAAGAAAAAAAAGCTTATGTAAGAGCCTATAAAAACAAGACAGTTCAGAATTCAGGCAGCTGCTCTATTCTTGAGTCTTTCCATTGTGCCTCAGGATGGACAGACGTCAGCCAGCCAGATCTCTTACATGCATTATTGTATTCTGTGAAGTTTGGGCACAACAGAAACAATGGCAAAGACGAAATGGTAGTGTTAACTTTTCTGTTCATCTTCTGACACACTTTAAATCACTTCACGTGGCACTGCACTCCTAAGAGAGTTGATTACTTTTAAAATTAATACTGTGTAAGGAAAAAAATGTCCCTTAGGCCCATTGTAGTATTTATAAAGGTAATTTCTCTGTTTGCAGAATATTTAACCTCAGCAGAGATATTCCCCTTGTTGTGAATGGCACCTATAGAGCCAAACAATACAAAAATCAGTCTTAGCTTCCAGGAGTCGTTTTGGTCTATGCCTCACTTGTCGTGGTCAGTGCCTGGAGATGACTCCAGGACAATGGAAATGCTAATGCTCCATACTGAAAACTGGTTGGCAGCAAAGCCTTTGAGGCATGAGGTTTCTGCCTCCTCAGAGTGAGGGTAGAGCTCCCACAGCTCTAGAATGAAGAGGACACAAATCGCTACTGAAGACAGAATTTTCTGCAGGTAAAAAGGTGAAAGGCTCCACCAGAGTCCTGGCAAATGTCAATAATGATTCCATTTGAAAACATGAAATTGTTTTCTCGAAAACATTCACAGAGACAAGTACAGCTGTTTTAGTAATTGAACCAACTCCTTCCCTTCCCACCTTCACCTCTTTAAAGAGAATATAAACATCACCTTGCACAGCTGGAAGTTGCTCAGATATTACCGTAATTTTTTTAAATTTCTGTGTACAAGGAATAGAATTGATGTTCTATGAATACTAGTTCTAACTTATATTTTTAATGTGCTAAAGAGAATGAAGTTGTTGCATTCATTCACGGCTTCCTCTCTCAGAAAAATAAGAAAGATGAGTGCACATAGTGAATTTTAAATTTGTCAAATCAGAAAGTTAATCCATTGCATATAGTTAAGCACTGACACACGTCACGTCACTTACCAATTGTCTCACCATTAGGCTTTTGAAATGTCCAAATGACACCTTGATTGAGGTTTTATGGAATTTCTCTGTTTTTAGAGCATCCTTAGAAGGTTGTTAGAATTAAAATTTGTTGAGAGCAGTAAGCGTCTTTTATAGAGAATTGCCAAGTTGGAAACCCTGAAGCTTCTGGGTAGAGACTCCCATTTCGGAGGAAATTCCTTGTTCTAGCAAGAGTGCAAGATATCACAAGAGGAAAATGTCTTGTCCGATGCAAACATCAATTTTTAAGAGAAGCGAATGGTCGGGAATGCTGCTCTACTCCTTCTGCAGAGCATTAGGGACAGCACAGCTCCCTGGGTAAGCAATTAGCCCCATGAGGGCACTTGAAGGGGGAAACGCACAGCTCAGTGCTCAGAGGCCGTCCAAGCAGGACTGACAACCACTCTCCAGTTACACTGTGGTTACTGCCCTTGTGTTAAACAACTGAACTGAGTGATCACTGTGTTGGCTGGGAGTCAGAAACATGGATCAGTTCAGTCAGACAGCACCAGTGAAGAGAGGCTCCAGGGAGATGACTGCAGCATACAGGTATCAACAGTGCAACCTTTCCATGCTGACATGAGGGGAGGATGTGAAATGCAGCAGAATTCCCATTTCTGGCAATCCAACACTTTGGTTTGGTACTGCAATACACTTTTGGATGATTTTGGATTGATGGTCTCAAAACCGTGCGGCATTTTCAAGAGGGTTTTGTAATTTGTTTCTTGTTCTCTGACCCATGGTTAATTCCATGGAATATTGTAGCCAACGTGATGAGGGACTTGGGATGCTCTGAATTATTCATCATAAATAAAATTGATATAGAGCTATCTGTTAATCATGCTAATTCAAGCTTTTACCTCTCTGTTTCACTGGGCTCCTATTTTTAAATACAGATCAGGTACACTGTGCAATTACACATGCCAGTTGTGCATCTCGTAGGAAGCAAGATCTAGTGCACATAAGTAAGAGGATTCATTTCAGTCTCTCAGGAGTCTTTCCTGGTGTGATGTCTTCTAAAACAAATGGAGAGAGAATGCAGAAGTGTGCCTTTAATTCATTTATTTGGTTTGGGTCACTCAGGCAGTGATCAATCATTGTTCTCCAAAATTTCCACTCGTTTTCTGGTGGTAAATTTATCAGCAGGGAACCAGCTATAGTCCAGATTTAGAACTTGAAAGATCTAGGTAAGAATGTGTGGAAAAGAAGTGAGAATATGAGTCTGTCAATAACAGCCAGGCTTACTGAGAAAGCAGTCCATCCAAGAAACTCTCCTGCAGGCTTCAAGAATTTGCAAATAAACCCATGTCCTTTAGGAGAATTAAACCCCATTATGCTTACAGACAGTACATATTGGGTTTGGCTGCTGTGATACCAATTTGTGTCCTGCAGATGGACGTCACTGGCAAGAAGCTGAAAGGTTTGGGTCTGCACAGGACTCTGGGCACAATAAAAACCCCAAACAGGGCACCTTCTCTTCTGGGTAACACCTAACAGAGACTTGAGTAGCGACAGCTGGATATGATCATCCCCACTGATGACCTGACATGTCCATTCCCAGTGCCTCAGCAAACACAGGCCCTGACTGGACTGTTTCTGGAAGGTTACCCACGAGGGAAGGGCTGTGGGTTATTTTCTCCACTTTACTATAGTAAGGCACTATTTTTGGTCTATTGTAACCAAAGCACACAAATGGGTGGGGTCCTAAATCATAACTTCAATCAACCTCAAACAATTTTAAGGTTGAGCCCACCAGAATTCTTTATCAGATTTCTGAGGGCTTCTGAGGCTTTGGGTTCTTTCAGGTGTGAGCATTATTTGGGTTGCATTATTTGGAAAACACCGTTCTGATGTTTTCTCAGTAACTGTGAGAACAAAATTTCATTTGCATTTTAAATGAAAAGTCAGGAATGTAAAAAAATAATAATCATGTGACTCAAAGAATAGATGTGTAAACTCAGCAAATATTGTGTGATTTGAAATAAGAATAAAATTTTTTGGTAGAACTAGTAGGAGCAGATTTTCTTTTCCAAATGTTTGAGGTTCATATTTGGCATTATACACTCAGGCTCTTTGGTAAATATATGGGAATGCATAGCCCTGTTTGAATTCTATTTCTAAACCAAGGGTTGAGCTATAAAAGTCCCTTTTGCATAATGCGCAAGATAGGCTTAGCTTTGTCCGAATCTGAATGCCACCTGATTTCAAAAACAGAACTAAACTCACCAGAGGATTTCTCCAAGGAATCCTGGAATGCTCTGAACCTCTGAAAGTGGCATTTTGCAGTAGCAGCTCAGGAATGTTCCACGCTAGAAGTAAGAATGAATTAACATAGTAAAACACAGAAAACTGCAGGATCAGGGAGGTGATAAACTCACCTTACAAGATCAACCAGCAATTTCTTACATGACTACTTCCACTTTTAGGATTAGGTTCTGGTTTGAACACTCTGTTAGTGAACACTACAGAGCATCGCTGACTGGAGAAGTCATTGTTTCCAGCAAGGCTGGTGGTGCTAAGCAGCTCTTCAGCCCACCTCTGGCTCAGCCAGCAGGCTGGATAAAGAACTTAATGCCTGTGGGGACGCTTGTTGGTTTTTGTGGGACAAAATTTATAATCCTGAGGATCATGGGACAATTCATTAGTGAACCAATCTGCATTTAGCATGGTTTTCAAAAAAAGCAAACGAGGAGCTTTAATAAAAGGCCATTTTTGTTTCTTGAAGAGGAAATATAAATACTATGCATGCAAAATAATGTTTCTAGACCACAGTGATGCAACCTGTTGCTTAAATAAATAATACTCTGAAAGACAAACGTACATTAAAAAATGAATTAACCTCCAGGCTGTGAAATTTTAATAAAAATAGATCTTAAATAGATAAAGGGCAAGACTTCCAAAATCCATGAAATTAAATTGCTTTTATATTTCCTTTTTCTTCCTATAGCCTTACCTCAGAATATTATTTTCATTATAATTGCATCAGCATTTTTGTATTCTTCTTCAAAGTAAATCTTTCATAACTCAAGCTATCCATGAATAATTTTGTTTCTAAAATGAAAAATCAAAACCTGGGCTATTTTAAGTGGGTTATATGACCACTGTTTCTCAAGGGAAATAGAAATACCACTTCTCACTGTGGTCCAGAGTCATAGTGAATATGCCTTTCCGTGCTTGGTGATAGGAAGTTGCTCATCATGGGAGGAGAAATTCAGATGGTGACCTTAACCCCTAGAGCTCGGTAGAGCTGTGGAGTAATTGATCCTGACTCCTCAGTCTCCCATGGTAAACCTGCCTTTTTCTGGGAGCACAGGAGCTACAAGAAACACAGAAAGGGAGACTAGTAAAATATTCCTCTCTGAACAACTGCAGGAAACACCTGAAAATTGTCTGATTTCAGTCTTGATAAGACAGCCTGAATTGCAGGAGGAGGCAGAATTCAAAAATGAGTCTGTGCCTTCTTTGACATAGGCAGATAAAGTCACTTCAGCTGAAATAGATCTGAATTCCAGATGGATCCTATCAAATGTGATCATAAAAACATCTCTTAAATATTGAAACTATGAGTAAGTTTTATTGTACATTGCAATAATTTTTTTGTTTTATTTAAGGGGGCACCTCTATTACCACACTGGGCCTTAATCAGTTGTCGGTAACACTCACGCAAGTTTAAGGAAGCCTACTGAGGGTAACAGCAGGAGCTGAAGAAAATATCTTATCTGATTAAAAGTGAGTAATAAGGACATGCCAAATTGCTGGGGAGTAGTTGCTACAGGACAGTCAGTGATATGATATCAATCAGGGGTGCAGCAGAGAAATCCACAGTGATGACTTAGTGATGGAAAGCCCAGAGAAAATGCCAAGTCTCTGCTAGGCATCTATAACGTGGATTTACAAGTACGAAATGAAATGCAAACTACCCAAGTTAGCTGAATTTTATTCAATCATGCCTTCTGTCTATTTATCTACTTTTCTTTTGAGCATACTAATCTATCATTTTCATATTCATTCTGTAACTAGAAGCAAGGTTTCCTTTGAATGATGATTTCATTAGGATATGTTCTGCCAGATAGCGATGCCTCCAGAGTTACGTACTACATTAATTCTGTCACTTCTTTTACCTTCTATTTTTATTTCACAAAAATTATGGAAAAAAAAAAACCCTACATGCTGATAAGGAGAGAATGCTATTTTCATGTATTTGGCATAATTTAGATGGAAGTTGAACCTTCAAATAATACACAGTTCACAAAGTAAGACTGCTTACCGTGCTAACGGAATGAGGCTGTAGCTTGTCAGAAAATTATTACAAAAGAAAAGAATTACATTATTTGAAGTCAAAGCCAAGTAAGTCCTCACTACTTTCAGGAGCTCTTGGAAAAGTGAACTCTTTCAAAATAGGCTTTGGTGCAAGCTCTACGTGCTCCTTACCACGATCCAGCCATTCCTGCAGTTATATTAAACAGCTCTCTCCATACGAGAAAAACTATGAGACAAAGCTCATGATAAATCATGGAGTCACTGGAAAACTATGCAATAGCAACAAACTCAGATCGTCTGCCCTGATGTAGCGTCCTCCCATCTGAAAGGAGATGGAAGAGGACACACTCAGTATAAGGACTGTGTACTCAAAACATGCAGGAGCATTTAGGTTGCCCCAGCATGAAAAGGCACTTTCTGTCCAAGACCAAAAGAGAATTAGACCCTATTTGTATCTCTATTCCAGCAAAGAGATTCTGCCAGTTCAGTCACAGCAAGAATATATGGATAATTTTCATGTAGGGACCATTTGGACCTTGCCAATAGAGCCTGTTGAATAAAACGTAGTGCATTAACCTATTTCTTCCTGCACTACAGCCTTTCCCCCACCAAGAATCCTGGGAAAAAGGCATAGTATGGGAGGGAACAGAATGGACAATTCATCACATTTCTCAATCTTTTTAGGCTTCTACCAGCATCATTTGCTGTCACAAGTCTGCTCCAGAGAAGAGGGTTCTGATCACCTGGCTAAAGCAGCAACCATCAGGATACCACAGTGCTGAGCTAAACCCAGCTGTCCAAAAGAAACATTTCACATTCCTGCATCAAGGACACTGAAGGCAGCTCTATACAGAAAAATAATTGGACTTATTAAGAAGAAAAATGAGTTTGCTTTTAAATTTTATTACCTATGGTATATTAGCTCAAATTTGAAGTAGGAAACAGAGATGATGGAATAACTAAAATTTGTTGAAAACAGGTAAAGCATTTGTGGTTTTCCTAGTAGTAGCCAGGATGACTTAGGTACTCCTAGTCATCATTTAAGGAAGTGTTTCCTCAGATTTGTGGAAACAGAACTTGTAGTTCTTTATATTTTTCAAGTTTTCTGGCAAAATAAGGTAAGCTGATAAGACTACTGCCATAAATAATAAATGTATAAGAAATAAATATATAATAAGTTCAAATCAGCAGCTGATGTGTCCTCTCATTTTTTAGGATATTTCACTGAGTACAATACAGAAAACAAAGTCTTTGAAACAGTCAGACACCTCATTAATAAGGATACTGTGTCAAGCCTTACTGACCAAACACTGGTAAGGGAAAAGAAATCCTATTAAAATCCTCTTCCAGCACTCCAGCGGAGACTAGTCAGAAATCATAGGAAGTTCTCATCAGAAGATTTTTGCTGGTGGATAGGTTGTTTAGAGGTTGTCATTAGTATTTATTTAGTGAGGCAGAGGTCAGGTAAAGGTAAATACTGAGGTGTGAGAATGAGAGATGGAACACCTCAAGTAACTTTTGTCTTTTTCACTCTAGTCATGTGAGAACACTGGGATAAAGTCCTTAGCACAGATGGGAACACATTAGCATGCTGATGATCAATGACTGAGAGAGTCAAAGAGGGGGAAAGAAAAGCCAGTGAGAAGTACAAAGCAAGGGAGGTGAGACAGTGCTCAGCTAAGCCCTGTCTTAGTGCCAGATCTTTCCAGGCAGTTTGAAGGTGGGCTAAGGAAGCATCAAAGATGAAGGATCTTGTGCATGATAATAAGAGAACTTCTGATTGTGCAGCAGAGCCTTGCATCGAACATCAGGTGAAGATCTGTGTCCTACAGCGTTCAGAACCAGAAGTATTCCACTTTTAAGTTGGCCCAGCACCATGAGATTTGAGGAGGGTAGTTTGCACTTGGAGGAGTGGCAGAGCTGGAGCCTTGTTTTTACCTTGTATGTGAAGGCTGCATTGAGATTAATTAACTAAACTGAGGGCAGGCTGTGAATCCATGTTAACCAGAGTTCACTGGGGCTTATGTTCCTAACCAAACCAAAGCACCAGTCTTAACCAAATAAGAGAACACACGTCAGTGTTGATTGTTTTAAGTCATTCCTCAGGATGAAAACAACCTTCTGCTTAAAAAGACTGAAGGTTTTCAATTCAGTCATTGTAAGACAGCAAAATGAGTAGCAGTGCTGTTATATTCCCAAAACATTGTAAAAAAGAATACTCCACCAAAAAACAGTGCCATGTGGAAGAACCCTGACCACTAGAAACACTAGATTTGCAGAGAAAGAAAATTTTAGAAATGTTGAATGTTTAAAACCAGGATAACTGATGTGAAGTTCTTTAAAGAGCTTCAGCACAAGAGCTCACAGTCTTGACTCCCTTCAGAGAAGGGGAGAAATGATTGCTTGTAGGATGTAGCTACTCACATCCCATGGTAGGTGGCTAAAAAGGATTAGATATAATTGAACACTGCTGGGATATGAAGATACAGGTAGAGATAGAAGATGCCAAACTTCTGTAAGTTTCAAAATAAATCTTCTTTCATTCAAAGAACTCAACCTTAACACAGGTGGAAAAAAATGCCTCCAACTTTCATTCAATATAGCATTTCTTTAAGAATAAAAAAAGGCACTAAATTGATGCAGGTCTACAAATTGCTGCATTAAGTCTGCAATACACAACCCACGCACAATAACATAAGGGTAATGTAAAAACATGCATTAGGGATGAAGATCCCTCTCTCCCCCTATGAAAGGATGAGCTGAGAGTCGCTGGTGGGTGAGTACTGCTAGCAAAGCAAACACTTCACTATCTGTGGGTGAACATTTCATGCATGCTCTTTATTATAAAGCCCACTGAAAACTTGAAGCTGATTTCCTGAAGGAGCTGTTGTGTAACTCTGACATCTGGGGTTTTCAGTTGCTGCCCTGTTTGAACTGGTTATGGAACACATTAAACCCAGAAGGCTCCACTTCAGCTGTTTACAAACCTTCCCCACACTCCTCCACCAGCCCAGCTTTTTCGACAGGCTCCAGTTCAGAGCTGGGGCTGAAGGCTCAGGCCTGGCTTTGTTAGATAAACCATACCATGGACTGCAGCAGGAAACAGGCCTTGTTTAAAACATCACATTTTCAAGAGTCCAGCAGAACCAGGACCATGTTTTCCAGAAATTTAATGCACTACTGCACCTTTGGATCCACCCAAACAAGCTGCTCTGACTATAAAAATTATCTTTGATTCCACATATATGTGTAACTATGTAAGCCCATAACTCACATAACTTCCCTGGCTACATGCACCATTCATTCTTTGGTTTGTGTTTCATTAGTATAGTCAGGAACCAGGCAGTAGGTCCATGCCAACAGCACTACTGAAAGATCCAAACGAATAAATCAAAACAAATCAATCCCTATTTTCTGTTCACAGCTCATAAACACACTTTGAATTTGTTGCTCAAAATAGCTGTGCATTTATCTGTGCAGTTCTCCACATGCACACAAGGTGCTCACAGCAACTCCATGCAAATATCAGAACTCCAGAATTCCTATGATGGGAACAGGCTGTCACAAAGCGTTTTGCAAGCTGAGACTGTAGGGATTCAAAAAGCAACTAGATAATTTTGCGAAGCAAAAACACAGCAAGTTTCTATTAAACTCAAAGACTTTTGGATTTTTGAATTCCAAATCACTGAAACCTTGGGAAAAGTGCTGGAAAAGAAGTATTATAGGTGTTGCCTCTGCTTATGATCTAGCTTAAGCATCAATGTGAGTGTTGGAAAGAGGTGAGACCAGATGAAACCCATGACTGGCCACACCTTTTTCTGGCCCACCTCTGCCTTTCTTGTGGCTTTCTTCTCAGTGTCTTATGACAGAGAAGTATGCCTCTGCTTTTCTTACTTTTCATGGTTTGTGCAGATGTCTTCTACACTAAAAAGTCAAAGTATTGACATATATTTATGGTAGAAATTCCCTTTTATAAAACATTAAAAAATCTTGCTTATCTCTGTGTAGCTATGGTATTTAAGCTGATTTTTTTCATTCCAGACTCGCCATGGGAGTTTGTGATAACAAAGAATATCAATAGGCTCAAAAAGCAGCTGCATATAATCGTGGACAACAGGTCCATAAATGGATAATAATAGGAACAGACAGGAATGTTCCCTTGATATCCCTAATGCAAAAGTTTTGACTCTGGGACAGCAGGAAGGGAATGAATCTCAGGATGTGAGCAGACTTATGTCAAGAGCTGTGTCAGACTTTATGTTCGAAACCTTCATGGCTGTGTTATTTGCTCCTTCTGATGAGGTCTACAAGACTCCATGAAGTGTAGAGTGGGCAACCGAAATGGATAATACAATGGATTAGCCAAGACAAAGGAGAAATAGTACATAAAAACGTGCTATATAAAACATCACTATTCTTTACAAAATGTATGTTTAGGGAAGCAAGCTTTTATGTTTCTGAAAAAAGTTAATACCTGTTTACAGCTGCCAATGTATAATCATCTCATTAACTAAGAGTTAATACTAGCCATACTATAGACAGGAAATTATGCAAATAATTGCACAGAAATTTATGAGCATATGGATAACATTGTGGTTTTCACAGCAATGATAGATACTTGGATCTGAGACTTCATCTACCCTAATCAGAAAGGCTTGACTGCAGCTTAAGGAACTCTGCCCAAACCGATTTTAAGTAGGTCAGGTGGTAAGAGTTGTGTAGCTGCAGTGACATGGATCTCAGCTGGAGAGGGACCAAACCTCCCTGGCAGCTGCACTAGGTTCTGTGCAGTAGCAGCTATTTTCTTAGAGGGACCCAGCAATTAGTCAAAAGCTAATTTGGGAAAAGCTACGTGAGCAGCAGCAACACCATGAAAGCAGCAGGGTGATGTTTGGTACTGTGCTACTCGTTACTTTCCTGGTACTGGGTAAGAGGACACTTGGAACCAAACAACTCTGCCAGACAAAAAACTTTAGGCCTACAAATTCACTTAAGGACAAGGAAGATGAATTAAAATTTACCTGCAGATTTAAGAATGTTTATAGCTCCCAGTGAAGTCCAGAATGTTTTGAGTCATTAACCATTAACAGTCCAGTCTCTCGCAGTTTCTGCTTTGCCCACCAGCTCATCTCTGTGACTCTACTGGACCTGACTCTGATTTCACTTCTGCCCCTTTGAAGCAATGGAGTTATTCCAGCACAAAGTCAGGGCAAAGTCAGAATCGTGTGCTTCTCACTGCAGTGCCTACATGCTGACAGGATGTTATGAAACCACAATACCATTCCAAAATGGCACACAGCACATTTCTTGGTATATGAAATATGTTTTACAGTAAGCTAATTGTTGATAAAAGCCTCTATCATGTTGCTAATTTTATCTGTAGAAAAGCTACTAAGAAGAATGACAATCCTGACAGGTAGATTCTTGAGTGATGTGAAGTACTGAAGTATGTACAGGATGCTGTGCTTTTATTACCTAAGCACTAATGGCAATTTCAGAAAAGGAATTCAGGTAAAGTGGCACATAAGAGGAGATCAGTCAGAAGAGTAATAAGTCATGTTATAAGTCAGGCAAGTGACTAACACTGACAGGAATATAACCAGTCAGCTGGCTGTGGTTTTAAAGAAGCTAGGTAGTATGTTAACTGCATAAAACAAAGAAGATACTAAAGGATTTGGCAGAACAAAAAGCGTTTAAGTCTGCAAGATCAAAGTCTGTCACACGCTATCACTCTCTGTTTTATGGAATCCAGGAGATGTGAGGAAGCTTCTAAAAAGTCAAGCAGAACATCAACTGCAGATTCAAGATTAGCTCAGGAATCTTGCCTCCCTGTGGTGTGTGTGTGCCTTACTTAGCCGATGACAGTGACAGGAGTTGTCTGTTTGTGGGGAAGAGAGCGCAGGATTCTACCTTGCCTGACATATCACAAGCTGTATTTTCATACAGCTGATCATAACCTAGTCAATGATAACTTAATCATGAGAAAACATTTCTTTAAAGACATGAAGTGTTCCCTACAGCAACAGAATTCCTCGTCAAAATGCAACTCTGCTGCTGGTTCCGTAGAGCAGGAACAAGGCCTGGAAAGTGCTGGATTCAGTCAGTCTATAAGCACACTGTACAAGCACACTTCTATTTTTGCCTTTGGGAAACGCAACAAAATTTTTCTCAGTCATTTCACAGCTGATTTTTCCAATGCATAAGAACCCGGCTGTCCTTGGGGAGCACAACAACATAGCTGCCTTTTTATAAGGGAAGGAGTAAAAAGTAACCAATACCTCTCACATGCAGCCCTCTGTGGACTGGCTTTTGCAAACACAGGGCCACTTAGGCCCTAAGTGCCTTCTTTCATGAGGTATGTCCATGCCTGCCATGTACACACAGCAACTCCTGATTTACCACGGATTTTCTCAGAGCATGTAATACCTCTGTGGGTCTGCTGGAGCATGCCTGGCTTGTGAGTGAAGCAATGACTTGGTTCACATGCACAGCTCACCTGCTCCCTGCCTGTGTGAACAGCACCTGAAAAGAAGCTGGGAAGGGGCTGCTTTGAGCAAACATTCCTCCAGCCTGAGGCCTCCTAGAGCACAGGTCCTGTAAATACTTGTGTGTTTAATGCTTTCCAGAGCTAAGACATTTAGTGCTGCCCTGACATGGGCATGTGTTTGGCCATCACACATTTCCAAAGAGTTCCTGTCCAGCTTACTGCAGTTCAGGGCTTGGGATCACCCTCTCTGTAGGGTCCAGGACACAGTGACAAAGCATCCACGCCCTCCCCTTTATTCTCTACTCTCTCCTGTACTTGCTAAGCATCAGTGTTTTAACCAAACTGAAATCATTCAAGCATAAAATTAAAATGACACACTTTAAACGATGTGTAGCAGTTTCCCATTCACTTTCACAAATCTAAGCATTATAATAATTGTTGTTTATACGGCCAAACAAATTCCAACCAAAGCAACAGATTTCAGTCAATCCAAACCCAGAATGTTTACCAAAAAAATTATAATTCACAGAGATTACCCAGAAACATTTTTTCCCCTCCTTACCTCTGCCCTTGCTCAGGTTAGGAAGCAGAGAATTTCATTGCTGCTGGCAGTCTGGTCTCCAGCTCTGAAAGGGAAACCTGCAAGACAAGGTCTCTATAAAGGAGTGGTACATGATAAAGAAGACACAGGAGCATAACAAATGCAGATTTCTGGAAACGTGCTGAATTTCTTTCCCTGAATTTATTTTGGGACAAACAGTGAGAGCCTTTGAGCAAACAGAAACCTTCTTCTTTGAAGCTGTAAATGCCATTTCCCACATAGATTGCATACAAATCATGAGAGAAGTTTTGAGCCATTCAAATTGTTGCCATATTATTTCAAGCATTCATTTATTATACAACTTATTTAGCAAGTCAGTCTTCACACTTTGCAAATAAAAAGCTTCTATGTAGGAACGGATGGGTAGGAATCACTTGACGAATTTAAGAGAGCCAAAACCTGTACAGTGACCACTAAAAAGCAGTTTGAATGGTATTACTCTGATATGAGCCCTCAGTCAGGGGCACAAGGAGTCCTGATGGAAGAGGCAGCTTCCAGAGCATTCACTATGGTGCAAGTCTGGAGCCTGCAGGATGCCAGGTGGCAGTACAGGGGGCAAGATGATTTTGGCAAGTGTCATCTGGTGTGTAATATCTAGAGCAATGGTTGTACAGGTATTAATGAGAAAGTCTGTAACCACATAAAGGAAATGACACTCATGAATTTTAACCAGCTAATAAATCACACCAGAGACCCTGACTAAGTACTTGAGCAAATCATAAAAACTTCTGAAATGGAAGCATAGCACATATTATATGTAGATTTCATTAAAGTACCTGGTACAGAGAATCATACCCTTACATATAAAAACATATTTTTCAGTTAATGACAGAGGCTAGCGCAGAGAAGCTTTATGGATATAATTATTATTGCTAGATTGATCATTTTCAAAAATAACTGGATTGCCCACAGCAGACAGACCCCCAGCAGAAAAAAATGAAAGGCAAAATGCTAAGTTAGAAGATAAAATTTCACTTGACAAGGGTATGTAGCTCTACTTGCCCGGTAAAAACTGCAGGATGTACATCTGGACTGCATCACTGATAGCTCTACCCTTTATTTACTGTTTTGGTGGGAAGAGATGCTGCCCTCTCGAAAAGTAGAGTGTCATCAGGTGGAATGACAGTGGGATAAAAGATACAGTCTACTCTTTTTTTAAGGTTGCAGTACATTAATTGAGAGATTAGTAACTCAGTAAGGATGTATTTAAAAAGTGAAAATTGATGATCCTTTCAAGGACAGGCCATGCAAGCAATGACTGGGAGTGATTCTCATCTGAAAGCTCTGTACATGCTTATACGAAATAAATTGTTCTCTTGCCAATGATGGGATGTTGCCGTCCAGAAATCCTCACAGCTGGCAACTTCAGTAGAGTTTAAAAAGCAACTGTATCCAGACCCCACCTTTATCTGCATAGAGATACTCATTTGGGATCAAGTCCCATGTGGGACATCAGAAAGGTAGCACAGGGAAATGTCTCTCAATTGTGTATGCTGGGATTGTGTGGATATAGAGAAAGTCATAGCTCAAAGCTAGTGTTTATTAAAGCTTCTATAATTAGAGAATACAGATGTTTTCTTTATGTGCATAATGTAAAGTCTACATAGTGTAAATACAGAAGCAGTGAAGTGCAAGTTTCCAGCACATAATTTTTCTATGTGACTATTCTGAACTATTTTAACTATTATTTTCAAAAACCATTTATGAAGATAGCTTAGCAAAGTGTCTACAAGGAAACTTGATTCGCTATGGTGCAGTGTATCTCATTTTTTTGGTGCTGAAAAGATGAAAACATTATAGGTTTTCTATAAAAGCACTGCACAAATGCTGAGAAGCTGCCTGTATAATTTGTTTTTGTAACTCAGCGTGTTGACAGAGAATTCTTGATCTCAAAGGATATGATTAATTGTGGGCTGGGGGGAGGTTTCCTTGCTTTTTTTGGTCCTGCAGAACATACTGGAGCAGGTTTGGCCCTGTAATAACTTCACTGAGTTCCCGAGGAAAGATAGATTGCTCCAAGCTGCTCGAACTGGTTGTCCTCTTACTGATGGGCTGTGAGGACTCGGCCACAGGGCCAGAGGGAGTCAGGAGGAGAACAGGACAGTCTAATCCAGCTGCAGATGAAGTTGGAAACATAAACATCCATATTGTGCTGGACTATTCCTGCCTCGGTATGATTTGAACTCACAAAAGGAGGACCACTGCTGCCTGTAGGCACTGAGGCATGGCACAGAGGTGTCCAAGTTATCTCTCAGCATAGCAGCTTGGGCATTGTAGTGGAGACATTACAATGCAGAGACCCCAGCTTCTCAGCAGGGTGATTTAATCTGCAAGGGCTCTGTGCTCCTGTCACTGTCAAGGAGGCACGCCCGAACTATTTCTCTTGAACTTCGCCTGTTTTATATTAATGGGTTTCACTGCTTGAGGTATTTTAATTGTGTTCTATCGCCAAAGGCTTTATAATACCTTGATGATGTTTTGTGTAGAAACAGAAGTTTCTGGTTGCTTGAAGACTGAGATGACACCCTGAGTAATTGCACAGCTTAGGAAGATCATATCTGAGCATATGCCTGACAATTTCACATTCGCATTTGATAACCTCATAATTTATATGAATAATCTAAAACCACAACAGAAATGCCCCAGTGGCTCTGATGCATTTATTTTTAAAGGCAATTAGCATACAGGCTTCCCAACACTCCCAGCTATCTAGCCAGCTTTTGATACAAATTAACTGGATGCTGATAAAGAATAAAGCAGCTCGATGTGGCTGGCCTCTCCTGAATTGTCCTTTACTGGTACTGTTTGGCTAAGTGAGATTCCCATATCCCTTGAAGCATGGTCAGTTTGTGGCAGGGCACTATTTGGTGAGGAGACAATTTCAAATCATCTATTCTGCTTTATTTTAATGCAGACAGTACCCCAATCCAGCTCACAGGATTGTCCCACAAACAGATTGGAAGACAGGGACAAGATCTGTGCCACAGCAGGGGAAGCAAGTTGGGAAGATGGCTGCCTAAATTGTCTAACATTTTGTCCTGAAAATTAAGCTAATTTCTAAGAAAGGAATATAGTCAAAAGATTGACTTAGAGTATATTTTCCTGCCTTTTTTTTTTCCAATTTTCGGAGAAAGCTGTACCAATGCCATCAAAAAGTCTGAAATGGAAGATAAACCACGAATAAAATTAAGTGGAAAATATTACTTATAGATCTTATAGATGAATGAAGATGCTTTAATTCTCCCTTCCAGCCTTACTAGCACTGTTGAGTAATATATACTTTTCCCTCACATGTGATATGGTCACAACTATGCAGCTGAGCAGCATTCCTGTTTAGATGAAGACTTCATCCAGCACTGATAAAACTACTGCTAATTCATGCAACACAGATACTGCTCTACTTGAAACCCATCTCATATGCTCATTATATTTATAATACATGTACAAAGTCAGCCACAAAAGCCAAAGGAATGCCGTATGGCGAGCTTGAAATTTTATTATTCACAGAGATTCTGCCACTATGTAATTTCAGTTTTCACTTCTTGATGGTTTTTGCAGACCTTTATGTGAAGATGTATACACAGATAAGATGCTCAGATAGTGGAAACCTGAACGTCTGGCTCAAGTCAGAACTAAATCAGTTTACAGCACCTCAAGGTTTGATCCAGGCTTTGTGCTGTTCAAAAGCTTCTTGTAGCTCACTGAAGCCAGTGTTCAGAGTTTGCAGTGTTACCATGTGCTGCTGTAAGGATAGTCTGGTTGCCAGAAACAGGGAAGGATGTCTGTGTGAAAGAAATAAGCAGCAGGAGCAGAGGAACCTTTTACCCTCAAGGGTTCGTAATTTTCAGGAAAATGTACTTAGTAATTAAAAACAAATGGAAATACATGATGAAAACTATGCATTAACAGAACCGGCTTTATAGAAATAAAATGCTTTCTTGGCTTTTTTTTTTTCCCCACTATTTATCAGCCATTTTAAACAAAAGTGACTTAAAAAAATTATTTAGATGACTACATGAATTAATCAATATGAAAAAGATGACATTGCTGAGGTAAAAATGTATGATTGCTTAGTGAAGAGTAAGTGTCCAAAAAACGGAACAAACCACAATATTGAAACTGACATGATATTATTAATTGACATTTGTAGAGTCTATTATTCTATATTCAGCTAAATATGACTTCAATTTTCTATTTCTTCGAACATTCAAACACCATATTACACAACAGTGCATTTCTCTTTTTTTGACACAAAAAAACCCCAAACACCATTAAAATGCACACACAAATGAGTCAAAGCTCCCATGGAGTTTTACTATGTCAATACATTTTAAAGAATTCTCTTTAGGTTTGAATTTTAAATAAAGGTGATATTTTGCTCTGCTTAGAGATTGGGATGACTTTATAAGATTCCAAAACTTCTTACCTTTGTTTGAACTATTCCACTAGTATTAATCCTTCCTCTCCAGTTTTTAAATATTCAGGATCTCATTAGCAGATTAAAAATGCTGATAATTTTTAAGCAGTTGTGAACACCATGGCATACATTTTCCTTTATCTTCTCTAATTTGATATGGAAGTTTCTTTTTATGAAAAAAATACTGTGAAAGCGGGAATTATCCTGTACTGAATCTCACAGCCATCTTGGTAAAGAGGGTTTTGAAATAAAGCCCACTTCTAAATAGTTATTCTAGTCCTTGGATGAACAGTTTTATTTTATTAAAGGAAACCAGGGCAACAAAAGGTAACAAGTAGTTTTTTTTAAAAAATACATTTAGTAATCAAAAAAATTAATTCTCCTTGATATAAAGTGGCCATCATCCAGTGAAGCCACAAATAAGCTTCAGGTTTTAGAAATGCAAGTACACTTTCTGACCAGAATTTCAATTTTAAGGTCTGTCTACAGCAAGGAAGTGTATCATATTTTAAAAGGCACATGCATCATATATATATATATATATCCCCATGCCCCATGTTTTACTGTACTACAGAACTAGAGGAGGGAGGAATGGTCATTTAAAAGAAACAGTTACTGCTGGTCATACACAAAAGACTGCTCATACTACTGATTAGATACCATTAAAATATGGAATTAGGAAGAACTTCTGTAACACATTCAGAGGCTTAAGTTTACAGAATTGTCCCAATGAAAATATATTTTTCCATATGTGAGCAATCCTTTGAATTTCAGTAGTCTATAAACTCCTCCTTACCCTGCCAAAGTATGAAAAAAGGAAAAAGAACTGTATTCTATCTCCTGTTTTGATTTATTACTGGTTTATTTGACATTTCTTGTCAGAGTAAATGGCCTTCAGCAATACATATAACAGTTAAACAAATTCCAAGTAAAATCAGATAATTCTGCCACAGGTCCTTAGCTTTCAGTTGTGTCCTTGGCTGAAAAATTCTTCCATGTAACTTGGAAAGCAATAGTGTGGTCTTATTAGCCTCACTAAAAACCTGAAAATAATTTCCTCCTGTTAACAAGGATTTTATCTGTATTTTCAGAGATACAAATATTCACTGAAAAGGCTGTTTCAGGGAATACACAAAGCCCAGTCTAATGCCATCTGAAATCTGCAGGCATAATGAAGTGCAAAACCAGATAAGTCAACATTCCAAAAGCTGTACAAATTAATTTTAAAAAATGCTGTGTTCTTTTATATTTCTTATAGAATAAGTCTATTTATTTTATTTAAAATTAAATTTAAATAAAACATACATTAAGCTCTAACTTTAACAAAATTTATTAAAATTCTCAAAATATAACTTAGGTTTGATGTCTTGAGCAGTTCAGGTTTGTGTAACAGGCCAAACCCCAGCATCAATGGGAAAAGTCATTAAGCAGACTGAAAGTTTATTGAAGGGATATTTTTGAGGTTTTGGCAGCAGCTGCTTCACTTGCAGGTGTAAAGAACATTTCTTCAATGCAATTATTTCAACACCCATCTCATACAACTTTATGAGCTAATTGGTAAATTAGTTCAGGAGGACTCACTTTTCTTTTTTTACTCTAAAAACTGTAGTAAGAGGTTGTCAATTCAAAAAATGGACAAATACAGTAAGTCTGTTTACTAATCACATGTAATGTTTCCTCTGGTGTAGAAGCAGAGCAAAAAAGTTGCAATTCAAAAACATTTTAAAAAGTTTTAGAAATCTGATGTTATTTTTTAACGTTTTTTTCTACATTTGCATAGAATTCTCTTTTGCATAAGGATGTAACTGGGTGGAAACTAAGTCAAGCCAATACTCTTTCAATGGTAAATGCTCTTACTGGTGATTCTCAATGGCCACTCACAATTGTCTAATAAAATTAAATTATTTTAAAAAGGCAAAAGGCATCTAATGTATTTCACAATTTCTTTTAAAAATTGTCCATAATATTTCCCATTGAATATTTCCCTTAGGAAATATGAGCTTTGTGCTCACTTGCAATTGACATCTTTAATGGCTGCAAGAGAGAGGAAATCCACTTCCCCTCAGAGAAATGATCATATTGGTGCAAGTGCAAGGCAAGTTTAGAACTATTATTTGGTTTTTAGTCTTCCTGACTGATTAAAGTCATAAATAAAAATGTCACTTGAGTTGACTCTTTGCAGCTTTCATTGCAATGCAAGCATCATTGCTTGAGTCACAACTGAGCCATTGCAGCGTGGAGAAGTCATGTTTAGAACTTACCTGTACCAAATCCAAATACTCAAGAAACTGAAAGGGTCAGACTAAAGATGATCAGAAGGGCATTTTGGTTTGGGAGCTACAGGGACAACACAAGCATGGTCTGGGGACACCGCAAATGCTCGGGCTTTGATCCGATCTTAATTTTCGTGAGAACCAAAACCATGTGCTTTGTTTTTCAGCAGGATCCACCAACCAAATGCCCAATGGATGAAACCTCTATCAAGAATGAATATCCACAAGGTCACCAATTTTAACATAATTATGTATCAGAGGAAAACATTTCAGCCAGGAACTTAGTGAGGGTCATCCTGGCCAACGCAGAGTTGGAAATGCTTTAAACCAAGGTCGCTGCCAGCCCTCTCTGAGCCAGAGCCTGAATTGGTGACATTTCCATGCCACAAACAACTTTAAAAATAAATACAGCTACCACACAACATGTCTCTGTGCTCCCTCCCCAACACACCAGAGCTGCCCCCTTCCCCACAGGAGATCTGGTTCCCACGGCAGTGAAACCACCTTCACCTGCTGTTTGGTAGCACATCCCCCTTGTACCACCCCCATCCTGGCACGCCCCAAACATATCCAATGTGCAAACTCTGGCACCTTTGTTAAAATTAACAGCCCGGGGGCTGGAGGGATGTAAACTCAAGCCTCCTCTCTCAGATGTAGATCACTGATAACCCTCCCAGAGCTCGAACAAACAAACAAACGCAAGAAATGCCAACCATGTGTCATGGAGTTACTTCTTCACGTAACCATGGCAAAGTGTGGGCAGCTGAGCAAAACCGTGATCATTTGGAGTGGTTTAAAATATTCTTATTGTCATGAGGGAGGCCAATGGATAGCCAAAACCCAAATAGGGTTTAGACCAACCATGTGATCCAGGATTAGGGACCAAACTGGGGTTGGTGTTTCTCTTTGCATTGCACCTTGTCAGAAAATGTCAATCTAATGAGAAAATTCAAAATTATATTTCATTTTTTCCTCTTATCCCCCAGAATCTAAAACTCTAAGAACCCAGGACCATGATATCAAAGTGAAAGGGACACAGTGCAGTTTCCTTTGTCCTCTTTAAACCTGAGGCATAAAAAGCCATCATGGGTAGCCTCTCTGGGAATTTCTGCATAATTAAGCCAATGATGACACATTTAGGAAAATGTTCCTGGGAAGGTTTTGCTGGTTAACAGCTATTACTGTTAGGAAGTCTAATGGTAAACTAACACTTAGTGTAATATAGTGCACATTTTTATGGCTGCTTGAAAATCCCTTAGCAGCTCATCTGAGCCATGATTTTTCCATCCTATTTCTATTTTAATAACAGTGTCTCCACACCAGCTGACAACTTTCGCATGTTTTATTTTTCCCCTCTGTGTTGCAACATGGCCAAGGTTATTGCAAACTACCATACTCTTCTCATTTTTTTTCATCCATCTTATCTGATATTAGTCATCTGTTACAGCTGCAAAGCCACATCAGTAAAGCAGACAGCTATGCAACTGTGCAGCCCAGCAGAAAGAACTTAAATTTATGTACATGAGAGCTCTTTGAAGGGTTTTTTTTTTTGACAGGAAGATGAGTAAAGCAGAGACACAGGTGCCTGCTGCCACTTGAGAAAATTGTGGCCTTTCTCTTGGCTCTATTGAGTCACTCTGAATCTCAGGACTCACGGACATTTGGCTGTGTGGGCCCTGCTCAACAGCATTCCGAGGAGGAAAAATGGCTGAATGGCATCCATATGGCTGACAGCTTGCTATGACGAGCAGCCAGCTAAACAACTTGTCAGCAGAGGAGGGTAAAAAATATATTCTGAATATAACTCTTCCAACATATTCATTTAGGAGGAGTAGGTAGTTATCCAACATGCTGTACGTTCATCTGGTGAGGAATAACTACCAATAAAGCCCATTGTTTCCTGTATGTGCAATACCTGAATAGTTTGAGGGAGTTGTCATCATGATAAGACCTACAGCCAGAAACCCGAAATAGTGATGTGACTTAACAGGGTGCTGAGCTGTTGGTATAAAATCAGTAGAACGGACGTAAAGAGTAACGTCACTGGAGTGAAAATACTGAATGCAAAATAGGATCCTAAAATTTTCCACCTTTTATGTCTTTCAAGAGATTGTTTCCATATTGTATAATGAGTCCTTGCATGCACAGCATGTTTATACAACTCAATATCAGCCTTGATGCCTCAAATGTCTTTATTCATCAAAAATCTTAGTCTAAGATTATACCTGCCCTGCCTTCTCACTTATAAACACACACAGTCCATCTGAATATGTTATCAGTCTTTATTTTCTCTGTCTCAATCAGTCCCTCACGTCTCTTCCTCTCAATTATCTTTGAGCCAACTGGAGGTATGCAAAACACTTAAACAAAAGTAAGTTAACATTGGCCAACCTCCTCCCTATTTTTTTCTCCCTCCACTCCAAAATCCTTGTGCCTTATTCATTATTTACAGGAAAAAAAAAAAGAGGTGGAATTCTTTAGTGATGTCTGTGATATGGAAGTTGTAATAGCACCTATGGGAACAGTATTATCTTTATTATTTTATCAGCTCTGAGCTAGAGGGTGATCAACACTAACAATCACTCAAAGAAAAAAGAAATAAATTGAGGAGACGTTATGGAAGAAGTAAAAGTGATATATTCATTCTTCTATCTTATTTGCTTCATGAAATGTTATCCTTCTATTTATTACTCCTATCCCTTAATTATAATAGAACAGGAACCTGCAAATTAGAATGCCTGACAGAGTGAGTTATACTTCCTCTTCTCCATACCACACTCCACATTAAGGACCTCTCATTTCTAGAGCAATAACCTTCCAATTCACACTATTCTTAAAAAGGTCTGACTTTCATAATGGATATTTTTTGATATGCAATTTTACACACACAAGTAATTGCACACATAGTTTTGCTCTATTCAGTAATCATTTTGAGGCCCATTTTAGAACAATCAGTTGGCCTATTACTTGTTGCCTTTGCAATCAAGTACCTAAAGCTAGGTGACCAAATTTCAGAGAGTGGATCCAAAACTGTTACTTTCCAGCTCATTAGTATTTTCAAGGGTATGCCATGTAACCCCAAGAGATGCCACTAATAATACCAAGCTTTTGCTGTCAATGTGCTGGTCATCGTGCAGGACATCGAGGGAATTGCACTGGCACTGGTTAAACGTGAATTAGTGCAGGATTTGCTTTTAGTTCAAATCTTACAAGGGCACAAAAGTACAGGTATAGAAGAAGTATCACAGAATAGTGATCTTTAATCAAAGTGGCCTTTTACTGAATTCTCTCCAGTAGCTTCATCTCTTTTGTACTGAGAAAGAGTACAGAAAAATGATGCAAAAAGTAATTTTGATTTTAAAAAACAATATAATTTCTTATGATAATTTCTGACACACAGCTTTAGATGAAGAATTAGGTTTTTAAATCAGCCTCTGAATAACAGATGAAATCAAGGGAAAAAGTTATCCAGAGTCAAATGAGAAGAATATTTACTGTAACAGATGCTGTATAAAAATGTCCCTTCAGTAGTAATGGATAAGTCTTAGAAGCAGTGGAAGAGTGGTTTAGGCATATATTCATGATAATATTAAGAATAATTATTTAGCTTCTTGATACATTTGTCACGTTCTTATTCTTTTAGTCTTCATTCTGTCTCCTCATACAGCTTACTAAAGACAACAAAATTAGTTACCTCTGAACCTTCCAAAATGGAAATTCAAATCCAGTAAGACACATAAGCACAAGTCTAGAGTAACTCAAAAGTCCCTCTGTAATTTTGCACATGCACACTTCCATGTCTTACACAAGGACCCAGATCAGTCTGTTGTTTTCAGACATTAGAAACGCAAGAAGAGCCTTAATAAATTACTTAACGCAGCATGCAATTGCTACTAAGTATCCAAGTTTTTACAGAGGTTATTTCACTTCCATACGTGTTCTCTCAGCACTTGGGTTTTCACTGATCCGTGCTGTGCATTCTGCTTATTCATTAAATCAAAGCATGTGACTTTTAGAAGACAAGGATGTCTTATTTTTCCGAAGTGCAGAGGTTTGAAAACACAGAACATGTGTTACTCATCAGCAGTAGTAGAAAAGAATATTTGAAATTCTCTCTTTTTTATTTGTCTTTAAGACAACACATGTAAACTTTTTCTCATTTGCTTTGCAACACTTAGATATGCAACAGCAAAAATGTTTTTGGAGTTAGTCACTATTTAACAAATGGCAGATATTAATTCCAAATACTTTAAGAGCATCACATAGCCATAAATAGAAGTAAAAGTTATGCACAAATATCTGTGACCACAATAAATTCCCTAGGAAAGTTCTGAAACAGCATTAAGCACCATGGGAACAAGAGAGTACAGGTGATTCTGGCTGAGATCACAAGAAACAGAGGGAGTTTTATGTGGCACTTGTTAACAGCAATCAATGTCCAAATTATAGAAATACTTGTTTTCAGTGGACCACTTTAGTGTGGATACTTGTCAGCAGTGCACAACCAAAGAAGCCTGCTTGCTAAGCTGAATCAACCTCATCCTCAACTACAACAAGTCAATAGAACAGGAATAATCTTGGTCTTCACCTCTACCTTTAGGCAGCTGCTCTCAGTAGGCTCAGATCTAGTTAAAAAACCAAAACAAGAAAGGTATCATGGGCAAGGCTGGTAGATATTTGTTTGGGGACCTTCACAAAAACATGTATAAATTTCCCACAATAGGTATAGAACCATCAAATCCCAAATGCCACAGGTATCAATGACTCAGAAGGATTTCTTCATTGACCTACATGAATAACACTTCAGTTACTGGGATTTTTTTCCTTTTTAAAAGAAAAAAAATTGAAGGAATATAAAAGATCATTTTAAAAAGGCAACCTACACCTCAAAAGATATGTTCTTCCAGTCTGGAAGTTTCCACGATGGATCAGTTTGAACTTGTTTTTATTGTGAGATGGATTCTGAGTGCCTAAACATAAGGAAAAACTCTATAATAGACAGTATTTTTTTTCCCCTCTGAGGTCTCCTTTCACAGGAGTACTCAGGCAGTGGAAGTACACATTCATTTCTATGGAGGCTGAAGACCTGCAGCTCTTTATAGGACAAGGAAATTTAACATCCCTATATAAGGCAAGTCAGGGCTGCTTATGCTTTGTTATCAGTGAAAGGCACCTTGTAAGGCAATTCTTCTGCTACTCTACTGCTATCATTTTGCTGGAAGACTTATTAAATCAAAATTGAACCTGAAGTGTCTCTACAATCTGTGAAACTGCAGAGACTGTTCAATTTCCACAAGTGCTCTAAGAGTCTTCTGGAAAACCAAGCTAAATGTTTAAATCACTAATGTTAGTCTGAATTAATTTGTTAACCTGTTTAATTAAATTAGGCTGTTTTCATGCCCATAGTTATACACTAAGCATCACAGAAACATTTCTCTTCTATGCTGCCTACAGCATGCTGAAAGGAAAATTCACATAAGACTGAAGCACAAGGGGGTTTTATGGTTTTTACTTCCTCATCCCTCCTCCACACTGTCCTTCCTTCTTGAAGCACAATAGGCCATCAGTTCAGAGCAACTTATTCTTTTGCTACACGAGCCTCACCAAGCTGGTCCCATGTGAGAATGAGAAGATAATAGAAAAAAGAGCAATAAAAATTAATCTCCCTGTTATAGTCCACAAGGGGGAAGTTTGCACTTGGAGATGATTCCCTAGCCCTCTTTTCAACCTTTGCTCCTATTATGGTGCACAAAGCTCTGAAAAACAAGTAAATTTGTGTGTAAATCAGAACGGAGGAGGCCTGACCCTATAAAGATTTGTGGTATAACACAACCACCAGCTATTAATGAAGCAGGTAATCCCCAACTCTCTGCCAATCTCCCCAGCAACTCGCTCTTACTTGCTTGCTGTCACTGACAAGAACCTTGTGGCCACGTGGTCAGATTATTTATTAATGTCTGAGCTGGCCTGGCCTAGAAATGATTCATTTTGACCCAGATTAGCAGGTGGCTCTGGTGACCGCAGAGCCACAGGATTGTGAGAGCAGTGTAAGGGAGGAAGCAGCAATGCAAGCCTCTTCTCTCCAGGAACAGCACACGTTTTCCTTGAGGTTAAGCTAAGCTGGACACTGTAAGTACATCTGAAACATCTGACCTCTTCTCAGAATTTGTTAACATCAACAATAGACTGAAAACATGAGGTAGGAGCCTCAAACACGATCAGAGAATCACAGAATATGCTGAGTTGGGAGAGGATCATCGAGTCCAACTCCTGGCCCTGCACAGGACACCCCAAGAGTCACACCCTGTGCCTGAGAGCATTGTCCAAACACTTGTTGAACTCTGTCAGGCTTGGTGCTGTGATCACTTCTGTGGGGAGCCTGTTCCAGTGCCCAACCACCCTCTGGGTGAAGAACCTTTTCCTAATATCCAACCTAATCCTTCCCTCACAACTTCAGGCCATTACCTCAGCCATTCCTGTCCCTGGTCACCAGAGAGAAGAGATCAGCGTCTGTCCCTCCTCCTCCCTTCATGAGGAAGCTGTAACTGCAATGAGGTCTCCCCTCAGTCTCCTCCTCTCCAGGCTGAACAGAGCAAGTGACCTCAGCTGCTCCTGACAAAGCTTCCCCTCAAGGCCCTTCACCATCAGGAGCGCAGAGGTTGCATCAGGCTAACAAGGTTTTCTGCAAAAAAACCCGTGCAAATTCTGCTGTCCCAGGACAATAAGAAAACCAGACTATAGACTGAAACTGCACATCCCTGCTAGCCGGCATGGCTTTTGAAATAAATCTAACAAGATAGGAATTTCTTGATAATTAACTGTTTGAATAAGAACATTAGGAAATATGTATTTCTTGCTGCGTGAAAAGGAAGTTTCGATCACTAGGAAATACAAAAAAGAACCAAAACAAACTGACTTTTAAAGACTAATATGATTTCAAATCATAATAGTATGACCAAGTGACCAATTTCCCTCAAGAAAGGGAGCAGCAATGACATGTAATTTTTGGTCATAGTTAGCAGTACCTGAAAAGAACATGAAAAGCCTAAGCTGGGAATAGTGTCAGTTGCTTCACAGATAACAAAAAAATGCACATTCATTAAGACTGAAAGGAAAGCCATGGAATATCATCAAAAACGAAAAAAATTGGTTTTTGGTTAATAATTGTTTCTAAACTAGCTGGAGCATTTTCTGGAGCAGTTAATTTCTTGGTCACTGAAAACATAACATGTTTTTATTTCCAGCAGATGTTGTTTAGTTGTTCTGAATCTCACTATTTTGAAATTCAAGGAAAAACAGCAACCTGGCTTCCAAAACTCTTAGACAAGTTTCAATGTCATGAAATTTGTGATTCTTTAGCTTTGACTTTTCACTTTTGAATCAACAGCTTACAATCAATTCAATATTTAAAGCATTCCCCTGCAAAGGCAGACTGCAGACATTCTTACAGTAATTAATTTTAATGAAAGACAATGTTCTCAGTGCAATTTATTAATTCCAGTAGTTGAGCCCTTAGGGAAAACACCTAACTGATCACGAAAACTTGTGATCAGAACTGAAAAGAACACTTATAGGTTTGAGGGGTTTTAAAATACTTGGTTTTATAAATGATTCCACAAAGAAAGTACAAGTTGACACCATCAAAGTTTTAACTTCATCTCAGTCAAATCACAAGAGGGAGACTGAATTGATTACAAAGGCTATCTATCCCAAAAGTTGAGCAACATTGGATATTGTGGTTTTATCATTTATTAGAGAAAACTGATCCCTGAATCTGCTTCCAGAACACCTGCATTTGCATATGAAGCTAACATTTCTTTCAAAGTAACTTGAACACCCCTGAAAATATCCTTCCTATGAATCCTATAAGCTGTTACACCTCATAGAGACAATATTTTTATTGCCTCTCATTCAAATGTTTGGAATGGGGAAAGGAAAATGCTACTGCCACTTCAAAACACTGAAAAACCTCCTTGCAAGACCTATATATTCCTAAATGCCCGGTCACTGCTGGAGGCAGTCAATAAAAATGCCTTGCCTGAATGGAACCCTCAGCTCCAAACCTCTCTAAACCAGAGATGATGTTAAGAACCCTTATTGCTGAAATCCGGGTGGGTTTGTTTTGTTTTCTTTCTTCGAGAAACAATATTTTTTTCCCTATCATAAAGCATGATAAAATATATTCCAATCAAAAAGATACGCAGCTTCTTCTCCCTTTCTTTCACAACATAATATAAATATAGCGTTTTCTTTTTGCTAAAAGATTAAAAAACATATATAATAAAGAAAACTTCTTTAGGATGGGCAAGATAGTCTTTTACTAAACTTCAGCAATGCCAGCAGCCTCTGTCAAGAGATGGTCAAATTGATTTTTCAGAGGTCAAAGGTAGTGTTTGAGATGTGTAGGTAAATTTATAATAAAGTCTGTGCATGATCAACAAAGCACCTGTAATAGAGCCCACTAATCACTGTTGGCTGAATGTAAACTGAAATACACTGCTGCATTTCCAAAATCATTTGAACCGACACTTGCCAGTGTTTTATCCCCCAGAATATGCCAAAAACAGCTTTTAAAAATGTAGACATGCCAAGTGATAGAAGAGCCACCAGAGGGAGCATCTCCAGCTCCATAAATGTGATCCAACCCACCAGAGCCTGGCCAGGAGTTTGACACACTTGAACATCACCATACTTTAATGCACAAAGTTGCAGGGTTCAAGGTGCAATCCAGGCTTCATTCGGACCTTTGTATATACAGTCTAAGGTGTCTGGGAAATCAGATTTCCTTTATTCTTACCTTTCCTGTAAAAGCAGAAAGATACCACCCTCCATCATGTATTTATCCTTTCCTAACACAAACCTTCCAATTTTTAGAAGCAGTGCTACAACAAATGGTGCTTATATATCAAAAAAGCTATAAACAGCTGAGATTGTCATGGCAACACCTTGGCTCCCCAATTTACATAAATCCTGGGTAACATTCTGACAAATCCCCAAAGAAGAATTTCAAAGGTAGCAAAGGTAGGACTCTTTGCCAAAAGAGATCTTGGGACAGCTGTGCACAAGGAACAACTGGAACTATTACTATTCATGCCCGTCCCACTGGTGAAGTGAAGCCATTTAATCTCTGCTGAAGGCACCATTGGCTGACATTTATGACATTACAGCATAAATGTTAAATGCTGCAATTACATTTTACACTGTTTCTAATTCTTGTGCATTGCTTTCATCTTCTGTTCTAATTCTCACACCTGCAGCTTCATTTTGTTTTTAAAGACAAGGCTATCAATGGCATTTTCACAAATGTTTCAGCCACTCAAGTTCTTCTCTGGAAAAGCCCCATACCAAAGAGTTTATTTCTCTCTACCTTCCAAGAAAACCCCATATGGCCTAAACTAATTCCAAAAGGGGGGTTCAGGGTTTGCTGCTGTAACTGGAAAACAAGTTTGATCTTCTGCTTTCCAGAATTTTTGATTTTGCTGCTATATAAGACATCACACAAATTCCTTTAATCGTAACAGCAGCCATACACCCATCATGATGGGTGTCCTAAAGAACAGAGACCAAAAAAGCTTAAAAATTCTATAGAAAATTATATGGTACCTGCACATAACATGAAGAGAACATAGGAGTAAGGGGCAATATGTAAAAAGCTTATTAATACAAGGTTTCTCCACTCAATGAATAAATTAGAAGGAACAGACCAATATATGTTAAGTTTCTGTCAAGATCGTGAAGGAGATAGTAAAAAATAATCCCTTACCTGTAATAAAAATGAGAGCAATAAAGATATAGAGTGTGAAAGCTCTCAGATCAAAGATTTATCCCTGGGAACAGCAATAAAAATAGCTACTGCAATTTAATTATGAAAGGGAAACATCTTGGACAACAAATTTATAGTGAGGTTCCAGCACACAATTTAAGATACAATACTTTGTATCCCATAGAATTATCTCTCCTCACCATAAATCAATGGAAGATGAAGTTCATGTAAGACCCAGCAAAGCTAAACAGAAAGCTACCACTGCCTTCCTGGGGTTACAAAGCAAGCCCTTAACTCAGAAACTTTCCTTTAGATTCAGAGGAAAAGGAACAGCTGCACCTTTTTTCTCCCAACATATTCTCAAATAGTAGAGGAGTGCATGCGAGAGAACTGCTGGCTTCTTTCCTTTACAAAAGGTCTGATTAAAGAAAAGAACTACGACATAAAAATCAAGGACACCTCACAAACCTACAAAATATGCTGGGAGTTGCAAAGTTTGGGTTTTTTCTCTAGATTTTAAAAATTATGTTTCTTTTTCTGAAGCTTTCACACCGACCCGTAGCTTTTCATTCCATGAATGGCGTAATTAAGAAGTGCTGGATTTCAGAATTCTGCATAAATTTTGGATTCACATTCACTCCTTTTGGACTTTTTCAATGGTGTTCTTAGGGACTCTAAATAACAACGATGAGCACGCTGAAGGAAATCTTTTAAGAATGCAAAGGCCTGATGCTGCTCCCTGTTGACTTAGAGGAAAAATTCTATCAACTTTCATTGTGTCTTTGAAATCAGACGTAAAATGAAGAATAATTTGTTCCTACATTACTGATGACTTCCAGCACCTTTAAACCAAGCCAAACAAAATACCTATAATTTTTAATTAAACCCTACCTAAGCAAAGCATTGATGGCAAAGGGCTAACAAATCTTTGCTTGATAAAATAGGTATTTATTAATAGTTTCTGGTTTTGAAGCCTTTCCTTGCGTATAACCCAGCCTGACTAGAGCTTAAGTACTTCGTAAAATCTGACTGGATTTGAGCATATGCTTAAGCAGCACGTTGACACAGGCCTTGGGGATCTCTAAACAGGATTTATTATGGAACAATACATTTATTTCACTTCTGCTGAAGAAAGATTTGTCTGTCATGGAACACACTTCATTATGATCCACAAGAGGCTTTGGATGGGGTTTGGTTGCTGTCCCTCCATTCGCATCCCTGCTGGATTTCCATCTTATTAAGTTTTCACTTTAAACTCTTCCCTAATCCAGTTTAAAGTAATGTAGTGGACAGCAAGCCAGTGATTTAAGCACTCAGTGAGGTGGGGCAAGGAAAGCAGAGCAGCTGTGCAGAATTCAACTGCATCACAACAGATTCATTTTTAGCTACTTTTTATGTTCTCCAATTATCTCTTACACTATCATTCTAATTACTCAGCTAGATGTCCTCAATGACAAGCACTTGTAATCATACAGCTTAATTAAAACATAACTGAAATACCTGTGGTGATAAAAATACCTCCAGGAGAAAACATACATAAAAAGCCTTGAGTATAAAGGAAGTTCACTTTACATTTGCTACTAGACCCTCTCTCTGCTCTTTGCACCCTCACAGCAGAGTTTACATTGGTGCTCTGCAAGTTAAGCTCATATTTGTACTCTGTCAGCACGAGGAATTTGAAATAATACTGCTATCCTCCTATGAGAAAAAAAATCCTGGTTCCAAATTTTACTCACATTTAATTCAGTCACATATTTTTGTGCATAACCAGTCAACAGCTGGTGAAGCCAAACAATTCTGTGGTATTTTAGAGGTGTTTTGCACAAGTTACACATGGATCATGCAGGGAACACAACCTTGGGCTCTCCAAAGTACTCAGGCTGATAAACATCTTTATACCATGGCTGGCCTTTCAGAACAAAGATATGTGCTCCCCACATATGGGTCAAGCCCAGCGAAGATGACCAAAGGACTGGAGCATCTCTCCTATAAAGAAAGGCTGTGAGAGCTGGGACTGTTCAGGCTGCAGAAGGTTCAAGGAGGATATTATCAATATGTATAACTGAGGTGATGGAGGCAGACACCTCTCAGTACCACAAATTGAAATACAGGAAATTCCACCTAAACAGGAGTAAAACGTCCTTCATATTGCAAGGATGACAGACACAGCAGAGCCTCAGCAGCCTCTCTCTTCCACAGTACCTAATCAAAGCTGGATGTCTGCATGGCTTAGCATCCATCCCTTCAAAAGCATATAATGGCTCCTTTAAACTCTTCTGCTGAACTTTCTTTCCTTGTGACTTTTTGTCTTCTCTGTGTCCAGGCAGCTCTTATTCCTGACACATTCTTAGCAGTGTCTCATTCTGAAAATCTAACTAGCAATTCAGATAATACAGGAGAAGGTAGCTGCTATAATTTATCATTTTTACCAGTTGATGGGGTTCCTTACAGATCCTGAGGAGGTATCTTAAAGCTGCAGAATATAACAAAAATTTACTATAAATCTGAGAAAAGAGAAATGTAGAGTTTCCAGAACTCAGTGCAGTATGCTTTTTATGCAATTTACCTTGTTACAGCAATTTTCAAACTGCATTTTGCCTCTTCATTATTGCATGCATCTGTGCCTTTTCTACTTAAATTATTCAAATTCAGCATTGACTTAGAAACCCCTCGAAAATCAAGAGTCATTTAATACACTAGCAGGAACATTACAGGTTAAATTATGAATATGTATCCTCATAATTTGTTTCATTGCACATGTAAGCATGCACAGATTTTAAGCACTATTATAAGACCCTAGGAATTTAAATGAAATATTAATTAGAAAGCAATTACTGGATTTAGCAGCAGAGAGGTCTGGACAAGAGTTAGCATTAGGATTTATTTCTAAGCCGCAGGAGAAAAGGAGACTGATGGTGCCATCTGTTGGTCAATTTAAAATGGACCTCGTTAAAGGGAGTTCGTGGTCTCCCAGGCTGGAGGTAACTCCAGAAAGCTTCACACCTGAGCAGTCTTAATCGTGACCCTCACTGTTCTCAGTCCAGGAGTGTGTGCAGAGCACAGCAGAGCCACAACACCCCAGCACAGCGTCAGGGAATTGGAGTTCCGCTCCAACACACACAGTTGGCCTTTGGAGATTTTTAACAGCGGGGTTTTTTTGATTGTTACACCACATACAGCACACACTCGGAGCAGCTTTTCAGACTGGGGCTTCCTTCCTGGCTTTGGTTGGAGCAGAAGGGCACCCGATCCCACTCGGATCACAGTGTTGGCCATGTGCTCCAGGAGCACACGTGGCACACTCCAGTGGCTAAGGGTGGAAAACCATCTGAACCAGCAAGCAGTCCACATAACCAGGAAGTCCTCCAGCATGTTTCCAGCTTGCACAGTGCAACAGGCAGCTCTCAAACTACTGAGAGCTCATACAATGTCCCAAAGTACTTCTTATGCTATGGAAAAGGTCAGGTGGCACCCAGGTCGTAATAGCTGGACTCTGAATTGCTGTGGTAGCACCAGTCGAAATATTTGTGTTTTGGGTGTTTGCTTCATACCCCTTTTTCCTGTCTCCCCCTTCATACATCCCGTTACCTCCTGTGCCTCACCTCTATTCACTCCCACACATTCTGAGAATCATGTTGGCTCTTGCAGGAAATAAAGTTTTCTTTTCCTGTGAACAGTTTTGCTGACCAGATTCTCCCAATCACATTTCTGGCCTTGGCTCCCTACCAAGCAGGTGTTTTCTTTGTAATGAAATAGAGGGGATTTTGGGTAATGGAATGGGCTGTCATGAGGCTGCCACAGCAACATCACTTTCCAAATAGATGTTTTTAGTCTTTGCATGGGAGAAAGGTGTGAAGAGCTCAGCCAGTAAAGGAACATTCAAATCCAGCCATCCACAGAGGCTGTTGGCACACTGTCATAGACATCATATCTCACAAAAAGGCAACCACAATCTGATTGCATTTCAGAATTAAATACAAAAAGTTCCATTTGGCTGGCCATGAGAGCATAAGTCATGTCTATGTCCAGATGCGGAGAATTTCAGTACTCAACTCAGAAAACCATGAGGACAAAGGGTGTAGTCAGCACGTTCCACACACTTTCTGAACACTGTGGACTTGTGGATGTCTTCTGGAGACTAATTTGTCCCATGATACACTTGCCCATCACAAAATGGCTGGCTACTGACCACTGGGCATGGTGGTTCACTATGTTCTGTAGGACCAGCCTTTTAAATCCAGAAACAGATCCATAGAATCATATCTTATGATGCTCCAACTCTGGTGCCAGCTCACAGGAGACAGAACTGACTGGGCTCCTCAGCCTGAAGTTCTGCACTCACTGCTGTTTTCCCCAGGACTGAATTCATTGCCCAGGCTCACAGTGTCCCGCTAGCTGAGGACGCAGTAAACTCTTGGCAAGGACTTCCAGACTGTCAGTGTCCATCAGACAACAGGACATCTAGGATGGACAGAAGGACTGAGGTGAGGGACCTTCCCAGATGAATTGCCAAAGCCTCAGAAGTGTTTCTCCAGACTGCACATCTGTTTGCCCAGTGCCAAGACTCGGCATCAGAAAGTTGTTGAGCAGCACCACGGTGCCCTTTGTAAAGATGAAGGAAGAGAAGTACAGCAACAACACAAGGAAGAACAGAAATAAAATTTGAGTTGCATGGGCATACAGTCCACATGCACATATATAATTACAGCCAAACATTATTCCTCTCTCGCACAGGAATTAAAAGATTAAAGAGCTAATGAATATGCTGGCAGCAAGTAGGAGCAGTAATAGGCTTAGGTAGGATGCTGGGCAACAGCATGATATGAAGACTGAGTGAGGCTCTTTTCTAGATTTAATGTCAAGGACATCACTTTTGAAACACATTTACATATTTAGATTTACCACTGGTCTCTGTTCTCTTTTTCCATCCACTGCCAATTTTCATAGCTAAGCCATTGACCAAGAGTGTGGACAGGGAGGAGGGTGGAAGGGTGGTGATTAGTAGGGAAATTGAACAGACATTAACAGGTTATGAATTTCATGTCCATCCACAAAAACAGAAAAGCTAATTTCACCTAAAAACCAATATTTTTTCAGTGACTATCAGCGCGTTTGTCTAAAGAAAATGTAGTCCTTGCAGGGAGAGGGGGAGGAAACCACTATACAAAACTTCCTCTTTGTTTGTATATGAAGTAAATAACTAAAATATCACAGTTTTGAATTCTCAACTCAAAATACATACAACAATCCCTTGCACAAGAAACCGTCAGTGCACTCTAATGTGACAAAGTGCGAGAGAGCACAGCAGCACATTACACTCCATAGGAGCTTTTGGTAAAATCATCAAAGGATATAAATGACTGGAAAAGTATTTTCATAGTTTCACCAAATTTAGTTTGTTCTCCATAAGAATCTGACCTCTTACATTTGCCATAGCAAATGCTACTAAGCATTTTTTTCTTTCTTCAACTTATTTAAATTAGGAGTAGCATAACTAAAGAGGGTGAGGAGTGGAGACAGGGAAGGAAAGGAGCTTTAGGCAATTGAGTTTTCCACAGCATTTGGAGAGATAATTGGAAAATGTATTGAAAATGCTGCCAATCACCTTAATGGATGCAAAAATCACAGGAGATCCTCCTGTGGGACACCGGGAAAGAACTTCACTCTATTTGTTTCCTTTGAAAAGAAATTTCAGGCCACACCAAAATGTCATTAAACTCCATTAGATTCCATGTCTGCTCCCAACCGTACTGCTAATTATTACAATCATTATTATCTTCTAGGGCACAGGAAAACATTCAAATGTAAAAACAAACCCACTCTGAATGACAACACTTTAAGAATTCTGTAGTGTGAAAACTGCCCTGATGTGGAGACAAAAAATCACAGCAGCCAAAAGAAAAAAAAAAGAGTGGTAAGAGAGATTGCCTGTATTATTTCACTATTTCTTTACGATTTTCCCTCAAATTCATGGTGTAAAACTGTTCCAAGTCTTTGATCAATCTTCAGTTTTCCAGTGTCTAGAGGACACTTTTCACCAACTAAAGAACCACTATTTTTTCTTGCATCTCTGCATAAACTGAAATCAGGGATATGAGATTCAAACAACATTACACATACTACCACAGTGTTTTGAATTTAATAAGAATCACAGAAATTTTAAGAGGTTTTTCTTTTCCTTTTAAGCTTTACACATAGAAAAAAATTTAATTAAGAAGAACAAGTTTGTTAAGCACCTACATAAAATGATTCAGCAACCTTTATTTTACCAATTCATTTCTTTTGCTACACAGTTTATCTTCACTTACTATTTGTATTTCATCAGCTTATATATTTGGATTAGTCTTGTCTGGGTAATCATCAAAAAGAAGGAATAAACATCACAAAGAAATAGACTTGCACCCTGACTGGTGTGTTTTTCAAAACAAATATTATAGAAAACAGGGAAGGAAATGGATGATATGCTGATCACATCCAGCTGAAGCTGTAGGAATTGAATCCAGCAAAGTGGCAGCGTGGAAACTTGCATAGAATAACTGTTAATTTCCAGAAGAGCAGGTGGCTCACCAGGTATGTACAAGAGTCCTGACTTAAAAGATAGTTTCCTCTAAGCCCTGCTGACAGTTAGCACAAGCCACATTTGTCAGTGAAAGCAAACCACGGCACATCCTGCTCTTTATTCAGCTTCTGTAATCCCGTCTCAAGCCTTTGGTGTGCATCAAGAGGAATGCATTTATATGCCAGACTGACACATTGTGCGGGAAAACACTGAACTGAGCTGTCATTCTTCATATGCAAAAATGAAACACGAGATTTACTACTGCCATCCTCAGTGACCTAGAGCAGAGCAACCCCAACAGCAGGTGGTTTGGCTGTTTTGATTCAGCTCTTATCTAGGAAACTCACATAAACCCCATTTTGCATATCTAAATCTTCAATGCAACGGTGCTGAGTAAAACTGCAGAGCAAAACAGGGCTCCAGTGTTTGAGCACTGAAAGTGCCCGGGCAGAGATATTATCCAGGATCACAGAAGTTATCGAGGATCACACAAAACCCTGGCAAAGACCAGGCTGTGTGTTTGCTGTCTGACAGCAGCACACAAACCCACTGCAGACTAACACATTTCTGAGCTCAGGCAGAAGCTGTTTGGCTGCCACAGAACAAAAAAGGCAGAAGCACACATATGTACAAAGAGACCCATAGAACCCAATCCCCCCTCTCCAACGGCAGTTTGAATGCCATCAGCTTGGTTTAATTTTTAATTAGATTTTACTGTAACAAATACCATAGATTATGCTACAGCTTGCATACATGAGTACTGCTGCCAAGACTGCTAATAAAATATTATGTCTTTTCACAATTTAGATAATCACAAATCTGCCCTTTTCTTTCAGCCAAAAACCATTCTTAAAATTCAGAATGAAAGGTTATTTTAAGTTGATGAAATAGGCAAGATAATTGCAGAAACAGCTCATTTCTCTCAGAGACGATAGAAAAAGATACAATGACCATCCCTCACCCACAAAATCCTATTTACTATTGCTAGGGACATTTGCACAAATTCTGGAATGCAGTTTTATGATGTAATTTTTTTTTTTTTACCATGCTGTTACATCTTCTTTCACACAGTGTTTTGAAACATATTCATGTTAGACCCTTTGTCTTCTACATAGAATATTTATGGAAGATTTTTACTGCAAGTCATAAATTAATTAATAATGGTAGACTATAATACCAAGAGCCAAAACACAGCCCCCATAAAATACTATCTTCTCAAAGAAGTTAATGCTGCTCCTTTAGACAAGACACCAACCTATCAGAGATGATATTTCTATTCTGAAAGAGATTGCTTAGAGTACCTATGGGCTTATTTTTATACACTCAGAATCTTCAACATGATGATACACTGAATAAAGAACATCTGAATAAAATAAGGAACTAATTAGGATGTGTTATCACCAATTCATAAAACTGGACCTCATGTCTTCCTTTATGGCAAGGAGAAACTTTGTTTCTGATGCATTGAAATAGTTTTGTAGAGTAATTTTCTGAAGTTGCCATTTTTCAAATGTCACACAGATCCTTTATATAAGGACAGTTTTTTCCAGATAATTAATAATAGCTACTTCTGCGTCTTTCCTTCAAAGTACACATTATAGTTGCCCACTAAATGCTATATACTCCTCTTTCAGATAACTGTTTAGGACATTTACATTTAGTTGCAAACTATCATATATTGATTGCTTGATGCAACATATTAGTATTAAGGATATTTTATATGCTGATGCAGAAGCGGGTTTTGGTAATAGAATCAGTTTTAAATGTAAGATGACATCACAGTACAAAACACTGATTAACTGGTTATAATTAGAACTATATCAGTTTAAAGACTATTTCTTTTTTTCAAATATAAAAGGTTTCTTTCATTGAGTTAATATAACAAAGGGGTTGATTTGGAGTTGCTTGGTTTGTTAGGCATTTTAGGGAGGTTTTTTGGTTTCCTTGTTTCGGCTGCTTTTAAATTTCAATGCTATGCTGAGGTGATTAATAACTTTTATAACCATTTGTGGGGCTTATGGATGTCTACACAGATCTGCTTTTCTTTAGTGGGATGGAAAACATGAAGAATTCCTTAGTGTTTGATAGTGTCCCACATAACATCCTTGCCTCTAAACTGGAGAGACATGAATTTGGCAGATGGGCTGCTATGCAGATCAGGAACTGGCTGGATGGTTACACTCAGAGTTGTGGTCAACAGGTTGATGTCCAGGTGCAAGGACCAGTGACAAGCGGCATCCTCAGGGGTCGGTACTGGGACTGGCACAGTTTAATACCCTCACTGGTGACATGGACAGTGGGACTGAGTGCAGGCTGAGGGAGATGACTCTCCAGTTCTACCCCGCTCTTGTGAGATTCCACCTGGAGTGCTGCATCCAGCTCTGGGACCCCCAACATCAGCAGGACATGGACCTCTTGGAGTGAATCCAGAGGAAGACACAAAGATTGTTGGAGTCCAAGGCACGCCTCTGGCTGCCGTGGGAGGTCAGGACATGCCTCGGGCTGTCCTGGGTGGTCGGGAGCCCCCGGCAAGGGGGTCCCAGACCCTGGTAAAAAGCTCAGAATAACACTATCTTTGACCTTAGCCCACGGGAAAAGTTACCAACGTTACAAGAATCAGTGCAAACCACGAGAGTGTAAAAATGAGTAGTAGTTTAGTATTTTACAAGGTTAAAAAGTAGATTTTAGGATTTTTAATATGAGGATGAAGGGTTTAAGATGGAGGATTTTGGGCGTTGCCCTGTTCTTCTTCTTCTTCTCCTTCTCCTCCCTGTTCTCTAGTAGTTGTGGCATAAGATGATTGGTAGAATGAAAAAGAGGTAGAAATTACGTGTCTAGAATAGGTGCAAATTAATTGGTATAAAAGAGTAAATAATAAATACGTTGTGAAGAATGGTTGGATCTTGGAAAGGGTACAAAAAGGACAGGGACGGCCCAAGACTGGGCAGTCCCCGCTTGGTTTCGGCTGGCATCAGACGTGCAGCCGGAGCTGAGAACAAGTTAGAGATAAGAAGAAATAAACATCTTGAAACAACATCTGCAGGCGTCTCTCATCTATTCGGACTCGAGGTAAAACTTCCCAGAGGTGAAGATAAGAACCAACACTTGTGCGGAGAGCTGAACTCCCACAAAAGATGATCAGGGCTAGAGTCCCTCTCCTACGAGGAAAGGCTGAGAGAGTTGGGATTGTTCAGCCTGGAGATGTGAAGGCTCCAGGAAGACCGACTGGCAGCCTTCCAGTACCTAAAGGGGGTTTATAAGAAAGCTGGAGAAGGACTTTTCCCAAGGGCATGTAGTGATAGGAGAAGGGGAATAGCATTAAGCTGAAAGAGGGCAGGTTTAAATTAGATATTAGGAAGAAATTCTTTACTGTGGGAGTGGTGAGGCACTGAAACAGGCTGCCCAGAAAAGCTGTGGATGCTCCATCCCTGGAAGTGTTCAAGGCCAGGTTGTATGGGGCTTTGAGAAACCTGATCTAGTGGGAGGTGTCCCTGTCCATAGCCGGGAGGTTGGTACTAGATGATCTTTAAGGTCTCTTCCAATACAAACCATTCTATGATTCTACCAGTTCAAAAATTTGTGAGATTCACTGGTTTTAAATTAGCTGTAGAACTTTAAGACAGATTAATTTTTTTTTTCATTTACAGAAGAATTTTTAAAAATAAAATGTTCACAAAACAAACCCTCACAATTTTCCAGATGTATTCATTTAAAGGACAAGGTTCTTTTCCAATTTCCACCAATCTAAATTAGAACAACTGAAATTAAACCAAATGGCAGCATTGTAACAATGGCATAAATGAAAAAGGTTGTTAATTTTATTGCCACAGCCTTCAGAAAACTGGAGAAAGTACAAGAAAAACAGAATGTGTGAAAAGCCCTGCATAATACTTCATCTTCCCGCCAGCCAAGGGTGCAATCTCAGCAGTGCTCTGATGAGTGAGCTGTGCAGCATCTATTACTCCAGCACTTGAGAAAATCCATGCATCTCAAATCATGCAATATTCCAGATGCCAGTGATTAACAGAGGTAACTGTTTTCTCCAGACCTCTGTGGGCATGAAAACTTGTCTAGGAAAGCTGACTCTGTGCAAACAATTCTATTTCAAGCTGGATGGAGGTAGCACAAGGGTTAAGAAAAACTTTACCAGCCGTGTTGTATTGGAGCAATCACTGTAATGCCAGTGCTCTGGGCAATGACAATCTGTTAGGTCTTTTCTAAACCCAGTACAGGCATTTGTAATGCAAATGTTAGCACGCTGAATATATCACACTGTTCCTACATCCATTGATACCAGCGAGGGGAGGAATCATGTGGCCCCATCCTTCCTCTGCAGCAGCTTGTTCCCTTTAGCTGTTGTTTACTTCCCTGTGTTTTCTCTAATCTAGTTCTAACTGTCATTAAGCAGTGTTTGTTGTTCAGGACTAGTTATAGCAGGTTAACCTATTTTCTCCCCTCTCATGTGATTTTTGTCGTGCTTTTGTCGAGCTGTGTTCGTGGTACCCTGAGTTCAGCACTCTATGAATAATCCTCCTGTTTAGAAATTGGGAACAGGAATAACGGCCAAGAGTTGTAAGAAATTTATGGCTCGATTTCCCTGGAATCTGTATGCTCGGTAAAGTATTTAGAAAAATTGGGAAAACAGGTCTCCAGCTGAGAAATGTTCAAAGATAAAGAAGAACGGTCTAAAGGAAAATTACTATCATTTGATATTGCCATTCAGTTAGCTGCACAAAATATACAGATAAATAATAGACATACAGCCTTTTGTGTGCACCACCAACTCATTAACTCTAGCTCACAACAATTTTTGTTTAGAAGCCACCATAAGAATTTTACCACAGAAGTGTTGAACACTTGCAAAACCAATTTAAGCTCACCACAGCTGATTTTTCTGACTGACTTTTCATGGATGTGCTAGAAACAGTCCTCAAATTTGTTGACAGATATGTAGAACAAATTGGAAAGAGTTACATAAGAATATCTACTTTTTTCCTGACAAAATCACTCCACTTACAGCTCACTATGAAAATGAACAGAAAGATTTTTTTCAAGTTTCCCATTGCCCTTTGTTAAAATAAACAAATACACCTCTCAGGAATAAAAGAAGTGAATCCACTTAACTTATCTTGCAAGAAATTAGCAGAAACAAATACATGACAAAGTACATTAGTCATATTCAACAGTTTAAGTCAGTTTTGACGGCCAAAAACAAACAGAAAACTAGTTTTTCAACTTATTTCTCCTTTCTTTTAAATGCGTATTTGAAAACTAGGAACACACCAAATGTTCAAGGTCACAGCCCTATTCTGTCAAGGTAGACACATCTGCAATAGCAGTAGGCATGAGATCAGATTTCAGGGGTTTTGCACAAGTGCTGAGATGGAGTTCACAGCTTCTCACTTCTAGTTCTACAGAGACAAGAAGATAGTGATAAGTGACATGACCTAAAAATTACACTGGAGAACCTGCCACGAGATGTATGCGAGCTGAACAAAACACGAGAAAAAGGTGCTAAGTGGTCTGCACAGAGGGTGAGCTTCCATGCAGTTAAAATGTCTACAGAAATCTCACAGGGAGGGCTAGGAAACACAGCATAGACAAGAAAGGTGGGAACTGATCTTGCCCAATCCCAATGCTCAGTAGCAGAAGAAATTCCCATGCCAAGTGGTGCATTTGCAAAGCAGTAGGAACTCGCAATCCCTTTGGATTAGCACAGATTCATTGGACTGACCATTGCAAAACTGAAAAGTAAAACAGCAATGAAAAGCGGAGTTTTGCCAGATACAGTAACTTAAATTTTATTTCTATCCCTGTGTATTTACTAGTTTAAGAAATCACTGCTTCTAAACACAAAGACAGAAAGTGTGAAGATCTGTGAATACCTTTTCAACACTATCTATTACCAGAGCTATTCACAAAATCTGCAATATTTAACAGTGAAGGCTAAAGTTAAACAGATATAACTTTCACACATGGACATAAGTAAAGCAGGAAAAAGTTTTATTTTCAAAACAGGCATAAGCAACTATTTACCATTATACCATAGGACTGAATAACTATTTTAAATTATTATTAAATTAATAACTTGAAGACATAAGTCTTGTTAGACTGAACATCACCTGTCCCTGCAATAGACTCATGCACCTAATAATCAGGTGATTATTATGAAAATCCAACACTACTGTAAAGGGCTCCAATGATTAAATGAAGGACTATTTCTCAAATTCTCTCATTGACAATCAAGGACTCACAGAAACATTCTTGGTTCTGTTCAAAGTGATGCCCAAGCATGCAAGTCACTAAGAACCAGTATTCTTCATCTAACTGGCTGAATCAGCTGAAAACAAAATGAAAAGCAGCCATTGTAGAATATGGGCCAGGCAGGACATTTAGCTTTGTACTTTACAGAATAAAACAGATAAACTCATCAAAAACTACCTCAAAGAAATTTTAGGATTGATAGCATGTAGCAACTTTCCTTATTGTATTTCTAAATGTATAGAACAGTTCCAGTTCGAATGGAAACAAACATATTATTAATACTTCAAAAAACAAGGTTCATATTTCTTCCTCAAAGTATCTATTTAACATTATCATTTCTTAGGAAAAAAAAAAAAAAAGATACAATTCTATTTAGCATATCAATGAAATTATAAGGGAAGTCCTATTGAAGGACTAACTCTCCTTAATGCCCTTATTCTCCCTTCATTATGCCACTGATGTCCCATGACAACAACATTAATTTGACATGGATGAGTTATGACCTACTGTTTCTTGCACAACTCTCAGGGAGCCTAAGGCAGGGTTTTTCTGCTTTGGGTATTGGGGCCAGAAGGACCACGCAGAAAACCAGTGCAATAGAAGGAGCAATTAAGCTACAGGTTGTTTTGCTGTAAGCAGTTAACCAGCTGTGCCTAATAAATTATTTGATTATACAACATCGTATCACTTTGACATCGATTGTAACCGTGCATAAAACTAACATTCAGTAGCTTTGTATATTTCCTTATGTGATTATAACTTTAATTCCTCCTGGTACTCATTAGTGTACCCTGGCAATCCAAGGCATTGTTGGGTTTTCCATACCAATGGTCAGCATGCTCACAGCACCTCAAAAACCTGGACTAAAATACAACAATCTTGAGAAGGAAGTGGGAAAGGATTGTTACTACCGCTGAGAAACGAGGCCACTCTCACCCACAGCAGAAACAGGTAAGGAGGGGAAACTGAGTCACATAGACATCATCTGTGTGTATATTTACAATGGACACACACACAGGTGAACACACAAAACGCAGCTCAATAGAGGTGTCCAAGAAATTCCTGAACTAGAAGCCTGATTTATTATTTTTTTAATAGGTAGAATTCCATGCTAACGTACATAGCCTGTTTCTGGCACTTGCACTACCTTCCTCAGCAGCTCTCCATTATCTCTGTATGTAGTGCTTCATGTTTGAGAGCTGTAACTACGGACTTCACATTCCCAGTCCCACACTGACCCTGTGCTGCTCTGCATCCTCACAAAAGAAAGGGGAATTTGCTCTGTGCAAGGTCTCGCGCAAACTTGAATTAAAAAAACCACTGTGAAACAGCCGTCACAACCACTGCGAAACAGCCGTCACAACCACTGCAAGTCTGAAGAGTTTCCCCCCATCACGACAATCATTTCCTAAAAACTGCTGGCATGTGAATCCTCTTCATCTTCTCATGAGGCCAGAAAGAACTGTGGACCCTGTCATTGTTCTCTAGCTGAATGTCCCAGTCCTCCAGCGAGGACTCACAGATTGTCAAGATGACTCAGAGGACCATCACACATCACGTCTAACAAAGCAGTGAATTAAGCACATCTCCAAAAAATTCAGACAGCAATTCATAAACTATTAAATGGAAGATTATAATAACAAATAGATGAATTCAGTCCTCCATGGATAATACATGTACAAAAATGCTAATCTTTGAGGCTAAATTATTCACCACGAATGAGTCAATCAGCCCTATTCCCTCATAGACCACTATTTCCGGGAGCTATTTATAAGTGAGACAAAAATTGATGTGCTTGTATCATCTATTTCTGTACAAGGCAAAAGCGCATGATAATCCCCTTTTTATTCCCTTTATTAAGGCATTCCATGAATGTGAATGGCAACAAAAACCACAAGAACCGTCTGTAATTGATACTGCAGTGACAGCTAAGCTGCAAGTTAGTGAATTTGGCCAACATTATAAATTTCCTTGGTTCTGATCAGGTACTTAATAATGAAATACCTCATTTATTAAGTGATGTAGTCAGCAGAACTCTGAACAAAACAGCCCATGCCAGAATGCTGTCACAATCATGTAAAATACCTGTTTTACAGAGACAGTTCTTTAAACTAAAATATCTAATTCCCAGGAGCAGCTACCATCAGAAATCACTACTGCAAAAATAAGCACGTGACACAGACTTCTCTTCCCTGACTTCCCAGCCAGCTGCATCTCCCACAGCCAGAGGATCCCCTCCTGCTTGGAAGGACTCAGATCTTCGGGACAGCACAGAGAATAATGCAAGTCCTGATAAAAAGACTTTGCTGCTGAAAGAAGGATCAGCCCCTTGAGTGCAGGTTCAGAACAACTTTAGGGGCCTGGGACATCAGAACCCTCTGTTGTCTATTGTTCTCCCTCTAAAATAGGACCAAGGTCCATAACTGTCACACACACTTTTTTGGCAATCCCAGCTCTATCGGAATCAAAGAGTAAGTGAACTTAGCGATGATATTTCATAAGCGAGAAGTTGCCACATTACTCACTTCAAAGGAAAAGAGAGCCACCACAGAGAGACGCATTTCCAGAACCAATTTAAAGGTTAAGCCAGACAAGTTCCCTGAATCAGGACCTAATGAGATTCCAAGGCTCAGCTCAGGAGACTTGGTGCTGTATGAGCAAAGGAGAGGCTGCTCACACCTCTTCCGTCAGTGACAGCTGAGCCTCCCAGAAGGATACAGACACCTCCATGGATCCTGGCTACCTCGTTTACCAACGAAACATCCCAATTAACTTCTATAGGGATTATGCATCGAATTCTTGCTGAAATTAATGTGCCCAAATGTCTTTCCTGGCTTTGTAGGATTGAATCCTCATTTACATGTGGCTGAGTGCCTCTCCACATCCCTGGAAATAGCGTATGTTTTATCCTAGCTGTATAAAGTGACTATGGCATTAAAGGGTTAAGAAAGAAACTGTTAAGCATGATGCAAAAATAGAATTTAAACTAATCAAAAATATATTAAATGCTTTTTTAAACAGTGAAAACAACATTAGTTTATTTTTTTTTAAATACTGACGCTCACACAGACAACAAAGAGAGCATAGATTCAACTAAAATCAAATGAGATTCAAAATTGCTTTCAGTGTTGGTGCTGAAAACAAAGCATGCACAAGGGTCTACTACACCGCTCTCTTGCAAGGCATAAACCAGGTCTGCAATAAACTGCTTGATGCTGTCTTGCTGGTCATAAAGCTACCAAAAAAAAAAAAAAGAAAAAAAGGGATATGCCATTTTTTATAACACTTTAGGGTCCAATGCAATATAAAATATATCTTTCCGGCACTGTGTGCTTTCAGAGCAGATTCTAGTGACTTTGAGGTTTACATATACTTTTGTCAGAGAGGAACTGAACATATTTCTTGTTGGATTGGGCTATAGGCAGCTATAGCTGCTCCCAAAAGACAGTGCAAATGACAAGCATTCTGAACCCCAGGGATAATATAAATCATTAACAACAAGACCAAGATAAGAGCTCCTTGAACTGACATTTCCAGTTTTGAAAGATAGTATTCTATTATCTTAATATTTAAAAGAAATGTTAACTTTCCTAAATATATTAAAATTACTTTATCTTCACATGGATGCAAGAACACCATCGCAACTCCACTCCATAAATGTAACCCCAAAAGACAAACTCTTTAGATCATTTCTTTACCACATTGTCATTTTCATTGCCTCCTTTCAGGTGGCTCCTTTGGTTGTTTACCACAAACAGTGCAGGTGTATCCAAGGCTTTCCCTGGGCTATCCCAAACCCACACCACCTCCACACCCTCACAGACCATGCTGATTCCTTCCATTCTTGTTAAGCTTTTAGGACACTGTTATTATTTTGCTTCTGACAAGAATCTTTTATTTTCTCCTTATTGACGAAGGGTTTTCTCTAAAGCTTAACTTCCTTTCACCTTGATACCTATGCACAGACAATATGTGAGGCTACATAAATTAACTTCTGCTTTCTTTGCACTGCCCATTTTTTTGACATTCACATACTATTTCTTACTATTTTGGGACAAGATATTCTCTGAAGCATGGACTGATTTTTTTCCCCCCCAGAGCTTACAGCATTCCAAACCCAAAGCAGCCATGTTCCTAGATAACAGTGTCAAACAAATAATGAACAGCAATAACCTTAAGCTGAATTTTCTAGGTTTGTAAGGCATTATTTTGGACCAACAACTTCTAGTGTCTTTTACTCAAAAAAATCCCACCCAAAACCACACACATATTCTCAAATCTGAACCTATTTAACCCAAGTCTTGATGTGTTAAATGTTGATGTGTAGTGAACTCCAGCTAAATTAAATATAGCAACTTTACCAATAATGCAGTATTTTTCCTGGGCAAAATACATTGTATTTTATCTAAGAGACACATAGGGAGTATGAACAAGAATAACATTACCAAAAAGATCTTCTCTTTAGGATCAACAGATCTGGGTTACGGGCAAATTATTTGAAAACAAGTTTCTGAGGCAATATTCCATCAAAATGACTACTATCAGCCATAAACATATGGGACCCTCTAACTACCCAGGGTAATAAGTCTTGTATATTATTGCTGGGAATTCCTTCAAAGCCCAAATCATTTTTAGTTTGTAAAGCTCCCTAATTTATTTTCCATGGTTGGGAGGAATCTGCTGCTAAACTAAAAATACAGTTTTACCTCCCATTATCTCTGCACAGAAAGAGTCACAGAGCTTTGGGCTAGAATTAACATGAGATAGGCTATTATGACTGCAAGAACATTTAGCAGTCCCTGTTGACTTTGCAGTTTGTAATAATAAATATCCTCCCCATAATATCTTACTCTATTTTTTTCTAAACTTGATGCCTTGAGGAAGTCTTGAAGCTTGTGATAAAATGCTAACAGTATTTACCTATTTTGTTGCTAGCCTGGATTTCCTTTTCTCCCTGGGAAAAGTCATTTAAAGAAATGATATTTGCAAGCAAAAGCTCTTAAAAGTATAACCTTTGATTTCATGAATGCCCTACAGAAATATGATGTCCTACTGTACTTGATTACTGAAGCAAAACTGACTCTGCTTGTATAAAGTAATGGCACTATTTTACAGCGAAGCATTTGCTCTTCCACGAAGGAAAAACCTTGTAATCAGATGTGAAGGTTATAAAAGATGCAGTCTGCAAGTCAAAAGTGTCCTGTTATCACCAATCAAGGTGATAATTAAGACCAGATCTCTGGAAGGAGGGGGTAGGCTTTTAGGGGGCTTCATAAAGTACTGAAATTCATGCACATAATAAACAGTTCAAAGTACTCTTACTTTATTAAGAAAATGCTGAAAGTGGCTAAAAGTATAAAGTACTCTTAGGGGTACTCTTGCATGCTTAACTATCTTACTTTGTTGGGCTGATTCTGTGCAACAGAAAAAACTTGCCTACTCTCACATTTACTAAGAGTGAGGGAGTTTGGCAGTTTTCTTTTTGTGGTTGGGGATTTCTTTAGGGGTGGGTTTTGAGGGTTTTTGGTTGGTTTTATTCCCCCCCCCAGAATTGTTCATAAATGCATTTAGGAGCAAAAAATTGAGATGAAGACAACATTCTTTATACATTCAAGGTTCCAGTTCACCAAAAGCTTTTCAGCAAAGTAGAGTAACGTTTCACATTTCAGGCACTACAGTTTTCCTTTAACTCATTCTTGCTGGTTTTTACTTATTCATAGGTCTGTCAAGCGAATTCAGCAGGTTATCAAGCAAAACATGCACATCACAAATACCCTCTCTCATAAAATGACAGTCTTAATCTCCATAGATGCCAACAAGTACTCACAAGAACAAATTAAATCAAGCCATGCTTACACACCTAAATGTGTATTTTTCTCTACCCTTGCACCTTGTGTGATGTAAGGCTTAGAAGAGCAGCAGTCCATTGGCAATTGATCCTTTTTAGACAGAGAAAGCAAGAAACAAGTTATAAGACCAACAATACACTCTCTGCTTCACATACATGCCCAGTTCAACTTAAATTGTGAACAGATGGAAAGCAAGACATTCTCCTATTTCAGATTCATTACGTTCCTCTAAATCCATAAAACTATACTTTTTAAAAATTAAAATGTTTAGAATTAGAAACTGTTTCCAAATAGGCAATCCACTTATCTTCAGCTTACTGACTTGTTTCCCCCCTTTGCCACCTCATTTATTATGGTGTTATTCTTACTGGACAGCAATTCAGTATGGCCGTTATTTGAAGACAGTTAATTTTCTCTTATGAAGTCTATTTCAATAATTTTAATTTCAGCATCTATAAAGGTTATTTCATACCTGTGTATTTGCTAGATGTGACTCCTGATTTTCCTCCTATGAATGAGGTCTTTCTCAGTTCTCATGAGCTTTCCACAAGTGTTGCTGGGAAGTTGTCTTATCTGCAAGGTGAGGGCAATATATGCTGTATTAAAACACTGGTTTTTTATACTTGCACAAATAAATAAGTGGTTTCTTTTTTAACAAAGCAGGCAAATGAATTTGAACTCATCTGAACCCTCTAGAACTGCAGCACTGGAGGAAACCTCCACCATCTTACAGCCACAGCATTTCCCAGACTGCTCCTCTTCACCTTCTTTATCCTCTTTCCTAGGGCTCTCTTCATTTATTCCTACAATTTCCAATTCCTTACTCTTCAAAAATTTACACCCCACTTTTGTGCTGGCCACCATTCCTTGACTGCTCCTTTTTGTTTCACCTTTTTCCAATCCTCCCAGATTCTGTGCCTCTGGCCTCTATTTCCATGCCCTCACCACCATGGAGAGCACACTCCCATTTCCAGGTTGCATTACTGATGAGTGCAATTAGAGATAACACGATGACACATGCCCAGACTTCAGCAGAGCCACACATTTAACACCATGACAACATTCCCCTGGTGCCACTGCAGATCTGGGAGTTGGGGTGAACTGCAGCCTGAGCTTCATCAGGGTCTGCAATTTTCTCCTGGCTTTTTCCTTTCTGCCCCCTTCCTAGCTCAGCCCACCTTCACATGACAAGGGATAAAGTCCTGTAGCCTTGAGCACAAACTCACAAAATCTTATGTGAGTAGTTTGATTCTGGTGGAGCTCCTCCAGGATAAGGTAAAGCACTGCAGATTTTGGAAGGTGGCCACTTGCTGAGGCACCAGACACTTCTCCTCACAACTTTATTTTACATGTAAAGTGCTGTGCATTTCATATAGCAATACATTTACACAGTCTTTGATCATTTATCTTTCTCAGGCCTCTGTAATTTTCAACTTAACCACTTCATTCTTCACTACACACAGTCTCATTTAATTTCCTTATATTGGCAGAGCAGGAATTAGACAGGCCCAGAATAGATCAAACAGTGCTGAATTTGGGTCATTATCCACAAAGCATCCCAAGACAGCCTGCCTTAGCTGTCAGTGAAAGTTCACTTGCAATGCTTTGCTCACACTAGGAAAGGAGAAAGGGAAAACTAGTAACCTTCATCAGACCAGAAAGCTTAAAAAGATTTAAAGCATGACCTCAAGAGCTTCTTCGGGACTCACATGTCTGAAAGCTCACCTCTCCTTTTTCTCCTGAGAGCATGGTCAGGAAAGGATTTTTTTTTTTCAAATCAGACACTTTATCTACTATTCTAAAGAACAGTACCTGAAAGCACCGATTTGTGAGGGTCTCTTCACAGCAGACATTTCATCTGACCACCTGAACACGTTTAGATTTAAGCAGACTGAACCCCATCACCTGGTTTAAATTAGCTATGTGCTTAAATACAGCAGTGCACCAATGCTAGAATAGCTTATCTACACCTCTAAAAACAAACCCTTCTTCCCTTTTTCTAAGTACAACTCTGGAACACTGAACACCAGCTTTCCCTCTGTTAATCTGTTTAGGTTATCCATTCAGTTTTCATAGTTTGACTTGAAGGTTTTTATTTCCAAATTAATACAGGATATTGTATCATCCTTCTAAACCAGTTTTTGTGCCCCAGTTTCACTCTAAATCCAACAAACAGGAAGCACACAGTCCCTGCTTTGGTCTGATATTTGCATACAGTCACTAAGGACATGTTATTTATTCCATCTGATTGATTTTTAAAGTTTGTCTTGTAGCATCAAAAGTAAGATTATTTTTTACATTTTGATTGATTAGATTCTGAACCAAGTCAGAATCTAAAAGAAACACTGACATTTAAACATTATTAATTTAAAAGATAAATTCGAGGGCTTCTCTTATCACTGCTACCAATACATACAATAGCATCCCAGCATTCAGGCTCATAACACAGAAAAGTAAGTCTTGGCAAGCAATAGCTCTGACATGCTGTATTTATTGCAGTCATGGAGCCTGTTATGGACATCTTTGTTTATCTCATCACAATTAAACATTCATGAAGAAATATTATGGAAAAATGCATTTCTGGTCTCATAGCTAATTAGCACAATTTAAGAGTACCCCGTAGTTAAGCTGCCCAGCCTCTCTCTCAAGGAAAGTGGGAATCTGAATCTAAATTACAAGTGCTCTCCTCCCCCTCATCTGTGCGTTTTCAAAACCAGGATTTCAGTCTTGCGTACTAAACCCATGTCTGACTGATCTGACCTAACAAAGAGTACAGACATACAGGGATGAACTTGTAAAGTGTATTTTATTTAACTTGCCTCATAGAGAATCGCTAAATTTCCACAGCGTCTATGTCATCACACATGGTCTGGATTTCAGCCTAGAACAATGAGTGAAAAATAGCTAAAGGGACACACACAAAACAATGAAAACTTGATATTTACAACAAAATCAGTGTTTTTAGAAAATCAAGGAATACTGCCACCAAGCACATAGTCTGTACCCTCCTATGTCCACATACATCCTTATACTGCTATTATAATATTCTAATAGATTGTTTCTCCATGCAAGGTTATAAAAGTGTGGTTTATTAGGGTACTGCAACCATAAACTTACAATTGTTTCTCGGGTTGAATTTATATCTAGCCATCAGAATGCATTACTACATTCCAGTCACTTTTTTTTTTCCGTGCATATTAACATAATCCCCCCAACACTTCAAAGTAAGTGAAGTTATATCTAGCTGTTCTTCAAATCTACGGCTCTGTGTTTTTAATAAAAGTCCTCTTTTTGTTTTCTAAGGGCATGATGCATATGTAGGTAATAGCCAACAATGAAACCACAGCTACTTTATAAGCTACCTTATTAAAAATTAAGGATTGTAATTACACATTGAAACCCAAGAAAATTATTGCTCCTTTTTCCATACTCTTGTGCACAGCAGTACTTGTGACCCTCAGACAAAGGCACATCCTAGAAAACTAATCTGTAATCAGTTCTTCAGACTCAGCAATGGCTTGGATTGAGGGCCCAGAGTCAGGATGCTCCTGAACAAAAAATCCCGAAGCCCACGGTTCATTTGTCGGGGACAGGCAGTGACCCCACTGTTTAATTGCGTGTTTAATTGTCACCTGTGCCCAAACCCCCCCGACGCCCACGCACCAGGCTGCCTTAGAGAACTTGCTGAATTCCCATAGTATCTGTGTACACATGACCCGGATTTCAGCCGGGAACAACCAGTGAAAAATAACTAAAGGGACACAGGAAAACAGCGAAAACTTGCTGTTTGCAACGAGACCAGCGTGTTCTGAAAACCACGCGGCGAACCCGCAGAGCACCACGCTGCCGAATTAACTTTTAGTATGTTTTCATTTTAATCTTTAATAACTACACGTACAAGAAGAAAACCCAAACCACCGAGCGGGGCAGGGAGCGGGCAGCCGGGACATCAGCGCCCCGTCCCGGCTGCGGGCTCGTCCCCAGGATGGCCGGGCCGGTCCCGCAGCGCCTCTTCGGCAGCTCGGGGCGGCCAAACGAGGGCGGCCAGCGAGAAAAACCTCGCGGGGAGGAAGAGAAGCCGCTCCCGGAGCCGCTCCCGCAGCCCCATCCCATCCGCGCCTCCCCAGGGCCGGCCCCGGCCCGGGCCCCGCAGGGTGGGCGGGCGCAGAGCGGAGCCCCGGCCCGGCCCCGTTCCGCCCCTCGGCGCCGGGAGGCGGAGCCGGGCGGGCGATCGCG